>OAMR01000892.1:55956-127868 GCA_900205405.1 Echinochloa crus-galli
CAACTGGACCGGCACACGGCGAAGAGCCTCTTCGCCGTGTGCCAAGTTAGGGCCTACGGCGAAGATTTTTTTAAAAAATATATTTTTTTACCTCTACATATAATTGGTTTGATATATTTCGCAATTTAATTTTATTAATAGGAATTTTTTTGACCGGCTCTTCGCCGTGTGCCCCGGATCTAGGCACACGGCGAAGCTCTGGGAAAAAAAAACAAATCAAAACCATTTTTTTGTATAACCTTTGCCGTGTGTCATTTCCTTGGGCACACGGCAAATCAATTTTTTTAGCGCGCGCGCGGGAAACTGGAGGGCGGAGCAGGGAAATTTTGTTAATTTCGCCGTGTGCCCTAACATTAGCACACGGCGAAAACTTATTTTTTTTAAATAATAAAATCCACTACGGACGGCATGGCTAACGTTGGTGAGTCAAACCCTCGTGTGTAGTCTACCACATTGATGCACTAACCGGTAATTATTGTGCCATGGTTTTCATTTTTGGAAAGAATGGTCTATTACTGATTTTTCCTTCTCTGTAAATACTAATTGTTTTCTTTCCCTGTACAGCATGCACCTGATGCGACGTATCTTCGCCGTGTGCCCGTGATTCTGCCCACGGCGAAGTTTCGGGCACACGGCAAAGCTGGGGATTCCGGTAGTGACGCATCACACTACTGACTACTTACAAAATGATAATGAAAACGACTAAAATTACAATACTGAGCTAGGGTACAACTTTAGAACAAAATGGTTGTGATTCTATGTAAGCATGGCAATACACGCAAAAATCTAGCATAGCACACAAACAAAAAGTAGAGGAAGCACGTACCAATTTGTCAAGGGGGGCTTTAGTACATGGTTGGAACTATGGTCCAATTTTTATTCCTGATCTCCAAGTCCTGAAACGACATTGATTAAAAATCCACATCACAGACATTGCAGGCAAACAAGTGCCACAAAAAACACAAGCTTTACACATTAAACCACTGTAGATAGCGTGTCTATCAGCAAATGTACAGTGACAGCAAGAGAGAGAGAAAGCTGCAGACAATCTACTATATGTAGAAAAATTACAAAGGACTGGATATCTACTAGATGTAAATTCAGTGCAATGCCTGTGCAAGTTTTCTCATTAGAACTCATTGATGCACCAATTATATGTATCTCACAAGGGGTTTTCTTTCGAAGAATACAACCTATGGTGAATAAACATTGTGATGGCAATGGAGAATACCTGCAGACCACAGTAGCTCTTGGTATTTTTGTCAACCTGCAGGTCCTTGGTCCCTATTGCGCTGCTGCAGCTGGCAGCTTGCTTCTGAAAATGAACGGAAGATAACATATAAAAAATAAATAGATGTTGCAATAATTGTAAATGGGAGCTACAAAAAAACAGGTACACATAGACCAAGTATTCAGCTCAAAAAAAGGTAGTCAAGCCAACACTGACAGGGAACAGAAATGAACAGAGATAAGATGTGGGTACAAGAGAAAATCTTGAAGCCTGGCTGATTCCTAGTTTCTACTCTTCATAACAAACTCTATACAGAATTTTCCTAGCTAGAATAGCACTAACACTATACAGAACGTGCAAGTATGTAATGGAGATATGAAAGTACCTTTTTGCCCCCATATTTCTGTGAGGGGATGTTAAAGGGGTTTGAGGAATTTGTTATCGCAGAAATGGAATCACCTGAGTTGTTCATGAATTTTCTTGACAGGTTTTGGCAAACATATTTGGGGCTTATCAGCTGTTTCTGTTCGTTGAATTCCCAAGAAGTGACACACTGACAATCACTGATTATGCCAGAGCTGAGATGGTTAAATCAGCAGCAGAGGTAAGTCCACGATCCAGTCAGTATCCGTCTGCATCATGATGAAGTATCACATCCGGCTGCATCAAGATGATATCTCTCTTTTTTTCTGAATTCCAGAGGAAGGAATCCATGGCAAGCAGGTTTGCTGCCTACAAAGCTTTATGCATGTGGGGCCTGGGATCCTTGTTTGTCGGAACTGCCACAGGCGTTTTTGATGCTATTCTGGATCCAAAACATGACTGGATTCACTTTGTCTATATCTATGCTGTCTGCGCCTTTGTGTTCCTACTCAATGGAGCAGTAGCTTCCTCCTTCCCATCTTCTTCTCTGTTGGCACCGTCCACTGCTGGACTTGGAGCATGGCATGCTCTTATGTTGTTCTTACTAACTTTCCATATGGCTTCGCTCCAGTTCCATAACTACATCACTGAGTGCATCTACTCAATGGTTGCATCAAGTGTATTGGTGGCTGTATACTGGGCACTGAGCTGTCAAGATCCACTGGTAAATATTGTTTCCAACTTGTATGATACTATTTAATATTTTAAGTTTCTTTAAATATGTTTGAAAAAGAAAACAACAATATGGTATAATTTTTCAGGTCATGCACATTGTTGTGAAGCTCATTTTGTGGATCATTGGTTTGGTTTTCTACATTATCTGCTATACTCTCTATTTGATAGCGATCTTGGTTTTCAGGTCAGTGCACTGTCTCTCAGCAGTGATGTTTAGTTGTTTACGGTCTATCTATTACTACTACTATATATTCTCTATTGTTCATTGTATGTATAGGGGCTTGGGCTGGCTATTCAGTGTCTGCTGGCAATGGCTTTGGACCAACGTGAACTCTGTAAAGAATCGCCTCATGCCTCGGTACAATAAACCAAGCTATTGATTGCTTAATACAAATGAAATGCCGTTCATGTTTCTTTAATTCTGACATGCTAAGTTTTTCAGGGGTGGTGGTGGTGAGTCAAACCCTCGTGTGTAGTCTACGACATTGATGTGCTAACTGGTAATTATTGTGCCATAGTTTTCATTTTTGGAAAGAATGGTCTATTACTGATTTTTCCTTCTCTGTAAATACTAATTGTTTTCTTTCCCTGTACAGCATGCACCTGATGCGACGTAGCAATTACAGTCTTCTTGAAGAAAAAGTGATGAAAAGCTTACTGCAACGATGCATATAGAGAGAATAAGGCTGAGAGAGAGAGATTGACTTTACAGTAGTGTGATAGTTAAATGCCTTTTGTCTTACTGTTTCACTCGTATGTTGACATTCACTTTTACATTTCATTTATGGCAAAACATTGATAAGGGGAACTGTCTATAACTGGTTGGGTACGCCTGTGAAACTGCTCTAACTGGTTTGGTATGCTTTTGAGACTTGCAAATGTGAAATTCATTGGTTGAACAAGGTATTGATGTAATCATTTATCTTGAAGGTCAAACTCCCCTTTTGGTCCTGTATTCCATTCATATACATGTATAAGTTTTACATAGTGCCTTGTGGCCACCTTGATCTGTTTCTTCTTTGAATGGTTACAGTATCAAAATGAGGTTTCTTAACATCCAGAACCGCTCCACCAACAACATATTCATGTGATTATCTTTCTTTGATCTTAGCTTGTCCTAATATTAGGGTTATATGTAGTGGCTGATGTTTGCTTGAATCTTAGGAAAATACTGGGATTGATTTTTGCAGGCTGTTGGTATTTGGTTTTGCTAACCAATCCAGTCCACTTTTCAAACATGTGAAGTGAGAATTTTCCTCCTAAAATATATAATAGATACATGGTACATCTATATTTTTTAGTACACACTGTTAGTGAAATGGATTCTCACTTCAAACGTAAGAAGTGGATCCGATTAGGTACCAAACCGAATATCAACTACTTGCAAATGTGAGACAAAAATTTGCCTGACTCAGGTTCAGACAAACATTGGTCAGTTTGTAACTCTATGTTTAGGACAAGCCTAGCATGGAAAGGTAGCCACAATATAAAGCTATAAGTTCAGTGCACACTGCACTACTGCAGAGCTCATCTACTGAAACTTACTGTCAAGACTTCACGCCACAAATAACCTTGCAGTTTAGAGATAACGTGAACCTTTTTTTATCATATAGAAAATGAACCAATTCAGTTTTTTTTTGGAGTAACTCTATGGTAGGCTTACGCCAACCTGAACTTTTCATCATGAGGTCTTTTACGGTACCCAATACCACTGGTTAAAAAGGAGTAGTATATAAACTTCTGATTAGTTGAGAAAAATTATATACTATTATAACGTGGACCAGTGGTATAGGTAGTATATGGGGAGTGATATAGGTAGTATAAGGGTATTATTGGAAGAAATATAAATGGCATCACTGTAATTAATGTAATTAAGTAATTTTTTCATTCGATCATTCAAATTTATCGTGACCAGCCGTTTCATTTCCCTCTCAATCTTATTCATTTCCCTCTGTTTCTCATTTTCCCGACGTCTATCTCTTGTCTCTCTACGGCAACCGGCGACCGGTAGTCGTAATTACTAAATTACCCATGTCTATACCATATACCACCCAAGAGTGGTATTGGGTACTGTAAAAGAGCTCATCATGATAGGATGAAGTCTTACATCCCAAGATTTGTGAAGTTGGGGAGAAGAGAGTAGAAAAAAAAAGAAGGCTACTCCATTACATTTGAAACATCCTCAATGTGCCTACTCCAGGCCTGGAGGTTGATCTTGGCCTCAGGATCGTGTACTCGGTGTGTCCAGAGGAGGTCTTGTGCAATCCTAGCTGCAATGATGGAAGGCGAGGCGATGTGCTCCTGGAACACCTTGGCGTTGCGGTTCTTCCAAATTAAATATTCCAGAGGACAGCAGTGACCGCCGTGTCGCACAGGTGGCTTGTCGTTGAATTCCAGATGGTGTCCAGGTGAGTAGGTGTGGAACATCGGGAGCTCCCACAGCCGCCCAGACTTAGGCTTGGTCACAGTGTAAGAACAGGTGTTCTTGTGTTTCTGGAAATGGGCAGGAAGCACAAACAACAGAAGTTGTGACATGGCAGTGATGGAGTTGGGGCTCTTGTTGGCATCCGTAAACGATGTATGACGTCAGGTGTCAGCCACGATGGCAGTGTTGGTGAGGCGAGTCTGGAGGTGGAGGTCCCAGTGATTCCCAGTCCATGCAGAATGCACCGTGATGTTGGTTCTGGTGGCATGTGAAAAGAGTGCTGGCATCATTTGCGCTAAAGGAGCATGTCCCATCAAGTGATCAAACCAGAATGTCGTGTGATGACCATTGCCTACAGTGGTGGTGGATCGAAAACCATCCAGAAGTTTAAGCAAAGATTTCCAAACCGGTGTTTCCAAGTGGTGGTGGTCACCCAAAATCCCTGCCAGCTGTGGTGCCATACTGAAGGTGAAACCATGTTTGCCAGGAGGTGGATGGAGCTTCCAAAAGCTTGACCCAGACCTTTTGCAGCAGGCACTCGTTCTGAATCTTCAGATCCTTGACACCAAGTCCCCCATTTTGTTTTGGGATGGAAACCGCTTCCCAAGCCACTTTGCATTGTACCCCTTTACAAGACTTCTCCCCTGTCCAAACGAAGGCGCGCCATCGTTTGTCCATGGCGGCGCCATCCGGGGACTTCCATGGAACACATAGGGTAGAAGGAGGTAAGAACTGAATTTGCATGGAGAGTGCGACCCGCCGGATTCAGCAGCCTTCCTCTCCAACTGGCCAAGTATGAGTCAAACTTGGATATAACTGGCACAAGGTCCAGTGCTGTAATCTTGTAAGGGGTCAGCGACAATCCCAAATAAGTTTGTGGGAACGAAGCAACTGGGCAGCCAAAGACTTAGGCAAGTGATGAGGCACTCTCAGGGTCAACATTCATTGGAACTAAGGTGCTTTTGTCATAGTTTATCCTTAGACTAGAGAAGTCAGAGAATTGTTGTAGAATTGTTTTTAGAATTTGTAACTGACCGATGTCTGCCTGTAGGATGACCAAGGTGTCATCAGCGTACTGCAGAACTGGACAGGTGAGCTCAGTTCGCAATGGATGCTGGAGTAGCCCTTAGAAGCTTCGGTGATCATTCTCTGGAGTATATCAGCAACAAGGATGAACAGATAGGGTGATGGTGGGTCACCTTGCCTTAAACCTCTTTTGCATTGAATCCATTTGGCTCAAGTTGTTTAGGCTAGCGATCCAATCTCTCTAATGTTGCGGGAATCCCTTAGCTTGCAATACTTGCAATACTGAGTCAAAAGCTTTTTGGAAGTCAAGCTTCAGGATAATAGCTGGGGCTTTCCTCTCGTGACAACACTGCACAAGTTCTGCAGCATATAGTAGGTTCTCCGCTATGCAACGACCTTTGAGGAAGCCAGTTTGATCTGGATAGATTAGTAGGGACAGATATGGTTGGAGGTGATGTGTCATCCATTTGGTACCAATTTTTGTGACACAATTTTGTGGGGAGATATCGATAGGCCTGTAATCCTTGGGATGGATAGCACCTGGCTTCTTGGGTAGGAGGGCTATGTAATCTTTATTGGTCCCTCTCATATCAGCACAACCACTATGGAAGTCATTGATGAATTGGAAAAGAACATATTTAACTAGTGGCCATGTAGCCTGGAACTCTGGAAGAATTTAGGCCCAAAACCGTCCGGGCCAAAGGTGCTATCCACCTTCATTCCAATTTCCAAAGAGCTCACCGGATTTCTTCCATGGTGAAGGGTGGCTGGAGCACTGCCGCTTGGTGTTGGTCAAGGAAGTTGGCAGAGGACAATGATGAAAGTTCAGGTAGGTTGTGCCGGGTTGTCTCTGAGCCAAGCAGATCGTCCTTGTAGAAAGAATACAGAGCAGCAGCTTTGGCATCATGAGTTATAACCATTACTCCATCAAGTTCAAGGGCCTGATACCCCTGGCATTCTCACAGTTGCACACATATGATGGTATTTCGTGTTCTCATCACCAAGGACACAATTTCTGACCTTTCCTCACTGCCTCCAGTAAGCAGTCAACTTGAGCGATTGCCTATGAGCGGACTGTCGGACAAGTGATCGTAGGGTCTATTCCGCATGGTTGAGTGGATGTACCTCTTCAATTGTGTTCATCATGCCAATAACCAACTTACATTTCTGCAGAATAGCATCTGGTGACCGCAAAGTCTTGTTCCATGCCTTTTCCGCATGGTTGAGTGGATGTACCTCTTAATTGATCACAACAGGAAGACCATAGAAATGAAAGCAAGATGCACTGAAACCAAGTGAGTATAGCAGCAGGAGGAGGAGGTCATAGATGGTGGTAAAAAGGACGCCGCTTTGAAGTAGTCAATGTGCACTAATTTGGTTTCTTGGAGGCAAAGAATGCTTGGAGGTGGTGCGGGCAAGGCGAGTTTTAGCTCAGCACATTTATCCACATCATTTAGACCGTGAACATTCTAGCACAAAGTAGAGATCTGTTTTTTGGTCCAAAGTAGAACAGATTTGGTCAACGGCCTAGAGAGAAATGGTCGTACCTAGACTAGGTTCAAAATTGGGCCCAAGGAGATAGTGAGCAGGAGTTGCGGTCTCATGCGGGAAACCTCATGCAGCATGACAACGGAGGCTGTGCAAAGATCAACAACCAGAATTCCTTTCTGAAGGTTTCCAGCATGGAGGGGTTGAAGCGCTTGGAGAATCCATCACCCACCGTGGCACTCACACTTATGGCTTCCTTTGGCAAGACAATCCGTACCAGGCCTGGGCAAGTCATCCCGCACGCGTTTTTTTTTTTTGGACTTCCAAATCCCACTCCCCCGCGGGGCTACCCATCGCTGCCAGTTCTGCTCCACCCTAGGCCACTCGTCCATTGTTCAGAATCGCGAACAGAGCTGTTTTTAGTTTCCGAAAAGGGAACGTGAAGTTTGGTAAAAATGTCACGTCGGACATTGTAGTGCACTGTAGCACTTTTCGTTTGTTTGTGGTAATCGTTGTCCTACCATGACCTAACTAAGCTCAAAAGATTTGTCACGTCGTGTACATCAAAACCATGTACTTAATTTTTTTATTTATGCACGTTTAGTGTTTCATGCATTAGGAGAGAGATTTGATATGATAGGTGAATAGTGAAATTTGGAGAGAGAATTTTTAGGCTTTCAAGTGAACGCCCAGGAAAAAAAAGGTGCTACACCTTGCTTCCACTAAAAGCACAACCATAGGAAGCCAAGAACCATAAAATAAATCTAGGGTGAATTTGCAGGATACTCTGCATCACTCAACGTGGAATTATTGGTGGGATACATTCATCCAAGCTCCCCATCAAAATGCAAAAGAACATCGACACTGCTACAATAAGAATACCCAAAGGACATATAGTGAAAATCAATTCTTCAACAGTGTAGGTGGCCACGTATCTTCTCATTAAATCAACTACATATACCCACGTTAAGATGATCAGTCCCTGCAAATCAGGAAAAAATTTTACTTTATATCTACCAAAAAGATTATAGATGCAAGCAAAACATGAGTCGATAAACCATAGAAAATTCATATACAACTACTGAAAGTCATGTGAATTTCAATGAGATGGTCAATACCTTCAAACCATGCACAAGTCTTAGTATGCATTTTGCTTTGCATCAAACAAAACGCTACATAGGGAAGAAAAGAGTGACTTTATATATACTTGATGGATTCTGAAGACGGGGAAAATCATATCGGGCTATAGGAAAGCAAAAGTAATTTTATTACAATCTGATGTTGATAAATTGTAGAGCATGAAGAGTATTTTTCAAAACTGTTGCTGGTGGATCCTTCATCTTTAACAATGGATGCAGGGAGGTTCATTACACTAATACACTACTAGGTTAGGAGAGTTTACACAGTGTTATAGCCTTTTATCCCCTTTGCTTCAAATTGAAGAGATAAGAGCTTTGATGTTTAGAGAGAGCTACCATTTTATTTGTCCTAAACGCACAATAGGAAATTGTTTGTAGTGACTCATCGCTTCGAAAAGATAAGCTTTTCATAAGCCTCAACCTACATGAATTGTTAAAGTTGCTACCAGAACTACGGTATTTAATTTGAAACAAATATTCAAAAGTGTCATGACCAACACATGGGAAATCAATGACAATGTACATGTGAACATTTTGAAATTACAAACAGATAAGAAGCACGAATAGATGTCCTTACTCTTTCCCCTCTCCGCCTCCCCTCATACTAGTTTTCCCGTTGAAAAGAAACTCTTGTGAAGGACCAAAAACATCCCATAAATATATTTTTCCTCTGTTCAAATGCTCTAGGCGGCTTGGGCACAAGACCGAAGAGATCCGATCAAAAACACACGTCGATAGGAATAGGATCAATCGGTTAGGACCGTTTGATCGACATACCCGCAAAATACACTTGATGGCTTCGGAAGCGGCCTTCCCGATCTCCACGTCCTGGGCATCCAACATTGCATCCCTGGTAGCCTTCGTCATGGCGTCCGCCGGCGACGTCATCGTTGGCGCAACGGTGTAGCCCTGGCCACGTCCCTTCTCGAGGTCAAGCAACCGCGCGTTCAGCTCCGCCGCCCTTGGGGTGATCACGCCGCCGGCGCCGCAAGCGCAGCGGCACACGCCGCGCGGCATGGCGAGCTGGCTCGACCGGGAACGTCGGCGAGGACGATGAGGAATTTGTTGTTGGATCGGTACGTAATTTGGAAGTAGTTCGTGCGATGCGTATTCTTTTTTTTTCCTGTTTATTAGTGGGCGAGTAGGATTTTATTGTTATATTTTTAAAACAACCACGAGTCGGATTTTAATGGGCTGGGACTCTTGTCCATCGTCTCATAAACCCGTCGTAGCTTAGCAAATTATTGTTACACGTCCTGAATTTTAACAGGCACACCTATATATGCATCGCTAGCTTAATTTCCTCGGCTTTATAATCGATCGCCACCAAGCCTGTCCGGCCCTGAATATAGAGTTTCCTTGTCAGCAAGACCAGCCGATCGGATCGGCATTATTATTATTATTATTATTATATACAGGAAAAAAACAAGAAGATCGCCGGATCATCGATGCCGTCCCGAGCGTGCGGCTGCTATTGCAACGTTGGGCGCCCACCAAGGGAGGACCTCGAGAATGGACGGCGCACGGAGAGGACGACGACAACCCCGGAGAAGGACCCTGTGAACGAGGTCGTGTTCACGGCCGTTCATAGGATCACCAAATTCATCGCCCGGGTACGTGCGCCACGCTTAATAAGAATTGTTAACATCATTCTATTGCCATGGGACGGGGCTTTCTAATATATACAATAAATTGGAGGAGCAACGTACTTATATATTGTAAATGATAGGTTGAAAGCTACTCGATCCAATTTCAAAGAATTCCATTATTGCTGTATAGATAGATTTCCAAAGCCTACATTCGATTTGCATAGAAATCTGAAGAATAAAGTGCATAGTGAAAAGAATCCTAAAGAGATCTCTGCGAGAACAAAGTGTACAATCAATTGCCCTACTTATTTGATTCCTTTTCATTCATCACATAAGCTGACATGTTCTTAGGGGGCTTTTTTTTTGTAGCTGATCAGTAATCAAGTCAAAGAAAGTCTTGTTCTTCCTTAGGTGTTGAAATGATGTTGCTATTTAATTTCTACTTGTTGAGCACTTCAGGTTGTAGTAGATTTATCGGTATTTTGTAGTGCCTGATGGTTACTGCTTTGAGTGATTTCAGCTGGGGGTAGATTTTTTATCTGCATGGGTAGATATTGTTTTCAGTAACCGTCATACCCACTAACGCCACCATATATTTGTCCTCCACTAATTACCGTAAGTATCTATTTCTTTTTTGGAAAAGCAGATGACATTAAGTTTGAATAGTTTGAGTCTCCACATTTCTTGTATGGATTGGTTGGGGCCAAACGCAAAGCTACGTGCAATTCCCCTGTGCCAGCACTCCCTGTGCTTAGACATACCTTCCGGATGCCAACGAACAGAGTATTCAATGCTGCCCAGCGTGACAGCTTTTCTGTTTTTTTTTTCATTCACTTATAAAAACCACATCAAGCTAAATAATCACATGACTTGCACATGAACCTGGACATTGTCACGCAAAATTCTGCATGAAGAAAATCAAGAATGAAACTAGCCTCAAAGAGTTATGATTGTCATAACTCTAGAAGAAAAAAGCCTCGTGATCTTATTTATGAAGATCAAAACAAAAATTTTCAAAGCATTCTTGCACATTTCCATGCTTCTCAACTTACATTTTATTTTGTGTCCACAGTACTCCAACCTCTGTTCTTTTTGTTAGCATGTTCTTTTATGGGGGCGGTTTATGGTCATGTGTAGTAACTGAAAGTTTGTGTGGTTGCAGGGCTTGTTGATCTTACTGTGGGTGTATCTGTATAATTCCATGAAAAGATATGCAATCAGCTACATCGGCAAAGATACGTGGTTTAGTACGTTTGTTGTGATTGCTGTTGCCGTACCTATAACAGAATTCTTTTGCATTGTGGGCCAGATCGCGACTACCCCTCCACCAAGATCTTTTGATTTGTGGCCCAGGCCGTTCCCACGGCGAAAGTAATTTCATTTTGGACTAGGAACATAGTCTAGATTGAAGTATCTGTGCCGATCATAGCCATTATGCATTTTACTTTTTTCGTGAATGAATGCGTTTTACTTTTTGAGCATGATCCATACTGTCAATTACTGTTTGGCTCAATTCTTGAGTTGCTTCTAGAAAACTGAATGAGAAAGAAGGAAGTTTGATGGATGTAGCCTGTAGGATATGGGTTTATTTGTTGATTTCATTGTTGCTACTGATGCGTGAGACTACGACATACATGAAGAATGCATCACGTGCACACCTGAGCTAGGATGTGCAACTCATTACAACGTTGGAGATAAGAGTCCATAAGCTCATAGACCGCAGCATATGAAAGAACATGGCACAACAACGCATGGAAGCGCACTTCTCCGTTATTACTACTTTACTAGGAGTTGGAGCCAGTATGGAAGCGCTATGCATTGCTGGCCTATGGCTCATGGCTGCGTTGCGCTGTAAAAGAGTCCCTGGGCCTCCCCATAGCTCGCCGCTCGATGAGCCATCACGCCATGGCTCGCTGATGACGCCATTGCCCCACTCATTCGTTCGCCCGAAGATGTCCTCACTCTGCGCTCCCAAAGGAGAAGGAACAAATAGGCGAGAAAAATTGCGTCTCGCACATAAAATCAGTAATTATTGTCTGAATTGGGGAAATGAGTTGGAAAGCCCCTCACCTTTGCACGAATCAACTCACAATCTTGGCTTTTAGAAATCTTTATTATGGGTTGTATCTTTCATGTTTATGCACGACTTATAGATATTTCTGCGCACATGATCGTAGTGATGAGAAAAAATATTAATCTTTTGATTATGTAAAAAGTAGCATAAATTGCGTATAATATACTCTACTCCCTCTGTTCCAAATTATAGGTCGTTTGACTTTTTCTAGGTTAAGTTTGACTGGCTCGTCTTATTCAAAAAATTTGTGTAAATATAGTCAAATTTAAATTATTTTTGAAGAATGTTTATTAATGAAGCAAGCCACAACAAAAAATATGATAATTTGCACAAAATTTTGAATAAGACGAGCCGGTCAAACTCGAGCTGAAAAAAGTCAAACGACCTATAATTTGGAATGGAGGGAGTACTTATTAAAATCATGTTAGCATTACAGTGCCGTATTATATTTGCTAAAATATTATATATGTATTTAACTTTTTTCACCCGTGGGTATATTTGGTATTATATAATTTAAAAGCAAACGGTAGCCCACTTGTCCTGTTCTGCTACTCTGTTTTCCGGGAGCGCGCTACTCTGTTTTCTGGGAGCGCGCTACTCTGTACTCCGGAAGCTCTGTTTTCCGAAAGCGCGCTACTCTGTTTTCCGGAAGTAGAGCAGGTTTTTGGCGCGAAACATCAGGTTGGGTTCGTCCGCCCAGGCAGGACAGAGAGGGCAGGATGGCGCCAACTCTTACATGGGCCAATAGCCCTCCATGGCCCACGATGGTGATTGAAAAGGCCCAGAGAGTAGTGTTCCGATGGGTTTACACCACCACTGGCCCACTTGCTAGAACCCAACCAAACAGTCCTACTGGCCTGGTGAGAAAAGCCCACGCAGTTAAAGTTTTTGCTCTGCCTGACAATCATGGACGACCATGTCAGGCATAACAAGCCGAGCGTATACGGAAGATACAGACAAAACAAAAATCATAAAATCTCATGAGATCATTAGGGAAGCATAATCACAGGTACATATATTCTAGTATGGTTGGTGATCATTTCACGAAGCAACAACTCAGTTTAGGCAGCAGTAGTTTTCAGCCATATGCCAACACAACATACAATCAGGTCTGTCAGTTACCAAAACCGAAACAGCAGCTGCAGCACATGCATCCTGCCTGGAATATGTATCACTGAATTCTTCAAACAAAGTGTTTCCATGAATGCATTGACCACATAGTGTATCCGTATAGACCCCTGTAAGGACGTAAGGTCTTGGACTAAATCTGTAGAGCACTACCCATTGCCATACATCAACGGCTTTCTGATCCCTTGGGTGGCCAACTGACTTCAGCTCTGCAAGTCTGCATTCACAACGAAGCACAGGGAAATTGAAGCACAGTATCCTGCCCCCAAAATATACTGAATATACAAACAATTGATATCCTGCCTGTTCTCGGTGAATCAACTATTACCCCATCAGCAGTATTCGCCAATGCCTTCCCTCTCCACAATACCAACAAACTTGAGATGCTCGTGGATCTGCAGTATAATCCTCCCATCATTGACTGGCACAGCACCTCCACGAGCTTCTCGACGAAGCATCCGCGTCGACTAGGAAACCCGCCCACCGGATCTGCGAGACGATGAGCCTCCCCACGTCGTCCTGCAGGCTGCAGCGGCAGTCTGTTGAGGGCGCCGCCGCCGCCGCCGCCGCCGCCGTCGAAGTGCCGGGACAACTTGGAGCGCGACGGGCAGTCGAGGGGGGAGGGAATGCTGCTGCAGAGGTGCTAGGAGGAGCAGCCGGCGTAGGAGGGCCCGGACCGGAGCTGCCTCCACCACGCCCGCCGCCGCTCGGCCAAGCCCTCCTCTGGCCGCCGGTGCCGCGCATCGAGGCTCCGGAGCTAGCGATGCCGCGCCAGCCGTAACCTCCGTGCGCCGGCCGGGTCAGCGCCGGATCTCCGCGCGCCGCCGCCCGCCGCCGTCCTACCGGGGCGCCGGCCTCTACTGGGTGGGGAAAGTGATTCGGCTGGGCCCACGAAATTATCCCTACTTTTAGAGTAAAAACAAAAAGAAGTGGGATGCCACTTACCGGTGGGACCGAGAGCTAGCGCACCCCACCAGTCAGCCAGACTGTGGAAGCGGTCGGAGGTCGCCGCCTCGCCGGCGTCGGGCACGGGCGCCACGCCAAGTCGGCACGGCAACGCCACGCCGTTGGAGACAACAGACAAGGCTGACAGGTGGGTCCAGAGGTCCTGGACCCACCCGTCAGCGTCCAGGCCCTTGCCCGAAATTTTGAGATCTCCCGCTGGCCTGGCCGGTGCCTTCAAATCCTCCTCCTCCAGGCGAGTTGCTTTGCTTCTCGTCGCTCCCACGCTCGCCTCCGCCTCCGCCTCCGCCTCCGCCTTTCCAGCGCGGGGACGGCTGGGCTGCGCCACCTCGCCGACGACCTCGCCTCCTCGCCGACGACTTCAGCGAGCGGGTCCTCCTCACGTTCCCAGGTACTGATTCCCAACTCCCTCGCGGCTTATTTTGGAGCGGGTGGGCCGCGCGACGCGATCATTGGGTGAGACGGTGTGGTGGGCGGCGCATCGGATGGGATAATCATGGTGCGGTGATTCTGATGAAATCGGGTGAGGCGGGGCGCATGGGTCGGGGGTTCCACGGCAACTCAATTGGGGGCGCCGCGCGCGAGCACGGGGCAACGATCATCCGCGGTTCGCGTCCGGCGAAGTTCGGGTGATTCGGGGAGGCCGTAGAGTTCGCTCGTCGGCGTCCTCGACTCACACCGACTCGGCCGGACGCACGCCGCGGTCGATCCTTCTCCGTGCTCGCGCTGCACCCACGCGCGTACGGGGAGCGCGCCGCTCTCGCGGGCACGGAGCCAGCACGGGTAGGGAAGATGATTCGGTGCGCGTGGTCATCGCCGCCGCGAGTTTTGTGGAGATTGTAGCAGCGTTGGCTTCCATTCGCCGCCCGCGAGGATTTGGCCTGAGAGGCGGTGCGAGTGACTTGCGGGCGGGCGGTGCTGTCAGCTGTCGCCACCATTCGCCGCGGCAGAAGCTAGTGAGCTGATGGGGAAACACGTGCAGAAGCGGCATGATGAAATCGCGCGTTGCGGTTGTGGCGAGTAGCCGTTGTGCTGTCCAGGAAATCAATTGCCGATCTGTTTTTGCTGCGACGATCAGATTAGAGGCTGATCGCTCGCAAAGGTATGGGGTCCTAGCGTCATGTTGTAACTGTGAACACCAAGGGATGACGCTAGGGAGGTGTTTAATTTGGGATGGGGAGAGGCTCTGGTGAATTGATCTTGATCAGTGATAGAATTCTCTGAAAATGTGAATAAATTAGGTTCAGATGGCGCCATGGCGGCTAAGGCGCTGCAGGCGTGGCGTCGCATCCAGTTTGATGACTTGCTCGGCTTCAAGAGGATCACCAGCAAGAACTATGAAAAGGGCGACAAGGTGAACGAACCATCTGAGGAAGTAAGTGCTTCTGTCTCTAGTACATGACAAAGTTTAGGATATTATACTGATAACTGAATGATGTTCAATGATTGGTGGGAATTTTGTTAATAGATGGAAATGGGTTAAATCTGTTTAGACATTAGAATTAATTTGGTTATATAAATTATCTGTTTTTCACCTCCAAACTGATTATCTGTTCAGATGATATATTATTCTGCTTTATATAAATTATTATGCAAACTTGTTCTGGTATTGTCTTTGTTGGTTACCAAGTCATTCTGTCAAAAAACAAGATCAATGGCAAATGCTACTACTGGTTAGCATTAATAATGAACCAACGTGCCATATGTAAGTAGTTTTAGGCAATGATGTGAAGGATCAAGAAGCAAATACACTTGTTTGTTCACTGATCTCTGAATTGTACTCAATAAAGCAATGCTGGTACCTTCTGCATATTGATATTTGACTGAAATTATCTCATCACTTTCGCCATTACTGAATCAACTGTCTTACTTTATCCTGCAAAATAGTGGTACTAATTAACCAGTCCTAGAAATGGCCAATGCCAATATGCCATTCTAGATACATTTCATCTGGTCTGCAGCGTATTTTAATTTGACTGAAATTGCCCAATCACTTTTGCCATTACTGAATTAACCAATCTTGCCAGGCAGTAAAAATTGGTTGGCTCTTCTCAGATTGCTGGGTTAGGATTGTCATGGCATCTGTCAATTGCCGATCTGTTTTTGCTGCGACGATCAGATTAGAGGCTGATCGCTCGCAATGGTATGGGGTCCTAGTGTCATGTTGTAACTGTGAATGCCAAGGGATGACGCTAGGGAGGTGTTTAATTTGGGATGGGGAGAGGCTCTGGTGAATTGATCTTGATCAGTGATAGAATTCTCTGAAAATGTGAATAAATTAGGTTCAGATGGCGGCTAAGGCGCTGCAGGCATGGCGTCGCATCCAGTTTGATGACTTGCTCGGCTTCAAGAGGATCACCAGCAAGAACTATGAAGAGGACGACAAGGTGAACGAACCATCTGAGGAAGTAAGTGCTTCTGTCTCTAGTACATGACAAAGTTTAGGATATTATACTGACAAATGAATGATGTTCAATGATTGGTGGGAATTTTGTTAATAGATGGAAATGGGTTAAATCTGTTTAGACATTAGAGTTCATTTGGTTATAAATGAATGAGTTCTGCTCAGAACAAATCCTGCTAAATAATAGGAATGATTTTTTTTTTCTTTCAGAGATGAGAATGAGTTCAGGTATAGAAATATATGTTATTCTAAGATAGCAATATGCATTTGAATGAATTGCAGCACATCACACCGAAGACAAACAGGTTTCAAGGATATCAGAAACTTTGTCTTGCCGGATTGGCAACAATGTTCTGGGGAATTGCATCAGGTGTATTTTCCCATCTGAAGGAGGAACTGCATTCTGAGAAGCAGATGGTTTATTGGGTTCAGTACACTTTGGCTCACTGGGTCCACTACAGTTCTTTCTATGTTACTGATGAGGACATCTTCCTCCACTATTACCCGTTGGCAAAGACGCAACAAAATGGGCCAGGCCCAGTTGTAGTCGGGCGGCGACCGTGTGAGCCTCTGAATAATCCCACCTTGCTTAGCTAGGGAGGAGGAAGCCACCTTAAAAGGGAGAGCCACCCTTCCCCTATCAGACTAGTCTTTTGGGGCGATTGGGCCTTTCCTCGAGAGTTGCGTCGGAGGGCGGTGCTAAGATTGCTAAGGCGCAACAGGAGGCCCTAGTGGCGTTGTAGTCGGATCGGTGCGTCGTATCCTCGGCTGCCGGTGCTAAGACTGCCGAGGCGCAACAAGAGGCCCTAGTGGCGTTGCAGCCGGGTCGGTGTGTCGGGCTTTTCATCCTATCCTGCCTGGGCCGGACTCATCAGTTACCATTGCTCTTGTCCAAATGTTGTTGGGATTATTTGCTTCTACATTTCCCAACGTTTCACCACTTGCTGCCGGTATGGCTGGATTGGGTGGTTACCAAGCCATTGTCTTCATCATGGGCACCTTTCATGTGGCTTCACTCAAGTGTTACTCTAATATCGAGGAGTTTTTCTACTCTTTCGTGGTGGCATCAGCTGTTATTACATTTTATTGTGCTTTCAGTGTTCAGGACCCTCTGGTACGAATTTACTTGCATTACACTACTGAGAAATAGAGTAACTACATATAGCTACATTAGCAAAAACATCTAGTACATACTGACATTATACACAACATTTCAGATTCTCCATTTATTTGTCAAGAAAATTCTGTGGGTGATCAGTCTGCCGATCTATGGCATCTGCTTTTTTCTCTACCAACTGTTCTACTTGATGGTGTCATTCCTGAGGTCAGTAACTTTGCCTTGTTATCTTACTAGCTTGATATAATAGGTTCACAATGAATATGCGTGAATTGTGTGTGTGCAGAAGGATTGGTGGGTTCTGCGGAGCTACCGGGAAGTGCCTTTGTGCCTGCTTGAGTTCTTTGGTGAGTCATCTCGCTGCTGTTTACCATTTGAGTGATCGACCACACCAACCATAGGTGTACTTTCATTGGACATATCTTTTGGGCTTATTTTGTTTTCTGCAAAATGTGTTGTTTGTGCTTGCATTGGAGATGCAGATTTGTATCTGAAGAATGTTTTCTCACAAGTTTATAACATAGATGGCCTGAATCTGTAAAATATGTTTGCACATTTAGTGGAAGCTGAATTCAGTTTGTTGTGGGAGTAGTTACTCTATCCTTTATCAGTGAGAGATGCAGCATCTTCATAGTAGTTTTACTTACCTGCAGACCAACTGTTTCAGAAGTTTCTATCTTCATAAGCAGGTTAATTATTCCATGTCTAACTGCAACATTGTTTGGCTTGTGCCTGCAGCGGCTGATCAGTTGATATTCCCAGATGTGGATAAGGAGATGGAAGGGCCAGCAAAGGAAGGTGTACTCTTATGACCTGCTCGCGACTCGTCCCTCCGAGAGCATCACAATTCGTCCCAGATTTGATGGCATGAGGATTGGATGATTTCATTTTCTTTTTGTTCAGAACTAGACTTCAGTCCTAGTTTTCTAGGTTCAGATAACTAGACTTCAGTCCTTGCTTTCTAGGTTCAGATAACTAGACTTCAGAGACAGTATGTTTTTTACCCCCTTCTCGTTCATCAGTCTGTTAATCTGATAACTATGGCTGAAACACCATCCGAGCCTCCATACAAAAATCAGCGAAGGTGTGAAAATATCAAGTCAGATTATACGGTAGCTTTAGTATTTTTATTATCAAAAAATATCTGGGATTTTTTCTCTTGTAGATAGAAAAGCTACAGTAGTTGCCTACTACTGGCTGGGCTGTGCAAAGGCTGACACGTGCGGCCAGGGATAACGGTCAACGTTGACACTTGACAGGCACTGTGCTAAGGGCCTGGGCTAATGTGAGATCAGTTCACGCCTTCCTCCGTTCCATCGAGCGGGGCAGCGGTTGGGTAGGAGAGGGGAGCTCGGCCGAATGCTTGGAGAACTCCGAGCTTGGTGCCAGGACGAGTGGCGGGCATCGCAACTATTTGAAGGAGCGCCGGCAATGGATTTTCACCCGCATGCTGAATAATGGAAGGCGGTGGAATCCGCGTTGACGACGGGGTTGGAGGCGCGCACGTTGGTTGGGACGAAAGGACGAAACTGACAAGTTGACCCACCTGTCGGTGAGATGGCACGAGGCACCGTGGGAGCCTGGGCCCGCACGTCAGTGAGACGATGGGGAGAGGGCTTGGGCCTATTAGGCCCTTTGTGGGTTGTGGTGAGTGGATCGGGCCCGGAGTGAGTTTCGGCCCGGAGTTCATGGCCGATGCAGTACCACAAGTGGCCCTAAATTGATCTCAAAAAAAAACCACAAGTGGCCCTAAAGATTCACAAATACTTCAAAAATGCATACGTTTGTATTTATGCAAGCTTTGTGGTTAAAATATAGAAATCAAGGTTTTTGCACATAATTAAATCTATAAAATATTAATATCTTGTGAAAAAATTAAAATTCGAATTTTTGGAGTTTTGAATCCGGAAAAGAATACAAGTGTTGCAGTCCATAACTCAGAACCATATTTTTCGGTAAAAAGGTATTCTGGTGATTAAGGTTGGTGAAAGGACCAAACTAACAATGGAGCATGCAACTGACAGAATATCCAGGTTGCGAGCCCCCGGGGTTCATGATATGGCTCCTCTAGTCCTCTTCGTGCCGTCGCAAACACGAAGACACTGGCGCCGCCGGGCACACTTCCACGAACCATCAGGTCGCGCCGTCTCGCTCTGCATCGCCGCGCCCCTGGAGGCGTCGGCGTCGCGCGTATGCCGCCTCCAACTCCCGGACGGCATCGCCGCGTCGTATTCTACTTCAATTCTACCGCCCGTCCGGCCTCGCGGCCCACGCACGGCGACTCCGCTCCGTCCGCACCGGCACCGCGTATCATATCCGGCCAGCGCGGGTCACATTGTCACGGCATGACCGACCGCTAGCTTCGTCTACAACGCTGGCGACGCTAGCTGCCGCCGTCGCTGCTGCTGCTCCTGCCCATCACCGACAAATAAACGACGTTCCCTGAGTGCCGCTCGGTGGGCCGACAGCTACCAGCTGGGTCGTGACTGCTGCACCGGCCGGCCGGGCCTCCTGCGCCGTGGCGAGGACGTACAGCGAGTTCGTGGGGGCGGAGCTCAGCATGGCGTACGCGAGGGGCACGGCATGGAGGCCGCCCGGTCGATGGACGGAGCTCCTACCGGCGGCGATCGAGTGGCCTAGCTCTGATCAGCCGCTATACGTACGGCGACGACGACAGGAAATTAAAGGCGTGCGCCCGGGGCCGAGCTGTGCTGTGGCGTCCTCGTGGCAGAACGATTGCATGCATGGTCGTCGTTCCCGTGGCCGGGCCACCAGCTGCATGCTGCTGTGCTGGGTCGAGACCTGAGCCGCGCGGCGGCCTCCTCTTCTCCAGCGTACGTGTTCGACGAAAGCCCCAGCTGGCTGCGTTACGTGCCGCTCCACTCCACGCCACGCGCGCCGTGTGTGTCTCTCCCAATTCCGGCCGGACTGGCCGGCATAAATGTGTGTGTCACACATCCAGCCAGCGGTGGCGCATCGAAGCTCGTCGACTTGCATCCTCCCCGCCCTGCTGCGCGACCGCGTTGGCACAGGTGGCCTCGCTCGCTTACTGCCGACGTTCTCACGCGACCCCTGCACCGTACATCCCTGGACGCTGTGATCTCGAGTGAGCATGGACGGTCTTCTCGACGCACGCCGCGACGCCCGGCCCGCCCAGCTGTACGTGGGCTAGCTCTGGACGTACGGCTACAACAAGCAAGGCCGGCCGGGCCTCCCACGCGTCAAGCTGGAACACCCCGGCCGTCGTGACTCGCGAGCATGAACGAACCCCATGCCATCCGTTTCGTGGTCGATGATCGAATCGCAAATACGACGGCGACCAGACGATCGACGTGTCTCGACATGCAATCGGCCGGTGTTCAGCTGCTATACCTAGGACAGCGGTGGAGCTCCAGTAGAGAGTACCTCACGTACCGGTGACCAGTCGACCGGATATGCCACCGGCCGCCTCGCGACGTGGAAAAATTAAGCCTTTGGCTGTGTTCAGTTCAAAAAGTGTATGAGAAAATTTGGGAAAAAAGTCACATCAGACATTGTAGCGTACTGTAGCACTTTTCGTTTGTTCGTGGTAAACATTGTCCTACCATGACCTAACTAGGCTCAAAAGATTCGTCTTACCATGTACATCAAAACCATATAATTAGTTTTTTTATTTACCTATGTTTGATGCTCCAGAGGAGAGAGATTTGATGTGATAGGTGGATAGTGAAGTTTGGAGAGAGAATTTTTAGAAAGTTTAGGGAACTAAACACAGCCTTTGTGGCTGGGGTGGGCTCCTCCTCTTCAGGTCAGGGGGGTTGTTGGGCCGGTGGGGACACAACATGACAACAGCACAGGCCTGTCCGTTGATGCTGGATGAGCCGCAGCATACCGCGCCGCCTGGGCACCGGAGGGAAGAAAAAGGGTTAATTGGCATTACAATTTTTCCGTTTCTGAGATATGTCATTACAACTCGCGATATTGGAAACTTGCCATTATAATTCGTTGAATCGCTGAGATATGCCATTTTCTACGTCTTTGATGCTCTTGGACCCACGTTGATGCTCTGGTATTTTCGTATGGACAAAAATGCCCCTGGAGTAGCGCGACCCAGCTCGCCCCGACGGAGCTTGCGCCTGCGGTGGCGGAACAACGAAGCGGCGGCGGCACAGCACGGCCTCGGCGGAGGTTGCGCCCGCGGCGGCAGAGCAGCGTGGCAGGGCAGCTCGGCTTCGGCGAAGCAGCGTGCCCGCGCCGGTGGCGGGACAGCTCGCCCCGGCCGAGCTCGCGCCCGCGGTGGCGGAGCAGCTCACCGCCGACGGATGTCGCGCTCGCAGCGGCAGAGCAGCACGGCGGCGGGGTTGCGCAGCGGTAGAACGGCGCGGCGGCGGAGCAGCGCGTCGGGCCGGGGTGCCACGACGGCGCATGTGAGCAGCCGGGATTGGGGAAGAAAGGGATTGGGGAAGAAAGGAGGAGGTCAGTGGAGGTATTTTGGTCCATACGAAAATACTAAAGCCTGCATGTGGGTCAAGGGCGTAAACTACGTACAAAATGGCACATCTCAAACAAACAACAAATTGTAATGGCATATTTACGAATACGCGAATTGTAATGGCATATGTCCGAAAAATGAAAATTGTAATGGCATGTGTCCAATGACAAAAAAAAGGTTCCTCCCCTAATGGGCTGGTCTATTATGGGCCGAATTCCCTTGATGCGCTACTCCGTGCACACACGGCCTGCGGCCGAAATCGCACTATGATGTGCCCTTCCTTCGGCTCGTCGCCCCTCGTCATGTCAAATTTCAGTGATTGGCCAGTTAAATTTCATGCAGGAAAATATACTTCAAAAGGAATATAGGTGGGCCCTTTAAAAATTCAGGAACTGATTGAGTGGTGGATGCAAATTTCTACAGAAGTGAAAAAAAGAAAAACTTGTAACTGTATGTAATTTTTATCGGGGTTTTAAATTGCAATGGGCCAAGAGCCCTTAGCCCATTAAAATTCCTACTCCAACGCGCCCTCGAAATCGAATACGCGTCCCACTCATATAGAGTCATATAATAATAAATACTATTAAATGAAATAGAAAAGAAAAGAAAAGGAATTCGCGTCGCTCGGCGGACTGCTTCGAAACGCCCAAAAATCCCGGTCGCCGTCGCTCTTGCTCCCGATCGAACCATCCATGCAGATGATGCAGAGGTCCGCGTGTGGCTGCGCTTTCGGCTCCGGCGCAGCCGGCGAGGCCCCCAGGGCGGAGCTGAACGCTGCGCCGTTGCTGGACCTCGAAAACGGATGGTGCCAGCGCCGCCACACCGTGGTACCAACAGCGCCGGCGTTGGATGCCCAGGACGACGACGCAGAGATGGAGAAGGCCGCCACCAGGATCATCAAGTGTATTTTCCGGGTACGTTACAAACCCCGATCTTTATCGAATTGAAGGTGAGCTGGTCAAATCTGAGCGCAAACAAAAATAAGGACGTCTAGCATGTTTTTGTTAATATGAAGAAGAAAATCTTACTGTAACTTTTGGATGGTTTTGCAGGGATTGATCATATTACTGTGGGTATATTTGATCGATTTAATGAGAAGATACGTGACTACCCACAGTATAGAAGAATTATTCTTCACTCTGTGTCCATTGGGTATTCTTGTTCTAGCTGTGTCGATGTTCTTTTGCATTTTGATGGGGTGCATAGATGAATACGTCACACCAAAATCCCAGCTTGAGTGACACCAAGTATTGCGGACAAATTTCCAGTCCAAGAGTCGTGCAAATTCACCTTAGTCTTGGTTCCTATTGTTGTGCTTGTAGCAGAAGCAGATATTGTTCCTTTTTCTTATACTTCAAAGAGAGAATGGATAAGAGATTGACTTTCTATATAAGACAAAAAAATGTCTTGAGTGTAAGTTTCAGAAGAGAACTTAGTTTGCATACTGTGATTACCTTTGTTTGATGTCAGCTTGTACTAATCGTAGGATTGTACGGAATGGCCGATGTGGCTTGAACCTGAGGCAGGAAAAACATTTGGTCTCAGTCTCACTTTCGCATGTTGTTGGTATTTGGTTCGTAACCAATCCAGTCCACTTGGTAATCATATATGAAGTGAGGATCAAACTTCACTACCTGGCCGGCGAACCGCTCAGCTCCCCCGAAAAAGCTGATCTTGCCCCCTCCTCCAAGCGCCGCCAGCCACTCCCCCTCTCCCCACCTCGCCGCCACCGAAGCTGGCCATCGGAAATCTGTGTGGCAGCGATAAGGGTGGTGGCAGGGCAAACAGGCGGTCGTTGCTGATCTACGCGAGGAGCGGGGCACTCCGCGCTCGTGTGCGCGGCAGCCGATGGAGAAGCGGCCGGGTGTGGACCAGCGGCGGCCGGGCATGGAGGCGAACGAAGGAAGCCGGCAGCGGCCGGGCGCGGAGGCGAAGGACTGAAGGAGACTGCACCGGGATGGCAGCAGCTGGGAGCGCGGCGCACAGGCGTGCGCGAGGCCGGGCGCCTCGCCGCACGGCGGCCGTGCGCGGTGCTGCTGGCGGCGGCGCGGCGTGCGTGGGGTGGTGGCGGATGGCGGGGCCTGATGGTCCTCTGGTGCCTGCGGCTCTGTCCGCCGGCGCCAGGGCCATCTCAGGCGTCTCCGAGTTTTTCATGGAAGGAGAAGATGGTGGTCGGACTGCGCACTGCTCGGATCTACGAAGTCGCTGCTCAGGGTGGGTGGCGGCATGGGCGGCTATGGCTCGGTGTTGGGTGACGGCTCTTGCTTGGGTCCTACCTTGTCTAGATTAAGTTCTGGTAAAGGATTTGGACGCCGGTGATCGTTCCCTGAGGGAGTATGGAGGTGGCCTGTCGGAGACGGTGGCTTCGATTGACATCACATTCCAACGTACGGATTTATTCCGAGGCCTAAGTGCAGCGGAGGTCCGTTGACGGACAGCGCAGTGGCGGTGGCGGCTGGCGGCTACTGCGGGTTGCTTTCTTCCTCGACGTCCCCGTGTGAAGAGGTGGGCCTTACCTGTCTGTACCGGTGCGCCAGTGAGCTGAGCAGGTGTCACGATTCACGTGTCGTTCGTCGGCGGTTAGATCGAGGGGTGCCTAAGTGCTCGTCTCTCACGCTACCGATGACTGCGACTAGAGTTGTGGTTCTTTGTGTTCTTCGTCGACGGGCCGGTATTGGGCGGAGCTTCGGACGAAAGTCTATCCCGGCGCTGGTGTCGGGGTCGGCAACAACGGCGTCTTTCGAATGTCGTGATCCTCCTTAGAGGCGTTGGTTGAGAGGCTCCCTGCTTGATCTTCGATTTTCCAGGTGAAAATCTTTCTCCGGCTGACCGGAGGGGCGACGACGGCGGTTTTGACGTCGTATACTTCTTGGAGGCGTCGTCTTGGAAATCAAGTGATTGGCTTCAACTGTGGAGGAACGGTTTGGTTGGCGGTTGGAGATTTGATTGGAGCATGAATGAAGAAGAAGATTGAAGTTTAGTCTTCCTTTTTCTTTTTGTTAGTGCGTTTTTTCTTGTTGTTTCTTGGTTTTTCTCGGTGTGAGGTTTAGAGTCTAAGTACTTTGGTGTCGTGTAACCTTTGGCCGTATATATGCACTTGTGGATATAGAGGCTAGAATTTATTTCTTAATCTAAAAAAACTTCACTAACTAAAAAACCAAGAAAAAAGACATGATTCAGTGATGAGAAAATATATCCTACACCACCCTTGAGCACACACATCAAAGATGATATGTGACGTCTTTTGTTGAAACACGCATCTTTATCTATACATTGATCTTTTAGAGATAGGTATCGAGCACATATTAAAAATGTGTTTGAGCAACCCGCGTCTTCGATGTGATATTCAATAATCATACAATTAAGAAGTTATTTCATAGTTCTAAAATCTAGCTTTTTTTTAGCAGGAGTTAATCCCCTTACATAGTCACATGCACAAATTTCCCAGCATTTCCTAAATTGAGAGATCTCTCTAGCTAAACCTAAATGGAGTATGGAGAGGGCTCTCCATCTAGATTCAGGGTTTTTTTAATTTGCCGCTAAAGCCATGCCGAATCAAAAAACGAGTAAATTATTTGCCTTTTGCTTTCTGAGAATTCAAGTCACGCCGAATCAAAAACACAAGAAATTATTTTTCTTTCTGATGGAATCGAACCAGCGACCTTCTACATTTAACCGAAGCGGACATTCCACTGCGCTATTGAAGTGTTCTCGCAATTGGAATTGCTTTTTCTCCTATATACGTCTCAGAGCTTATACAAGTCAGCGCCGCAGCCCCCGAACCCTACGGCATCCTGGCCTCCGCCTCCGCCGCCGCCGCGCTCTGGGGGCCGAACGCCGGATGCCGACCTGTAATCGATGCTCCCCCGCTGGCTAGACGCCGGGATCCCACCTCGCCGCCGCTGCACCGCCCGCGGGCGGGACGCCGGGATCCCTCTCTGAAGGCACCGCCGGGCCCTCCATGAGCGGCGGGCGAGACGCTGGATAGAAGACCTTGGCCCTCCCCGGCCTCTCCCACAGTGGCTAGCGGATCCAGGACCAGGTATGCAAACCCTAGCCTGCTGCTCTATGAGGCGTGCTTGTGCTGATGTGCGCTAGGATGACGAGCTAATTGCCAAGGAACAGCATGTTCCTGCCTCGACTTCGTGTTGTTTGTTACTTTTGCTTAGGCAATTTGTGGATTGATTTGAATGTTCTAGCCCTTAGGTTATTTGCGGATTTTTGTGTTAGTTGATTGCAGTCTAGATAAGTGTCCAGTTACCATGGATTCAAGCAAACCAAGATGGCATCATGGGAATGGCTGTGCTTACAGTTCCGGGTTATAGATTCTATTGTGGCAAAAGGAGTCAGTTCTGGAAAACAATATGAGAATGTGATATGCAGAGAGGAGAGGATAGATTGCTATGCCTAATTATCTTCTTCTTTCTTTGGCCTTTTCCTCTTTCCTAGAAAATTTTAGCTGCATGCTCGAACAATGTTGTACTAGAAAATATTAGTTGCATGCTTGAACAAGGTTATACTAGAAAATATTAGAAAATTCTAGCTGCATGCTCGTACAAGGTTATACTAGAAAACATTAGAAAATTTTAGTTGTCACTAGCTGATTCTAAGGTTTTTACATGTCACTAACTGAAAAAATATTAAGAAATATCGAAATGCATGTAGATGTCACTTAAGGATTCTAATACCTTTCCATCTATTTTCTGTTAAATTGTTCATAGTCATGCATACTGTATAATTCGTAGCTAGTGCTTATTGACTTCGTTTTTGCCCATTTCTTTTCTGCTTTTTTGTCACTGAATTTCGCTATGTGTCGTGGTTCTGCTTGAATGATGAGGGTGATGTGCGAATGCCTTGGACAACCTGTAAATCTAAAAATTCCATTTCTGTTTTAGGCAACATATTGCACTGTTTCTTTCTCCTAATCTAGTTACTGCTTGGTGGTTGTGGTTGGTCCTGTAACATGTATGTGTGTCAGGTAGCCAGTTAACTATACACTGAAGAAATAAAGGTTGCCTTCCTGAAGTATGCATTTTCATATGCTACTATGGATATTTTGCATATAATAAATTGTGTCGGCGTTGCTGCTTGCTTTCCTGAGCTTTTAGTGTTACTGTACTATCCCCCACATCCCAAATGTTCGTGAATATTTTAGTGCTCTGCTGGTACTGCAAGCCTTTCTGCTATGCACATTGGTTGTCATGTTATCTCCTCCTGTTGGCTAACTTATGATTTCCGTTAAATTTGTTGATGATTTGTTAGATTGGTATAGACACAGACCTGCACCTATGCTTAAATGTTTTGTGTAATTGGTTATTGGAATCCGTTCAACACCCAACTTAGTTGTGTAGGATTATGAATCATATATGTGGATCACTAATTCCTATTTGAACTTTCTGAAAACTTGTAGAGACCTGGATATGATCATAATTGAAGATGAATTAGCAAGAGTCTGATCTCCTGTGAAGATTCCTCTGCAGGTATGATTTTTCACCTCCAAACTGATTGTCTGTTCAGATGATTATATTATTCTGCTTTATATAAATTATGCAAACTAGTTCCGGTATTGTCTTTGTTGGTTACTCTGTAAGTCATTTTGTCAAAAAGCAAGATCAATGGCAAATGCTAGTACTGGTTAGCATTAATAATGAACCAACGTGCCATATGTAAGTAGTTTTAGGCAATGATGTGAAGGATCAAGAAGCAAATACACTTGTTTGTTCACTGATCTCTGAATTGTACTCAGTAAAGCAATGCTGATACCTTCTGCATATTGTTATTTGACTGAAATTATCTCATCACTTTCGCCATTACTGAATCAACTGTCTTACTTTATCCTGCAAAATAGCAGTACTAATTAACCAGTCCTAGAAATGGCCAATGCCATCTATGTATCACCGATACGGCCGGCAGGTCGCCGTACCCGTATCCAATACGGCGGGATACGGCGATACGTCGCCCGATACGCGTATCGGGAAGTATCGGAAAAATACGATTAAAAAATAAATCAATTAATTCCCGATACACTTCCGATACTCGCTGATACCTCCCTCCGATACTTCCTGTACACGTAGCAATGGAGGGATTTGAGAATATTAATTGGAGAAGACACGCTGGTGATAAGAGTAAGAAAGAATAATGGCGCTGGCGGTTCATGCATTGTTGCTTGCGTGGAGAGGATGGATAGAATAGGGTAAGCAACATTTTTAGGTGGGCTGAATTGTCCGGCGGCCCAGTAAAAAGAGCCCATATATTTTTTGTCTGTATTTTCTTCTTTATTTATTTATTTATTTATTTTTTTGACTTATCGGCGTATCCTTGTTTTCTGGAAATCGCCGTATCGCCGTACCGGTACCGGTATTGGCGTATCACGTATCGGTGATACATAGAATGCCATTCTAGATACATTTCATCTGGTCTGCAGCATATTTTAATTTGACTGAAATTGCCCAATCACTTTTGCCATTACTGAATTAACCAATCTTGCCAGGCAGTAAAAATTGGTTGGCTCTTCTCAGATTGCTGGGTTAGGATTGTCATGGCATCTGTCCAGCCATGATTTTGTGTATTCCAAATGAAACTGTTGGCTTCTTAGACAGGTCTGACTGCTTCTCCGGTGTGTACTGTATAATTTTTCTATTAAATGATTAAATGGTTGTTACCGGATCAGTCAAGGGACATGATATATGATGCTCATAATTGTTAAACCTGAAACTCTAGCTGCCATGCTTGCCTTTTGTATGTATTCTTTTTTCATGATTCCCTGTGTTTCAACACAGTACAATGGTCCTGTACGTACTTAGTACTAAGAATCTCAAATTTAGGATATGACATCACATTGAGCATGGCAAGGATGATATTTGCTTGCAGATGCACAATTCTTACACTTCACTTAATCTTACACTGCACCTTAGCTATTTTAATTTAGATATGTTATGTTTAATTAAGCAATATAGCAGAAGTACTGAGTAATGACGTTATGTCACTATTTCTGAAACAAAACAATTTTTGTTGGTGTCATCTTAAAGTTCAGTTATGACTGTACATTATGGATACTACATTGGCTGTCTAACTTAAATTCTTGTTGCAATCTATGGTTGGTTTGATGAGGCTCTAATAAAATTGTTCTATTGTTTTGTTGGAACAGAGATCCCCTTTGTCCAGAAGCATGTGAGGGGGCCCAAGTGGTTGCAGTTTCCTGTTGGGGTAAGTCTTGCCTTTCAGTCTCATTCCGCTTCACATTTCAGCAATAATCCTTCTGGTGGTAGGACTGCTATTTTGGTTTGCTTAGAATCTAGTTGTGCTACCGTTTTGATCTGCTAGCCTCACCGTCTTGATTATAAGCTCTTTATTGCTGGCATTATTCCTATGTTGGTTGTATTTTCTTGATGTGCTGTTCAGAACCTGTGTTCTTGCTCCTCAGCTCCTGTCAACTATACTTTAATCTTGTGGAACTAAAACCTAGATTATTGGTTTGGTGCTGTCGTACTCATCTAGGACAAATGCCATATTTTTGTGGTCATATGGTAGTGCATGATTAATCTTTGCCTTTATATGGTGCAGCTGTGACTGAGATTCATATAGTAGGCCCTGGGATCATGGTTCAGCACGAAGTGCTCTTTGGGTTTTCACCCATCTACTCTGTTTCTACACCGTTTCAGTTTGGTAAGAGAAAAATTCATTGTCTGGGTGATAGAGGTTTCAGATGTTTTGTTTCAGGCTCTCTTCTCATTTACATGTTTCTTCCCAGTTTTGTTGGACAGCTGAGTGAAGAAAATCTGCTTGAAACAGAATTTGGGTAATCAAACATACTGGCATCCAAGTGTGTAGGGTCATTCAGCTCTGCTCATGGTATGCTTTTTGCTGTGTAAAGCTCCTTGGCATCAAGTACATATTCCAAGAAAGAGTCCTGGTTTCCAATTTTTCCTTCTCTTGACTGATTCGTGCGTGGTCACCATGCAGAGATAGCAGGAGTTTCATGCTAGACAGAGCACGCTTTCTGACTGATGGCATCCAGTTGACAGAGATAGCAGTAGTTTTATGTTTAGAACTTATGTTTAGCTTGGAACTGACCCTAGTATCCAGAACTTATGTTTTACAACAGAACTGACCTTTGTAACGTGCAAGAGCATATGCGATTGACTTGTATGAGCTGTGTTGGGACTATTTTATAAAACTTGTGGATCAACATTGATTTTCTTCCGTCTCTCTTTTTTTTTGTTTATGAAATTCAACCTCAGAGGTGCAGCCAAAATGTGTCTTAATTTGATGACGGGTTATCAAATGCGCGGGCAGCCAAAGCACGCCGTGAATAGCTATCGCGCGCGCGATTTATTCGCTTCTGTCGCCTGAAGCCGATTCTTTGCCCACTCGCGCAGGCCAGGAAATCGGCCCATCAAGCTAACCAGGTCCGCTTTAGTACATCGTGGGCTGTGGACTGTGGTGGTGAATTTCTCTGACTCCTTTTTTTTTTCTTTTTTCACGTGCGGGAGGACATCTCATGCTGCATATATCACGTGAGGATCAACGCACATTTTTTATTTTTATTTATTTCTTCTCTTTTCTTTCGCATTTTATTTTTTCATTTTGTTTTTATTTTTCTTTTCTCTTTTCCCACGCCGTTAAGTATCAATCTCACAAATCCCAGTCTAGTCTCCCTCCACGCCGTTAAGTATCAATCTCACAAATCCCAGTCTAGTCTCCCTCCACGCCGTTAAGTATCAATCTCACAAATCCCAGTCTAGTCTCCCTCCACGCCGTTAAGTATCAATCTCACAAATCCCAGTCTAGTCTCCCTCCACGCCGTTAAGTATCAATCTCACAAATCCCAGTCTAGTCTCCCTCCACGCCGTTAAGTATCAATCTCACAAATCCCAGTCTAGTCTCCCTCCACGCCGTTAAGTATCAATCTCACAAATCCCAGTCTAGTCTCCCTCCACGCCGTTAAGTATCAATCTCACAAATCCCAGTCTAGTCTCCCTCCACGCCGTTAAGTATCAATCTCACAAATCCCAGTCTAGTCTCCCTCCACGCCGTTAAGTATCAATCTCACAAATCCCAGTCTAGTCTCCCTCCACGCCGTTAAGTATCAATCTCACAAATCCCAGTCTAGTCTCCCTCCACGCCGTTAAGTATCAATCTCACAAATCCCAGTCTAGTCTCCCTCCACGCCGTTAAGTATCAATCTCACAAATCCCAGTCTAGTCTCCCTCCACGCCGTTAAGTATCAATCTCACAAATCCCAGTCTAGTCTCCCTCCACGCCGTTAAGTATCAATCTCACAAATCCCAGTCTAGTCTCCCTCCACGCCGTTAAGTATCAATCTCACAAATCCCAGTCTAGTCTCCCTCCACGCCGTTAAGTATCAATCTCACAAATCCCAGTCTAGTCTCCCTCCACGCCGTTAAGTATCAATCTCACAAATCCCAGTCTAGTCTCCCTCCACGCCGTTAAGTATCAATCTCACAAATCCCAGTCTAGTCTCCCTCCACGCCGTTAAGTATCAATCTCACAAATCCCAGTCTAGTCTCCCTCCACGCCGTTAAGTATCAATCTCACAAATCCCAGTCTAGTCTCCCTCCACGCCGTTAAGTATCAATCTCACAAATCCCAGTCTAGTCTCCCTCCACGCCGTTAAGTATCAATCTCACAAATCCCAGTCTAGTCTCCCTCCACGCCGTTAAGTATCAATCTCACAAATCCCAGTCTAGTCTCCCTCCACGCCGTTAAGTATCAATCTCACAAATCCCAGTCTAGTCTCCCTCCACGCCGTTAAGTATCAATCTCACAAATCCCAGTCTAGTCTCCCTCCACGCCGTTAAGTATCAATCTCACAAATCCCAGTCTAGTCTCCCTCCACGCCGTTAAGTATCAATCTCACAAATCCCAGTCTAGTCTCCCTCCACGCCGTTAAGTATCAATCTCACAAATCCCAGTCTAGTCTCCCTCCACGCCGTTAAGTATCAATCTCACAAATCCCAGTCTAGTCTCCCTCCACGCCGTTAAGTATCAATCTCACAAATCCCAGTCTAGTCTCCCTCCACGCCGTTAAGTATCAATCTCACAAATCCCAGTCTAGTCTCCCTCCACGCCGTTAAGTATCAATCTCACAAATCCCAGTCTAGTCTCCCTCCACGCCGTTAAGTATCAATCTCACAAATCCCAGTCTAGTCTCCCTCCACGCCGTTAAGTATCAATCTCACAAATCCCAGTCTAGTCTCCCTCCACGCCGTTAAGTATCAATCTCACAAATCCCAGTCTAGTCTCCCTCCACGCCGTTAAGTATCAATCTCACAAATCCCAGTCTAGTCTCCCTCCACGCCGTTAAGTATCAATCTCACAAATCCCAGTCTAGTCTCCCTCCACGCCGTTAAGTATCAATCTCACAAATCCCAGTCTAGTCTCCCTCCACGCCGTTAAGTATCAATCTCACAAATCCCAGTCTAGTCTCCCTCCACGCCGTTAAGTATCAATCTCACAAATCCCAGTCTAGTCTCCCTCCACGCCGTTAAGTATCAATCTCACAAATCCCAGTCTAGTCTCCCTCCACGCCGTTAAGTATCAATCTCACAAATCCCAGTCTAGTCTCCCTCCACGCCGTTAAGTATCAATCTCACAAATCCCAGTCTAGTCTCCCTCCACGCCGTTAAGTATCAATCTCACAAATCCCAGTCTAGTCTCCCTCCACGCCGTTAAGTATCAATCTCACAAATCCCAGTCTAGTCTCCCTCCACGCCGTTAAGTATCAATCTCACAAATCCCAGTCTAGTCTCCCTCCACGCCGTTAAGTATCAATCTCACAAATCCCAGTCTAGTCTCCCTCCACGCCGTTAAGTATCAATCTCACAAATCCCAGTCTAGTCTCCCTCCACGCCGTTAAGTATCAATCTCACAAATCCCAGTCTAGTCTCCCTCCACGCCGTTAAGTATCAATCTCACAAATCCCAGTCTAGTCTCCCTCCACGCCGTTAAGTATCAATCTCACAAATCCCAGTCTAGTCTCCCTCCACGCCGTTAAGTATCAATCTCACAAATCCCAGTCTAGTCTCCCTCCACGCCGTTAAGTATCAATCTCACAAATCCCAGTCTAGTCTCCCTCCACGCCGTTAAGTATCAATCTCACAAATCCCAGTCTAGTCTCCCTCCACGCCGTTAAGTATCAATCTCACAAATCCCAGTCTAGTCTCCCTCCACGCCGTTAAGTATCAATCTCACAAATCCCAGTCTAGTCTCCCTCCACGCCGTTAAGTATCAATCTCACAAATCCCAGTCTAGTCTCCCTCCACGCCGTTAAGTATCAATCTCACAAATCCCAGTCTAGTCTCCCTCCACGCCGTTAAGTATCAATCTCACAAATCCCAGTCTAGTCTCCCTCCACGCCGTTAAGTATCAATCTCACAAATCCCAGTCTAGTCTCCCTCCACGCCGTTAAGTATCAATCTCACAAATCCCAGTCTAGTCTCCCTCCACGCCGTTAAGTATCAATCTCACAAATCCCAGTCTAGTCTCCCTCCACGCCGTTAAGTATCAATCTCACAAATCCCAGTCTAGTCTCCCTCCACGCCGTTAAGTATCAATCTCACAAATCCCAGTCTAGTCTCCCTCCACGCCGTTAAGTATCAATCTCACAAATCCCAGTCTAGTCTCCCTCCACGCCGTTAAGTATCAATCTCACAAATCCCAGTCTAGTCTCCCTCCACGCCGTTAAGTATCAATCTCACAAATCCCAGTCTAGTCTCCCTCCACGCCGTTAAGTATCAATCTCACAAATCCCAGTCTAGTCTCCCTCCACGCCGTTAAGTATCAATCTCACAAATCCCAGTCTAGTCTCCCTCCACGCCGTTAAGTATCAATCTCACAAATCCCAGTCTAGTCTCCCTCCACGCCGTTAAGTATCAATCTCACAAATCCCAGTCTAGTCTCCCTCCACGCCGTTAAGTATCAATCTCACAAATCCCAGTCTAGTCTCCCTCCACGCCGTTAAGTATCAATCTCACAAATCCCAGTCTAGTCTCCCTCCACGCCGTTAAGTATCAATCTCACAAATCCCAGTCTAGTCTCCCTCCACGCCGTTAAGTATCAATCTCACAAATCCCAGTCTAGTCTCCCTCCACGCCGTTAAGTATCAATCTCACAAATCCCAGTCTAGTCTCCCTCCACGCCGTTAAGTATCAATCTCACAAATCCCAGTCTAGTCTCCCTCCACGCCGTTAAGTATCAATCTCACAAATCCCAGTCTAGTCTCCCTCCACGCCGTTAAGTATCAATCTCACAAATCCCAGTCTAGTCTCCCTCCACGCCGTTAAGTATCAATCTCACAAATCCCAGTCTAGTCTCCCTCCACGCCGTTAAGTATCAATCTCACAAATCCCAGTCTAGTCTCCCTCCACGCCGTTAAGTATCAATCTCACAAATCCCAGTCTAGTCTCCCTCCACGCCGTTAAGTATCAATCTCACAAATCCCAGTCTAGTCTCCCTCCACGCCGTTAAGTATCAATCTCACAAATCCCAGTCTAGTCTCCCTCCACGCCGTTAAGTATCAATCTCACAAATCCCAGTCTAGTCTCCCTCCACGCCGTTAAGTATCAATCTCACAAATCCCAGTCTAGTCTCCCTCCACGCCGTTAAGTATCAATCTCACAAATCCCAGTCTAGTCTCCCTCCACGCCGTTAAGTATCAATCTCACAAATCCCAGTCTAGTCTCCCTCCACGCCGTTAAGTATCAATCTCACAAATCCCAGTCTAGTCTCCCTCCACGCCGTTAAGTATCAATCTCACAAATCCCAGTCTAGTCTCCCTCCACGCCGTTAAGTATCAATCTCACAAATCCCAGTCTAGTCTCCCTCCACGCCGTTAAGTATCAATCTCACAAATCCCAGTCTAGTCTCCCTCCACGCCGTTAAGTATCAATCTCACAAATCCCAGTCTAGTCTCCCTCCACGCCGTTAAGTATCAATCTCACAAATCCCAGTCTAGTCTCCCTCCACGCCGTTAAGTATCAATCTCACAAATCCCAGTCTAGTCTCCCTCCACGCCGTTAAGTATCAATCTCACAAATCCCAGTCTAGTCTCCCTCCACGCCGTTAAGTATCAATCTCACAAATCCCAGTCTAGTCTCCCTCCACGCCGTTAAGTATCAATCTCACAAATCCCAGTCTAGTCTCCCTCCACGCCGTTAAGTATCAATCTCACAAATCCCAGTCTAGTCTCCCTCCACGCCGTTAAGTATCAATCTCACAAATCCCAGTCTAGTCTCATTTATTCGCTTCTGTCGCCTGAAGCCGATTCTTTGCCCACTCGCGCAGGCCAGGAAATCGGCCCATCAAGCTAACCAGGTCCGCTTTAGTACATCGTGGGCTGTGGACTGTGGTGGTGAATTTCTCTGACTCCTTTTTTTTTTCTTTTTTCACGTGCGGGAGGACATCTCATGCTGCATATATCACGTGAGGATCAACGCACATTTTTTATTTTTATTTATTTCTTCTCTTTTCTTTCGCATTTTATTTTTTCATTTTGTTTTTATTTTTCTTTTCTCTTTTTTTTTTTTCTATTTAACTTTATTAACCATATTTTTTTCTTACACTTATTTGTTCATCATGTGTATATACTTGTTTGCCATGTGCATATATTTATTCATCATGTGTATATATTTGTCCACGATACGTACAGATTGCACTGGTATGCTATCTCCATGTACAATAATTTGTTCGTAACGTGGATTTTTCTATTCTCCATGTGGAGCAATTTATTTACAATGTGAACTCATTTGTTCTCTATGTGCAGTAATTTGTTCGCAATGTGGACTTCATGTTCTTCATGTATAGTATTTTGTTCGCAATATGGATTTATTTATTCCCCATATGCAGTAATTTGTTCGCAACGTGGATTCTTCTGTTCTCCATGTGCAACAATTTGTTCGTAACGTGTACTCATTTGTTCTCCATGTGTAGTAATTTGTTCGTAATGTGGACTTACATGTTCTCCATGTACAGTAATTTGTTCGCAATGTGGATTCTTCTGTTCTTCTTGTGCAACAATTTGTTCGCAACGTGGACTCATTTGTTCTTTATGTGCAGTAATTTGTTCTCCATGTGCAGTATTTTGTTCGCAATGTGGACTGATTTGTTCTCCATGTGCAATAATTTGTTCGCAGCGTAGATTCTTCTGTTCTCCATGTGTAGCAATTTATTCGCAACGTGAACTTATTTGTTCTTATTTGATAAAAAATATTCGCAAGAAAATATATCTAAATATAGTCAAGTGAGATCTTGTTTTGAAGATTTTATCGCAATAAGCATTATGATGCGATCGGAATTTAATTTGGATGCTTGGTTTAGTAGCCATGACTTTTTTTCTAAACTTCATCGCATGAATGCAAGTGATCTGACACCGGACGCTGCTTTTTCTCCTTCCGATGAGAGATCGTACGCGCAAACAGCTCAATAGCTGATAAACAAATAGGCCCAACATCGGTCCAATAAAGAAATTGGAAGGTGTCCACTCCTTCGGGTGACAGGTGTGTCGGCATCACCCGCGTGATGCCCAGCCGCACCCGCCAAAGCACGTCTATGAGAGATGTAATAGAGACGTGTCTTCTGCTCATGTGGCGTAAAACACGTCGCTGGGTAGGGTATTATATGAGACGCAAAAATCGACGTCATAATTACAATCTAGAACCATATCTAATATATGATCTTGACGTAGTGCTTCCCTAGTCAATTTACCCATGACCGTTGTTATATAGTCCTAAAATATACACAGCAACGCATAGACCATGGAGAAGTTAATCTCCACCGCCATGGATCGCCATCATGTGGGTGTCTCTAGCCACAGCCTTTGCGACCGTGACCTGCTCATCTTCTTCGTCGCTGGAGTTGGGCACCCAGTTCATGCCATGAACGAGTCCATGCCAAGGTACTATTCGAATAGCGGTGTCATAGCGAATTAGGTTTGTATCGCGGATAGCGGACGCTAAGCCTAAATAGCGTAATTCAACAAAAATAGTCAAAATTTAGAGCATATATGGATATTAACATCAAATTTACTTAAATAATCATAAAAAGAAAATAATATGTGATCCCTTATTCTTCACCATAGCTCAAATTACTATTTTCAATATTCTTGTTGTCTTCCATTCATGGTTTTTTGGTACTCCAACCATCAATATAGTCAATACGGTCTAACACGAGTAATAGTAGGTGCAATAGCGAGTGATAAATGCAATAGCAGCATGTAATAGCAGGCACTAAGTGCAACAGTGGCCGTTAAGTCCAAACATGCTATCTTAGTCCGCTCCTTATAGCGGTAGAGGTCCGCTACCGCTACCGTAGCCGCTATTACGGGCGCTACAAAAGCCATTGGCCTCGACGCGAGAGCGTAGGGGAAGCGAAGCGAATGGGCTTGGGCGACACTCTGAAGAGGTTGATAGCGCGTGCGTGCAGCGCGTGGAAACGGACTGAGATGTAAGCGAACTCCAACGGAAAATACAGAGATCATTATTGGACTCTTTTTTTTTTAAAAAAATGCAGAGATCATTCTTGGACTCTTTTTTTTTCTATAAGGACATCAAACCTAGACGGGGAACGAGTATGGTAGATGCTAAAAGTGTTTGACCACAGATCTTAGTAGTGTCCTGTCAGGGGAATGGGACCAGCTAGGCCTGGGCCCACGTTACTGTAGCACGGCACTGTAGCGCGTGAACAGTAAATCCAGGATTAGGAGTGGTTGTTACCTGATAAGAGGGATTAGTTTCCTCAGGAGCCAAGTTGATTAGTCTTAAGGGTCAAGTTTTCTCATCTATAAGGATGGGATTGTACCTCCTATGAATCAATCAAGAAAGAAGTATCAATCTCACAAATCCCAGTCTAGTCTCCCTCCACGCCGTTAAGTATCAATCTCACAAATCCCAGTCTAGTCTCCCTCCACGCCGCCTTTGCCCGATCTTCCTCTCGGCAATGGTTATTCTCTAATGGATCTCGGTCCGTAACATGTCCAGTCTCGATTAATTTTGTCAAGTGCTAACCACTAGCACATGAGAATTTGGCTTGGTTGGCTGTAGGCAGTTTGGTCAAGACCGGATAGTATTTCCATTATATCTAAAAAAGAATTTGGCTTGGTTGTGAGTCAATGTTATCCTGTTCAGCGTTCACTATTCATATTGCCTAGGGTTTCCTTGCCACATTTTAGACCGATTTAACATGGGATCTCAAGACCGCAAGACCGATCAACATGGGACCTGTGATGGGCTGATGGTTCTTGTGATTTTCCAGGGGCTTTTGCGTTCATGTTAAAATGGTCCCATAGTCTGCCGCTGTTGTTTCAAAGTTTTAGTTGCCTGCTTCCTCGACAAATACTTCTGCAATGACACAAACGAAACTTTTCATGTTTCCTCTGTTACTTGCTACTTTTGTATACAACATATGAACAATAGGCATAGGTGGACACAGGTCGATATGGGGCTCAACTCTAGTACAAAAGCACGAGGAATCAGAATCAGAACAAAAGGGGGAAACTTGTGTGTGCTAAACTGCTACTGATTGTGAATCTTGTTTTTGAATTGCTGTAAAGTTCTCCCACTTTACTTTATGTTAAGATTAGCTTCTGTTGACAAATTTTTTTAGTTTTTTTAGGGCACAAATTGTTTAGTTTAGGAAGCACCTTGTGGCTCAACTACCTCTTTTGGGTAAAAATATTTCTATTTGTTTCTAATATTGAACAATGAGTGCATATATGCAAAGAAATCGTAACAAATCTACTGAGAAACATAGTTCTGTATAAATTGGAAGTTCCAGACTCTAATAAGATTTATGAGGTGTCTAGGGAACGAAGAGCTTTTCAGCAATTTCTGGAAGTTAGGATGTACATGATGTGAATAATGAGCAGTCTGAAAGGTGAACATTTCATAAAACATTCAGTGCTCGTGGTAATAAATTGATTTTTTTCTTAGCTGTAGTCATAACATTCAGCATATTCTACTTGGTGAAGCCATAAGCATTCCAGGTACACAATGTGGTCTAGCCAATGAGCGTACATCGGCAACTGCAATTGGTGAAGAAGGCAAGTCCTCCTTTAAAGAGCTTTCATTCTAATGAGTTATGTTTGGGGCATACCATGAAATTGAAGAATCTGTTAATATTTCCTTCCAGCAATCGTGCACTTCGCTCTGAATATTCTGAATTTTCATTGTGCACATGTTGTAAGATCAACCTTTGGTCTATCAAAGACGTTCAGATTCATATCCAGTTTGCATTTGGCATATTATCCCTGGACAAGCTATATTGTTAACAATTTCTTGAGTCATATGCAGACTGCTGGACTATAACCAGTAGATATACTTCGCTTCCACTTCTTGTTTCTTATTGGAAAAAGTTCAAATTACTCCCCTCAAGTATAGCGAAAGTCCGGATAACCCCCTAAACTATATTTTAGTTTAATTTACCCTCTAAACTATGTTATTTGGTCCAACTTACCCCTTAACACAATTTGTCTTTTTTATTCTCCATGCACACGATGAATTTTAATTTGAGACTTTGCAGGGAGGTAGTGAACATCATAATCTATATTAGAAAATATTTTACGGATTTTTCATCACTACTTTCTATATAATATTGTATTTTAAAGATAACTTTATTATTAAATATATTACCCTATCAAAACAGTGATATAAAATTTATGATATATTTTTATAACATTTCTTATATTGTCTGCTATAATTTTGCAAAAGTTAAACTTTAAATTCCACTTGTGCATGGAGAAACAAAAAAGACAAATTATGTTGAGGGTAAATTGAACCATATGATATAGTTTAAGGGGTAAACTAAACCAAAACATAGTTTAGGGGGTTATCCGGACTTTTGCTATACTTGAGGGGAGTAATTTGGACTTTTTCCTTTCTTATTTCTGTGACTTTTTGTCTTGTGTGTAAACTATCCTTTTTTTCTAATAAATTCTCTACAGACACCACTCAAAGTTTGGACCATCAGTTGGAAATTGTTCCTGGCAGCATGCAACTACAAAGCCAACATGCCTCAAGGTATGTAGCTGATTTGCTGATGACTGCATTGTTTGCCTAGCACGAGCACAAACCCCATTTCGACCACATGAACATACTGAATTATCTTCATGTTTGTAGTCCGGTGTGCTGCCTTCTCTGGATACAGTAGCAGCGAATACAGAAACAGCTGATTGTCTTCCCGAACCTAAAGGAGACATTGTCCTCGCGATACACTACAAACCAATCATTAGTTGTCAGAACTTAAAAGATCAGAATGGTTGCTTGATTTTACCAATTAGTAATTTCCTCGTTTACATCGAATGAACATACTTTTACAAACAATATTTCCATCAAGGTCTGGATTCCTTTTGGTTGGTGAAGATAAAAAAATATTTTCAGCTGGTAAAAGATGAGCTTAATTCTTGAACTACCTTTTTGGTGGTTCAAGATCATGTATGCCAACATTTGGGTTTAAAAAACACCTACTGAGCAATGGCCTTATGAATCTGTTGTTTCCTTGAACTATTACAGAATCAATTTTGGTGTCCTGTTATTGCAATTTTTTTTGGAAAACTTTAAATTAGCTAATACTGCTCCTCATTGGCAGTGTCCTTGAGCAAGCAAGGGTGACAGAAGACTTCACTGCATACTTTCTGCATCGTTAAAATTTTACGGCATTACTCATGAAAATTTAACTATTTATAGATCAACGAAACTTGGTAAAGAAATCTAAGGCACTTCTTTTTCTTTCTTGATTTTTCTACATCAGAAGTTCATTGATTTCAGCAATCCCTTTCTTCGACAGAGCTGTTAGGCTTCTTGATGTTTTCTTTTCTCTTGGATAGAGCTGCCAGCACCGCATTCAAGGGTGAAGGGCGAGGTGATCTGCATTTTCCACACGTTGCATGGTCTACCGCAGGGTCTGGGAGCTAGCAGATGGTACAGCAGATCATTGTGTTAGCCTATATGAGGCAAGATTAGCATTGGCCAGTCCAGGAAAGAGCAGAAACAAGTTTTGTCTTTTCTGCAAGATTAATTTGACTCATCTAGCTTATCATGGTTGTGATATATTCAATGCTGAGTGATTAGAATTGTATTTGACGATTTGGCAAGCAAGCCTGCAACTGTATTTGGGATAGCATCCTAGCAATGACTCACTCATACCATTGTGGACTTTTTACCATATCAAGGTTATTGAAAACAGTAACTTATTCATATCATTGTGGAACTTTTCTTTACCATATGGAAATATAGCACATGCATGTCACACATGCGTAAAGGATTGAAACAATCACAAATTTGCAAACAGAACATACATTTTATAGTTACAAATCGCAAATATATATATTGATGTGTGTTTCACGTGCACAGCGGATGGCAGACACCTGATTTAGTTGAGCTTGCTGGCCGACAAGTCCCAACATCAAGATTGCTGGCCCAGAATGGGTCCAGTCCAAGAACCAGACAACACTGTAGTCTACGAGATAAAGGTGGGAGAGAGATGCGAGAAGACGGAGAAGTTTGCAATCAAACAATTGCCTTATCTGCCTAATTCTACAAATGTCAGCATCATGGCAAACCACTTCCCGGTTAACATTTACTGTACCACGACTCTGGAGCAGTGTATGATACAAAGTAGAATTGACGACAGCAAACCGACAATTAAGTCTACAGAGAAGGTTGCAGTCACTTCACTTCTGATGGTATCCTGACAAGAAAAGAAAACAAATTAGTACCACAGATGAAGAGAAGGAATACAACATCATTTCAGAGCAACATCAGTAGAACAATTTACCTGCCAGAGAAGCAATGCAGTATATAACTCAGTCGGTGACATATTCAGGTAGTGTCGCATACTCTCTGAGAAAATTGGCCTGTCAGAAACAAACCAGGGGAACATGAAAACACATTTAATTTGCATCATACAGTTAGTACCTTCTTATGCTGTAAGCCACCAGCCGATTCTTGAGTGAATTTTCACTGGTCCAAAGATACTCCCAGGAACTTAAGAAGATTCCTCCAATTCCACTGTTCATACAGTGAACAATATAGTTACTGTCCAGACTCTAGCCATAGCTACATAGTAGTAAAGCAATAACTGAGGGGACTGTACACTAACCTGACAACCCAATTCATGAAAAGATATAACTTATAGAGAAGAATGAGAACACCATAGACCGCGATGCCAATCACCCATACAATAAACTTTGAGAGGATGTGAAGGAGCTGAAAAATAACAGTGTGTCACTAGTAGATTTTGCAAACAATATAGTATCAAGAATAGTCTAAAGAATAGTTCAAAGAAGGTTTACCAACGGATCTTGAGCACTTAGTCCCCAATAGAACGTAATGACTATAGTGCACCCGATCATTGAATGTTTGCATTCATCTAGATATGAATGGTATTTCAGTGAACCAATGTGGAAAGCACCCATGACTAATATAAAGCCATGTAACGCTCCTAATCCAGAGATGGAGGGTGCCAACCAAGAACTGTCCGGGAATGTTGAAGCTAGAAGTCCGATCAACATAAATACAAGCGCAACGGCAGAGTAAATGAAACAGTAGTCAATCCATTCAGCTTTGTCCTTCTCTTTAAAGTTTGCAAGTACTCCTGTGGCACTACCCCAGAACATTGAACCCAACCCGAACAAGCATAATTTCTGATAGCCTGCAAATCTATTCTCATATGACTTCTCCCGCTGCAATTCAAGCAAACAATATATCACATTAAAATCCATTTCCATCTATAAACAAAATGCATTCTTAGCTCTGAACTGTTAATATGTATATAGTAGCTTTCTATATTTCAGCCCATGTAGGCCATATGGCCCTTTTGGCCCATACATTGTATATGTAACCCTAACTCACTGGAATACGAGAAATCTGGTCATTCTTGTCTAACATGAACAACAGTGCTTTCTATTTCTATTGAAATTGTATCGTACTACGTTGGCTTACCTTCTCCTTTGATTTCTTCTGGTCTGCTTTTTCATAGTCTTTGTTAAGTATCCCAAGGCTTGGAAAATCCTCAAACAAGAAGTGCTTATATGCTTTGAACGCCCCTGCCACCTTCTGCAAATAAAATCCATTCATATTTTGAGAATGTACTCTCTAAACAAATATTAGGGGGCCTCAACCTCCCCCATGCGGTACTTTAATTGTTTATATATGCTTCCTAACATTTTTTATTTCAAACAGCTGAGCCTAGAACTGTAGAAGATAGTGTGCTTATTTCTGAATCATCTACCCTAACTAAAAGCAAGAAGATCAAAATGATGATGATTAGGCATGTGACATAAGGTATGCTCTCATGTTTCACCCTTACAGTTTCTTGTGCACTACCAGCAAAGTTTGGTAGTGAAAAGCTCTAAAACTACCATCAATACATAAACAACCATACTATGTTTTCCCTGCTCCATGCTTTCAAATCACTTGTACAGTAGCATTACGGCTGCTCCATCTTGGATCAGACCATGGGCAATGGCACATGGTAGCATTGACAAATACAGTAATCTCAGTATCTATCCTTTCTGACATTGTCGTGGTGTCTTTGGATTGAATATATCAGTTGTTCACTTCTGCTGTGTTGCTGATTGTGATCCATGGTGACAGACCATGAGTGATTGTACTTTTATTGACTGCAAAGAGCGCACTACTGACTCAATACCTAGGCTTGGCTTGAAAAGAAAATTTGTTGGAGCTACGTCATTTTAACTTATGTTATATTTGTAATTGTGAATTGATGACAATGCTTACTGCAATCAATTTTATTAGAGTAAGTTCCAAGTTCATCTGTTCTGTTCTGTTGGAGGAGCAGGACTATGTTAGCAACTTAGCATACAGATTTGTCGTTCCCTGAGTAACTTGCTGGTGACATGGATCAGAGGAGCTAGACGATGATGAAATGCTATGATTGTTGTACATCTCTTGTTGTCTGGATAAGTGATTTATGTGTTGTTCAGGTTGTCTCTAAGATTGACTATGTGATCAGCAGGGTTTTACATTTGGTGCTCTAATGTTTCGTTCGTAGTCATTTCTATTACAATCTAGACTGTTGCTATTGTCTTTTTTTAAAAAAAAAAACTCGGCACTGGTTACTAGAGCTCCCCTACTAATGTCCTGGGCGATTAGCCATAAGCCCATAACCACCAGTTTTACCCGTTGCCCAATGGGTATGGGCAATTTAAAGTGGCTAAGATACGGGGAGGATAATGATTGGATAATTAGTTTATGGATGTGGGTAGGGAAGGTGTGGGTATCCCAAAGCTTTCCCAACGGCATCGTGATGGCCGTTCGAGGCGCGCCAGTTCGTATGGCGCTCGATCGCCACCTGCAACCCCAACCCCGCTTGTTCACAAATCACACAACCCATCACCACCTACAAAACGAACCCGAGCACAGCTGCGGGACATTGGATAGTAAACCGTCGCGGTTCCTTTCCCCACAACCGCACCCGCGGCACGGCAATCACCACGACACGCCGAGCCCGCTCCGCCCATCCATGGCTGTCAGCTGACCCAGCCCAATGTACCAATCAGCAGCAAAAGCTCAACGATTCAAACCCTACCGATCAATCGCAAAACCTCAAGGAATCAAATCGACACCACGCGATCCCAAACCCTAATCATGAGGCTGCAGCAAAACCAATTCGCGCTCTCTGCATTTAAGCCAAGTCGCGAACCGAACCGAGACGACCAAACTTGGGGGATGGGAGGAGCGAGGTCGTACCTTCGAAATGGTGGCGAAGGCGGAGACCGGGGCGGCGGCTCGCCGGTGCCGGCGGCGGCGAGCCATCAGCTGCGGAGGAGCGGGGGCCCAACCGCCCAAGACAACGACGAGGAATTGCGCAATGCGAGAGCTCCACCCAAAAGCTCTCGCCTCCAGCAGAGAGACCAAGCAAGCCGAGCAAGGGGGGAGATTTTAAACTCGAAAATTCGAAATCCATTGACAGGTGGGGCCAAGAAGGATGACGGCCCCACCTGTCATAACCTTCTTCGGTCACGGCGGATGCGGCCGTGGTCTCCGCCCAGCGGCTGCGGCAGCGAGCGCCGCCGCGCGCTTGCCCCTGACTGGTGGGGCCAAACTTCTTAGCGGGTCCTATCAGTCAGTGACCTCTCTTCCGCTTTTCACCTGAAGTGGACGTTGGGCCCACCAAGACCCCTATCACAAGAAGCGGCGGCGGCGGCGGCGGCTTTGGTCGGGGGCTTGAGGCGCCGCCGGAGGAAGGAGAGCCCGAGCCCCAGGGCCAGGGAGACCAGAGGAAGGCGATCCCCAGTCCTAGGGTTTGGTCGGGGAGGGGCGGGCGTGGAGGTGAGAAATCTCCGGATCCTTCTACGCCGGCTGCCAATACCTAGGCTTGGCTTGAAAAGAAAATTTGTTGGAGCTACGTCATTTTAACTTATGTTATATTTGTAATTGTGAATTGATGACAATGCTTACTGCAATCAATTTTATTAGAGTAAGTTCCAAGTTCATCTGTTCTGTTCTGTTGGAGGAGCAGGACTATGTTAGCAACTTAGCATACAGATTTGTCGTTCCCTGAGTAACTTGCTGGTGACATGGATCAGAGGAGCTAGACGATGATGAAATGCTATGATTGTTGTACATCTCTTGTTGTCTGGATAAGTGATTTATGTGTTGTTCAGGTTGTCTCTAAGATTGACTATGTGATCAGCAGGGTTTTACATTTGGTGCTCTAATGTTTCGTTCGTAGTCATTTCTATTACAATCTAGACTGTTGCTATTGTCTTTTTTTAAAAAAAAAAACTCGGCACTGGTTACTAGAGCTCCCCTACTAATGTCCTGGGCGATTAGCCATAAGCCCATAACCACCAGTTTTACCCGTTGCCCAATGGGTATGGGCAATTTAAAGTGGCTAAGATACGGGGAGGATAATGATTGGATAATTAGTTTATGGATGTGGGTAGGGAAGGTGTGGGTATCCCAAAGCTTTCCCAACGGCATCGTGATGGCCGTTCGAGGCGCGCCAGTTCGTATGGCGCTCGATCGCCACCTGCAACCCCAACCCCGCTTGTTCACAAATCACACAACCCATCACCACCTACAAAACGAACCCGAGCACAGCTGCGGGACATTGGATAGTAAACCGTCGCGGTTCCTTTCCCCACAACCGCACCCGCGGCACGGCAATCACCACGACACGCCGAGCCCGCTCCGCCCATCCATGGCTGTCAGCTGACCCAGCCCAATGTACCAATCAGCAGCAAAAGCTCAACGATTCAAACCCTACCGATCAATCGCAAAACCTCAAGGAATCAAATCGACACCACGCGATCCCAAACCCTAATCATGAGGCTGCAGCAAAACCAATTCGCGCTCTCTGCATTTAAGCCAAGTCGCGAACCGAACCGAGACGACCAAACTTGGGGGATGGGAGGAGCGAGGTCGTACCTTCGAAATGGTGGCGAAGGCGGAGACCGGGGCGGCGGCTCGCCGGTGCCGGCGGCGGCGAGCCATCAGCTGCGGAGGAGCGGGGGCCCAACCGCCCAAGACAACGACGAGGAATTGCGCAATGCGAGAGCTCCACCCAAAAGCTCTCGCCTCCAGCAGAGAGACCAAGCAAGCCGAGCAAGGGGGGAGATTTTAAACTCGAAAATTCGAAATCCATTGACAGGTGGGGCCAAGAAGGATGACGGCCCCACCTGTCATAACCTTCTTCGGTCACGGCGGATGCGGCCGTGGTCTCCGCCCAGCGGCTGCGGCAGCGAGCGCCGCCGCGCGCTTGCCCCTGACTGGTGGGGCCAAACTTCTTAGCGGGTCCTATCAGTCAGTGACCTCTCTTCCGCTTTTCACCTGAAGTGGACGTTGGGCCCACCAAGACCCCTATCACAAGAAGCGGCGGCGGCGGCGGCGGCTTTGGTCGGGGGCTTGAGGCGCCGCCGGAGGAAGGAGAGCCCGAGCCCCAGGGCCAGGGAGACCAGAGGAAGGCGATCCCCAGTCCTAGGGTTTGGTCGGGGAGGGGCGGGCGTGGAGGTGAGAAATCTCCGGATCCTTCTACGCCGGCTGCTCCTCCCCGCGCCGCCGCTGCAGGAACTCTGCCGCCGAATCCTCCCGCCTGCTTGTCGTCGGGGACCGAGGAACATCGTGGCGTGCGGCCGCGGCTGCCGCCGGGACGCGACTGGGAGGTGGCCCCACTGGACAGTGACTTTGCTAGCCTTCCTCTGTCTTGTTGCCACAAGCGATTCATCGTTTTCTTGTACTCTGAATCGTCTGCTCTTGTTGCCGTTGCAGATGCAGAGTCCTTGCCAAACCTCCCTAGGTAATCGTATTCGACTGGGAGCTGTCTGCCAAACCTCCCTAGGTCCTCCAATGTTTGGCTGCAATCCTGCTTGATCAGTTCATGTGGCTCACTCGCCTGGATGGAACCTTCTGAGCATTTCAAATGGTGAAAGAATCCAATGCTTTTACCTGACAATGCGTCAATGCTTATTAGTCATTCGCAACAAGCTCTTCCTCAAGCAAAACGGTTATGAGGGACCACTGGTTCTGAAATCATTTCTTCAAATTCATCACTATGTATTGCTTGAAGCATCACTGTATTGTTGCATTTGATGTTTTTTATGCAGAATTGAGCGCTTACCCTGGTCGACAGAGAAGGGTCAATGCTTGGGGTGCCCAAGCGTTCTTTGTTGGCCGCCATCGCTCCAAATCGTTTCCTGCTGCAGAGTACAGTGGAATTCACAGGTTGGAAGTGCTGCAGCATCATGGTGGACAGTGGCGCCCAAAATAGATCTTACCTGCTGATTCTCTGCAATGGACCCAGCTTAGCTTGCTCACTGAATATTACCTGATGGCTGCTTAGTGCTTACAGTGTCTCAGTGATTTGCTGTTGAACAGAATTGATGATAGGAACTCAACCATCCACCTGAATTTCAATCCTCATTAAGTTTTCCTTAATACCTACTTTCCAAGAATCATGCATAATGTGCACAAGCACTTTTTTATGCTAGTATTGTATTCTGTCGATCTGATCATTAATCTGTCCACATATGCCAATTCTGCAGCAAGGAGGAGCACTAAAATTCAAATTCCATTTCCTTTAACCTGGATTTTGTGGATCTTATCTTTTTCTATCTTGCTATCACTGGCTTTGTGCCTACAAGTTCCTGGTTCGTGTTCATGGCCCTTAGTATGTGCTGGTACTCTGCAAACTAATAACTGAATGCTTTTCCCGTGATTGATTGTATTTCTAAATTTGAAATTCCTGGAAGTGTTAATGTACCTATTGAAATTTGTGAAGAGTAAGTTTTGATGACCAATACACGTGAAGATTTATTTTGAAGTTTTCAGTACCTTGCTTTGGCATGCAGTCGGATAGCCGTGACTTCAGTTTGCTAGTGCTGCTGCTGCGGTTTCAGTTTTGGTGACTGACAGACCTGATTGTATGTCGCGGTTTCCTCCGTTCTGAACGCTACCATTTTAACTGAAGATGTAACTGAAAACTGCTGTTGCCCTAAACTGAGTTATTTCTGTCGTGAAATGATCACCCCACATAGCAGACTGGTATCTTTTGTGCCTCCCTAATGATCTCATGGTTCTCTCGAGCTTCTGTTGAGGTGCTCTTCCAGACAACTAATTCGTCAGATTTTATGATTTTTGTTTGGTCCCTCTGTGTAGCTAGTCAAACGCGAATTTTCCGATGGATTCGGTTTGCGCCTCTTCAGATTTCGTACACGCTCAGCTAGTTATGCCTGACATGGTGGTTCAAATGCATCATTTTTTAAAATGTTTTTTTTAACGGTGCTCAATGCATCAAAGATCAGACGAATGCAGAGCGGCTCAAAAACTTTAACTGTGTGGGCCTTCTCACCATGCCTGTTTGGTTGCGTTCTAGCAAGTGGGCCAATGGTGATGTAAACCCATCGAACACTACTCTATGGGCCTCTTCAAGCACCATCGTGGGTCGTGGCGGGCTACTGCCCATGTAAGAATTGGCGCTGGGCAGACGGCAGACGAACCCAACCTAATGTTTGGCGCCAAAAATCTGTTCTGCTTCCACAAAAACAGAGTAACGCAACATAGCAAGCGAGCTACCTTTGCTTTTCAATTATGTAGGGAACATGACAAACTAAGAGGTGTTGAATTAAGTTTCTTAGAAACATATGCTCAAAACTGCATATAAGACTACAAGAGTTTTATCTAGATGTCCGCTATAGTTTTTGTATACAAAGGTTTGCATCATATGTTCTAAAATCCTACAATATACACTTGACAATCTGAAAAAAAAGTAAATACAGAAGAGAAAGATGAAAAATGTGGCAGTGCATCACAACTGTGACAGGCAGCGGAGGTGTTTGTGGCCGCGATCGTCGTGTCATGTTCTTCCGTATGTTCTTCCAACGGTAGTAATGAGTTGAACATCCTAGTTCAGACCGGCCTTCCACTAGATTGTGCGCGTGCACAAGTAATGCATTCTTCACACTTCATTAGCAACAATAGATAGACTCAACAAACAAACCCCTATCTTACATCCACCAAACTTCTGTCCCATTCAATTTTCTAGAAGCAACTCAAGAATTGCGCTGCCGCCAAGCAGTAATTGACGGCATAGTCCAACATGAAATTACTTACTTCCGTCGTGGGAACGTCTTGGGCCAGAAATCTAAAGATCTTGGTGGTGGGGTAGTCATGATATGGCCCACAATGCAGAATAGTTCAGCTATAGGTACAGCAACAGCAATCACAACGAACGTACTAAACCATGTATCATTGCCAATGTAGCTGATTGCGTATCTTCTCATGGAATTATACAGATACACCCACAGTAAGATCAATAATCCCTGCAATCAAGCAAACATTCAGTTGCTGACCATAAACTCCACCCATAAAAGAACATGCTAACAAAAAAAAAACAGAGGGAAGAATACTGCGGACACAAAATAAAATATGAGTTGAGAAGCATGGAATATGCAAAGAATGCTTTGAAAATTGTTGTTTGGATGGTTAACTGGAATTTTCATCTTCAGAAGGAGGCTTTTGCCTTCTAGAGTTATGAATAATAATCATATGCTCTCTAATAGGCTAGTTCCATCCTTCCTTGATTTTCTTCATGCAGAAGTTTGTATGTCCTGGTTCATGTGCATGTCATGCGCTTTTGTGCTGTGTCCAAGCAGGAGCAAGCCAGGGGAATATTTAGCTTGATGGATTCTATAAGTGAACGAAAAAAAATCAGAAAAGCCTTCATGTCAGGCAACACTGAATGCTCTGCTTCAGGTGCGTTTGCACATAGCTTTTCCTTTGCCCCAACAAATCCATTCAAGAAATTTTATGTGGAGACTTAAACCTCGTCACCATCTGCTTTTCCGAAAAAGAAAATAGATAATTACAGCAATAGGTGGAGGACAATCTATATAGCGACAGTTAGTGGGATTGACAATTACTGAAGACAATTTATACCCATGCAAACAAAAAGGCTACCAGAGCTGAATTCACTCAAAGCACGAAGCAGCAACCATCGCACGGTACAAAATACCGATAAAGCTATTAGAACCTGAAGTACTCAACAAGTAAAAATTAAAATGGCAACTGATCAACATCTAAGGATAATTTCTCTTTAGGTTTCTTTTCACCACGTCATTAATTGTTCAGATTTCTAGTCAAATCCAGCGTAGACTTTGGAATCTACCTGTGCAGCAGTGTAATTCTTTTAGATTGGAATAATCAGGGCGAGTACATGTGGTTTCCGGATCCGATGCTAATTCTTAAGAGCGGCGCACGTACCCGTACGATGAGCTTGGTGATCCTATCGACGGCCCTAAACGCGACCACGTTGACAGGGTCCTTCTCCGCGGCCGTCGTCGCCGTCGCCGTGTGCCGTCCGTTCTCGAGGTCAGCCGACGAGCCAAGCGGCAGCTCCTCCCTGCGGGCCTCGCGGCCGGCGTTGCAACAGCACCGGCATGCTCCGCACGGCATCGATGGTTTTGTTGTGGAAAGACGAGACGACGCCGGCGATCCTTCTTCTTCTTCCTGTATCTTACTATCTGAGTTGCTGGCTTGCTGCGACCGGTCTTGCTGTATCGTCGTCGACAAGGAAACTATTTGAGGGCTCGTGGGCGGGGCTTGGCGGTGAGTATAAAGCCGAGGGAGATGATGAACTCGAAGAGCAAACAAATTTCCAGAGAAAGGAAAGAGGGAGATGGACTCGAAGAGCGTCTGGGCTGCGTTGTGTCACTTGGGTTGGGCCGACAAGGGCTGGGCTGGCTGGATGAGTGTGGTTGGCAGCATAGTAGGCGGCCTGTAGAGGCCCAAAGCCAGGCCAGACGTTGGGCCTCAACGTGGGGCGTTTCAGCCTGGCCCATTCATTAGATATTCCATTATTATCTCCAAAAAATTAGATATTCCATTATTTATATTATATGCTCTGCATATATATAAAATAAAAAGGAAAGAACTGCTGGGGCGAGTCAATTTTTTTCTTCTGTGACCAAACAAGCTGTGCTGCTACAAATCAGACCGAGACCGCGGTCCTGACGGTCACAGCTAAAGCCAGCGAAAGCCGAAAGGGTGCAGTGACTACGCGAGGTCACTGTCGAAATCTCTATACGGGTGCAGTGCAAGCTGAACACCAACTGCATGCTTCTATTTGCTCATGGTGTTCGATATATCACAACTCATACATGGCTATGGCTAAGGCGTGCGAGTGCTGCAACGCCTCGCGTTGTAACCAACTCAACGTTTATATTCTTCGTAGTACTATAGTAGTGCAAATTAAAGATAAACATCTCTCATTTAATTTGGTGCCTAATGATTCTTTTGAAAACACATTATTTCTTTTAAACGTGTGTGTGTGCACTCAACTAGAAGGTAGAACTATACTTCCAGTGAAGAAAAATATCTTCTCGTACTTAATTGTAGTCGCTAATGTAGGTATATTATTTATTTATTCTCATTATGGATGATTTACAATTTTTTACTAGATCATAATTTGATGGTTAATGGATCTTTTAAAAACATGTGATATCTTTTAGTGTGTGAAGCTTGTGTGTGAAGTAAATTTATTTTCAAGTGTGAAGCGCTTTTTTTAAAACACGAACGGGTGCCGCACGTGCACACTAAACATGTTTACCTAACGTGTAGGGTAAAAACCCGCGTGATTGGACAATATGGAATCTAGTAATCATAACTTGGGTCCCGCCATGTCCGATACAGCATAAAAGATGTACTCCCTGCCGTCCCGTAAAGAATGCAATCCTCACTTTTTAGAAGTCAAACCATTTCAAATTTGACTGAATTTATATAAAAAGTTACTAACATTTATGATACAAAATAAGTATTATTAGATTAATCATAGATTATATTTTCATACTAAATCGATTTGAAGACATAAATATTATGGTCAAAGTTGAAATGGTTTGACTTCTCGGAAAGTGAGGATTGCATTCTTCACGGGACGGAGGGAGTACTCCCTAAATATTACGGAGTATTTGGGGAAACATTGTCAAAAACACTTCTTTCTCAAGATTTTGCTACTTCTCAGAGACTTTCAATTATTGGCAATGTGTGTTCACATATTGCTCCCTTTTTAATTAGTAGAAATCACTCACAGGCATCGAAAAGTACATAAGAACAAATAAATAAAGTAAATTCAGAAGAAAAAACCTACACAAAACATCATTATAGAACAAGAAAACCTACACAACACTATGTTAGATCATGTGACTGCCGCTATATCTGTAAATAAATAAATCTAAATCTGTAAGGGCCTGAACATAGGGGTGGTAAAGGGCCCTAACTTTTGTACTAGAAAAAAAAATTTTAAGGATCGGACCGGATTAGGGCCGGATCAAAATAACACTAGTTCGGCCCAAAATGAAAGGAAAAGAAGGCCGCCAAATGCCATGGGCCGTGGCCCAGACGCGCAAAACAAATCGAACACATTTTATAACGAGAGAGGGCAGGCTAGGGTACGCGCCTCGCCTGGTGCAATTGGATCTCGTATTGCGGTCTCTCCTCGGCGTGTTGGATCTTCTTCCCATCGAGCCATCCATGCCGTGTTGCTGCGGCCACGCCGCCGGCGCCTGCGGCAATAGCACCAAACAGGAAGAAGAGCTGGACGCGCCGTTGTTGCTGGACGTCGAGAAGCAGGGAGCACCCATTGCGCCGCCGCCGGACAAGCTGGCGCACGATAGATGCCATGTGAGGATCGCGAGGTGTTTTATCAGGGTACGTTGATCGATCCCCACTGATATGATGCCAAGGTTACCCGGATCCAATCGATCTCAGCTCCCAAGATTTTAACATGCATGTGCGATATGATGTTTCGCTAGTAGCTTTAACACACGAAAACATCACCCTGTTATAAGTTTTTTTTTTTGTGAGGAACACTATTATAGGATTTTGACGCCGTGCATAAAAAAATGTTTACTTAGTACTCCTTCTGTTCCAAAAAGCAAAAAAGATTGGGTTAGAGTCAAAGAATCTTAACTTTGACTAATCTATAAAAGATAATATCAATATTTATGATTTTAAATAGTTATCGTATAAAGCTATGTTATACGAGGTATCTAATGATATTTAATAAGTAGTATGATAAATATGAGTATTTTTTATTGTAATTTTGGTCAAAGTTTCAAAGATTTGACTGGGTACTATGCTAGAATTGTATTTTCCTCGGGACAGAGGTAATATTAAACATTTGTCTTGGTTTGCAGGGATTATTGGCCTTGCTGTGGGTCTTTCTGGCCAACCTATTCAGAAAACTTTTGGTCACCTGTGAGGATCCAGCACTGATTTTTATTTTATGCCCCTTATCACCCTTCCCGGTACCCATGACGCTATTCTTTTTCACTTTGATGGATTCCGTGGAGGAATATTTCCCGTCATTGAAATAATTTCCTATAGCCATGCCGAGCAAGTACTTTTTCACAGTTCCGACCATTCTGTACATCCAAGCTGGTTAATTACGGCGGTTTGGTTCGTTATTTTTGTTCTCCATCTTTAGAGGCCGCCCCTTCCCTCAACCACCGGTAGCGGAGGAGGCAGGGGAGGGCGGCCCGGCGGCGGAGGACGAGGCAGGAGCGGCCGCAGAGGAGGCGAGGGCAGCGTCGGCGGAGGAGGCAGGGGCGAGCGGCGGCGGAGGAGGCAGGAGCTCACAAGCAGCGAAGGAGGCAGCCGCGTGCGGGAGGCGGCGTCGGGGAAAGAACGACGGGTGCGGATAAGGAGTCCTGGGAGCTAGGGATAGGGTGGGAAGTCGGGCTAGCTTGGGCTGGGCCAGTTTGATGGGCCTTTTTCTCATCCTCAGGCCACTATTCCTTTGTTTTTTCTTTTTTTACAGGTATATGTATGTATATGTCAACGTATATTATATTGGTAAGGCGTCGCCTCGCCTTGCCCGCCAAATGCCATGGGCCGTGGCCCAGACGCGCAAAACAAATCGAACACATTTTATAACGAGAGAGGGCAGGCTAGGGTACGCGCCTCGCCTGGTGCAATTGGATCTCGTATTGCGGTCTCTCCTCGGCGTGTTGGATCTTCTTCCCATCGAGCCATCCATGCCGTGTTGCTGCGGCCACGCCGCCGGCGCCTGCGGCAATAGCACCAAACAGGAAGAAGAGCTGGACGCGCCGTTGTTGCTGGACGTCGAGAAGCAGGGAGCACCCATTGCGCCGCCGCCGGACAAGCTGGCGCACGATAGATGCCATGTGAGGATCGCGAGGTGTTTTATCAGGGTACGTTGATCGATCCCCACTGATATGATGCCAAGGTTACCCGGATCCAATCGATCTCAGCTCCCAAGATTTTAACATGCATGTGCGATATGATGTTTCGCTAGTAGCTTTAACACACGAAAACATCACCCTGTTATAAGTTTTTTTTTTTGTGAGGAACACTATTATAGGATTTTGACGCCGTGCATAAAAAAATGTTTACTTAGTACTCCTTCTGTTCCAAAAAGCAAAAAAGATTGGGTTAGAGTCAAAGAATCTTAACTTTGACTAATCTATAAAAGATAATATCAATATTTATGATTTTAAATAGTTATCGTATAAAGCTATGTTATACGAGGTATCTAATGATATTTAATAAGTAGTATGATAAATATGAGTATTTTTTATTGTAATTTTGGTCAAAGTTTCAAAGATTTGACTGGGTACTATGCTAGAATTGTATTTTCCTCGGGACAGAGGTAATATTAAACATTTATCTTGGTTTGCAGGGATTATTGGCCTTGCTGTGGGTCTTTCTGGCCAACCTATTCAGAAAACTTTTGGTCACATGTGAGGATCCAGCACTGATTTTTATATTATGCCCCTTATCAGTCTTCCCGATACCCATGACGCTATTCTTTTTCACTTTGATGGATTCCCTGGAGGAATATTTCCCGTCATTGAAATAATTTCCTATAGCCATGCCGAGCAAGTACCTTTTCACAGTTCCGACCATTCTGTACATCCAAGCTGGTTAATTACGGCGGTTTGGTTCGTTATTTTTGTTCTCCATCTTTAGAGGCCGCCCCTTCCCTCAACCACATATATATGCAAGTTGCAATTGCAAGCAAGGTGATGCATTGTGTTGTGATGGATTTATGTTATACTTTTTTAATCCAAAAATAATAATACTATGGCATTTATTTTTTTCTTAAAATAATAATGTTCTGGTATTGAAATCCCATGTCCATGTATAATCAGATGTGTTAATCTACATGATTAAAGGGAAATAAATATTTTTATCTTATATATGCAAACTCAACTAACAATGGACATATGCATCTTTTAAATCCGTTGTCAATCTATCTAAAAAAAATCTATAATATCATTATGTGTGGCACGAGGGAGTAAATCGCTATTGTCATGTAAGTCTTTTTGTTGTACAATACTCGATTATTAATATATAGTATCTAGCAAACTCTTGCCGGTTGTTTTTACGAACAAACATGTCAAACATTCTAAACTTTGACCATCATCGATATCTAAAATTCTATAGATTGACGAGACACGATTGATAATGATATGATGTTATCTCGTGCATGCATAACTAAATAGGAACAAATTTTCTCCATCTCTACATACGTACTCAACTATGGACACATGCGCCTGTATAGAAAAATAAAGTAAACAAGAATTTCATGTTATCGACGTGTTGCCACCGTTGGCGCCGTTGCAGAGCTCCAACTGTCAGAGGAGAAAATAGGTCACCCCGCTTCTCATGACGTAAGAGCCGAATTGGCGTCGAGGCATCTTGCAAGATCGGTCGTGCAACAAAAACATATTTTCTAAAAACTCTAATAAACAAGAATTTTTAATTCTAATGCGCGTAAAAAAAGCATCAACCAAATAGATGCCCACCCAATAACTGCCTTCAATAATAAATTTCAAATTTCCAACACCGAATATTTAGAATGCATGGTAGCTTGTTGTGGATTAGGTACCTTGTATGGCAACCCAAAATTCGTTGGTGATGTTCTCCACCACTGCTTTAATGGATATTAGTAGAACTTTACTTTTTCCTTTTACAAAGCCCCACAAGAATAACACAGCAAATTATCAGCACGGCAAGCTCGTTTGGTCTATCCACTGAACACAAACATTGAGCTCTTGGATGGAAAATTCTAAGTTGCATGTATCTAGCAGACTAATAACGAGCAAAATCTCCGATAAGTGCACACTATGGCTTTGACTTTCATTTCACTTATAGCAATGCAAACATAGACGACCAAAAATATCAAAGCATCACATGAGTCTGTGACTGAACATATATATCTCTCTGAGAAACGTGTTATGCATTATTGCTCACCGACCATAAATTGCTTGGTTTTCTTTTTTTTTTCAAAATAAAACTTACAGAGGTAGCAGAGCGCACAACTTTTGTTCGAATCCGCATTGTTAACACTGCATGAACTGGAATACCAGTAGCAACAAAAAAATATATATGAACATGCATGCATTATGATTTGTGAATTAATGACGTAGCTACATGGAACCTAATAGAACGAGCATACAACAATCACCCGGTACGGTCATGTTACTCATGTACGTAGAAGGAGAATACTCCCTCCGTATCGGAATATTTGTCGCCGTTGATTTTTTTCTACAATTTTGATCATTTATCTTATTCAAAATATTATGCAAGTATCATCCATTTTGTTTGTCACATACTTCTATTATATGTATTTTAAGCTTGACTTACCCTTTTGCATATTTGCGATAATTTTTTGAATAAGACGAATAGTCAAAGTTGTAGAAAAAAATCAATGAGGACAAATATTTCGGGAGGGAGTAAGTGGCCATATAGCGCACCGAGTTTAATTTGCTGCCGTTCCTGTAGAGGCTCGCGAGCTCGATCTTGTCGCCGCTCACGAGGTTGTACTGAAGCAAGTGATCTATGCATCCGACGGTGCGGTGACGAGCAATAGATACGACGAGCTGTGGCTGCAGATGCCGGAACTTTATCCAATTTTTCTGAAAAAAAAAACACCGAGCTACGTGGCCTGCTCGCACTTGCCCTGCAATGCGCGACGACGACCAACCAGGCGGAGGTGAAAAAGCTCCTCCTCCGACGACGAGCCCAAGATTCACTGCGGGGACGTGCTCATCGGACCCATTTGGTTTATCCTATATGGGCCAATAAGTGGTAGCAAGGCCCGCTCATTCCCATCGATCGATCTCGCCGGGTCACCAGCCCATTTATTCGTGGTAGTTTGGATACAACTAGAATAAATCTGAGATGGATGCCCAAAACAAAAAAAAGAATAAATCTGAGATGGATGCAATTTAAGTCAGGGTACGATACGACTGTAAGGCGAAAGGATCAAGATGCCTGCTGCTGCTGCTGCTGCTGCCGCCGCCGCCTGCAGTTTCGATCCATAGACCATGGCTTATGTGATGGGACAGAAGACTGAAGAAGAGAGGGTGAGAGTGAGACGCACCGAGCATCATCCACTCCCACCAATCCACCATTCTCCAAGCCGTGCACACTAGCAGCATGTTTTAACCTGTATATGCTGCCGACTGATAAGAATCTGAGCAAATAAATATTCAGGTCACACAGTAAGTATTTTTGCTTCATGCCAGCTTCTTGTTGCCAAAAATTTCGGATGCTGCAATCAATCACTCAAATGCATAACATGCTGGAATGAATTCAGGTTCAGAAAAAAAAATGCTCCTATCATCTACTATACTCTATAGTGTAGCACCGCCGAAATACACATTGTGGCTCAGGAATTACGAATTCTGAACCAGTTACTTGATCAGCATCCATTAATAAGGCATGATATCTATGAAAAACTGAAAGAAATCTCCACAAAGGAACGGGGAGAAAAACTTATCATGCATACACAACAAACCAAAAGGTCATCACTGTTATAAATCACAGATGAGATTTGTTTGCAGGCAAACATCAGCATCTTTGCGACACTATCTCAGGCATGTCAAACAACGCATCCCACTGCCTCAAGCAAAGGCGTTCTCCAGATCTCCCCGCACCATGGCGAGTGCGACTGTGAATGAGCAGAGAACATTACACTACTGTGTGTGAACCACTAGTGGATGTGCATTAGTCTGTCTGTACTGCATTGAGGAACCGAGGGGATGTGATGTGAGTCTTCAATAGGAACTGTCTTTGGCTATCTAGAACCGTCATCTTCAGAACTGCAGAAGAACCATAGAGGCGTCATAATTAAAGAAGAAACAAGAAGTTTGAGAACTAAGAAAAGAACAAGAAGATACAGTGAGAGCCACTGCTATAAATGACTAACGGAGAGGGAAATGTAGAGGATACAGTACCTATTTTTGACTGACTGCCTAGGGAGTATTGTTGAGCTGTGGTACTTGAGGAGCAAGCAGGGGTCCATGGAGATCAGGGTCATTCCCTCTGCAAATTATGTCATGTCAGACGAGATAAAGTTAAGTAAAAATAAAATAAAAGAACATAGTAATCAACTTTACCCATCATTAGCAGCACGCCCTTTCCTAAACATTAGATAAACTCATTAGATATTAGATATTGTACTCCTAAATTATATGTGCATATGAAATGCAGCTAAACCTGGCAATCTTGCATCCGAAGAGGTAGAAAGCGTATGCTATTGAACAGAAGCCCCATACGACCAATTTTGCAGTTACATGTAGAAACTGAAATAATAGTACCGACATCAATTACCAGTAGCTTAGAAGGATTCTTAGTAAACAATTTTCCGAAGACGAAATACTCACCACGGGATCCTCCGAGCTGATTCCCCAAAAGATACTGAGCAAAATTAAGAAGCCAATCATAGATATCCAAAAGAATACGGGCCCAGGATGTAACTTGAATGTGGCCAAGTGAAAACTAGTTATGACAAATATCATAGCCTGCCATGCTCCAAGCCCAGCAAACTCCATTTTTCCAGGAGCAGTAGACGGGAAAGTACCAGCTGTAATTGCTAGAAGCATAACAGTGAGGCTAAAGATAGAGCACAGTAGGAAGGAATATGCTACAGTAGAGTTCGTCGTGTTCAAGTCCAAAAGAATTGTGGCAGCACCACTCCAGTACAATGTTGTGACACCAGAGAGGCACATGGACAGATATACTTTGAGTCTGCTGTCTTTTTCTTTCTCTCTCTGAAAACCAAAGTATAAACATGTTTTATAGCACCTGAACAGACATGCCAATCAGCAAACAAGTACTGTAGAGTGGTTACCTCTTCCATGGTTTTTAAGGCGTCGCCAAGGCGTCGCCTAGGCATCCAGGCGGTGAAAAAAACTGGGCGTCTGGGTCGCCTTACCATCCTTGTCGCCGGAGAGAGAGAGGGAGGAGGCTGGGACGTCGGCCGCGGCAGGGATGGCCTCTGGAGGTGGCGGCGGAGTTTTTTTACAGGTATATGTATGTATATGTCAACGTATATTATATTGGTAAGGCGTCGCCTCGCCTTGCGCCTTAAGCGCCTAGGCGTCCAGGCGGTGGCGTGTCGCCTCGCCTCGCCTTACCGCTTTAAAAACAATGGCCTCTTCTTCAGTTTTATCTTTCAGATAGCCTTTCACAGTTATATCAGCCATGAAGCTAGCAGGAAGAAAACCAGGGGTAGCTTCCATATAACCTCTGTGACATTTTTATGATATGTGTCATGTCAAAAGAAAATAAAGGGACAAAACAATAAAAGAACATTCATAACCAACTTTTCAGTCATACCTAGCTCTATGGTAAGCAGAAACAACCGGAGAGAAGTCTACACCATTGAAAAGCTTTGCCAACCAACTGGACATGTCATCAATATTACAATTGTCCAATCAGCTTTAACCTCTCAATATAAAAGACATTTGATTTAGTGCTACTAACTTTAAGGATTGGCAGAAACCCCATACAGTATACTTCGCCACCACATGCAGAGCCTAGAGAATCATAATCATAAAATCAATCACAAGCCAATACCTTAGCTAAAACAAAGTTTGAATACAAACACTTACAACAGGATCTTGTGCACATATTCCCCAGTAAATGCTCACTATGAAACCGCAGACAATAAGGGAGATAAAGCAATGAAGGGGCTGTGGATGAATATTGAAGGTTGCGAGATGAAATGTTGCAATAGCTGATAGAATTGCCTGCCAAGAACCAAAACCAGCAATGCCCAGTGCCCATGGAGTTGTAGAAGGAAATGCTGCGGCTGCCGCTCCAACCAGATTCAGGAAAAGCACAAGAGCAGAATAGATTACACCAAGATAGGCAATATTGGGGGTGAGTTTTATGTGTTTCTGTAAGCATGGAGGCCGCACCACCCCAATACAAGGTGGTAAGGCCTGATATGCAGATTGACAAATATCCCTTCAGTCTATTGTTGCGGGCCTGTGCGACCTGTAAACAGTTCACATGTGTGTAAACCAAAACGAACATCCCATATGTCAAATAACAAACATGAAAAGTGTACCTCTTCATCAGTTTTTCCTTTCTCGTATCCCTTCTTCGTCACATCGGTAAGGTAATCATCAGGTAGGATTGCCATCCTGAAAAAAAACAGCAGAAATATCAACCGAATATATTTCCAATTCGGCCATATCAACAACCATTCGAGTATAAACGCATGAGCCATGGACAACTGCATTACCCAAAGGCACCCTCATTTCCCAACCCCCACTGGATGGCATCGAGGGCCATAGGTGACTGGAACTGGAACCATGTCGCGGCAATCAATCACAATGTGTGCCACACCCGCGCTGCCACGGACGTTGCTCGGGCACTGGTCGACCAACAACCAGCCGCAACCCGCGATCCATCGTCCCGCTTCTGCCCCATATTCCCAGCAGCTCACAGGCAGCCCTGCTAGCCAGGCAATTTAGCTCAGGTTCCATCCAAACAGCCCCAAAGTAACTTGTCCCTGATCTGAAACATAGGAAGTGCCTTATCAATTAATTGCCAAGAGATTGAAAGTAGCTTTGTCCCTATTTTTAAACATGACAAAGGAAGTAACTTGTGACTATTTTAACATTACATGAAGTAACTCTTCATCAATTTACATGGTATAGGAAGTAACTTATGATTAATATGCATGTTATGTGAAGTAACTTTTCATTCGCTTTGCATTATTAAATATGTAACTATGCTGCTTTTTTCTCCAATTGGATGCTTTTTTTTTGCTGCATAGCTAATTATCCACCTCAACTTTCTGGTATGCATGCTTTAGTATTTTTGCAATGAACTATAAAAGTTGAACCCTACTGACATTATGAAATTTGCCTAGATCATTGATGACAGTGGGGAACAACAATAATCAAGCAGTAAAAGTCAAGATGGTAAGTTGAAAAGCAAGCTCTTGCCTATTGTCAATACAAATGTTCATTTTTTGTTAATGTTTAACTACAATGGTAAATGTGTTAATAAGTTATGTTTTTGGTGGATTGGGTTGGATGCATTTTCCCGTAAGCTTTGGTTTTGGGGTGGATGAGTTGGTGGCTACTGCACTTTGTTCTGAGATGAGGACTGCATTCTAGTGCTGACTGGAATGTGTTAGGTGGAGGCAGGGATTTTGCATGTTGAGTTTTGACAACTTGCAAGTGCCATTGTGTTGTAATTTTGTCCCTTCATAATGATGAAGTGACCTGTGACTATTTTCACATTGTAGGAAGTAACTAACCACATATATATTTGGAATATGAAGTAACTTATCATACATGAAGTAACTTTCTTATTTTCTCCCAACACATGATATGTAACTGCTGTATTTTTTATGCAGCTTTTTTACTGCTTACCTAATTATGTGCATAGCTAATGAGGTACGACTTATTGTAACCTTTTCACATGCAGGTAAAAAGTCAGATGATGTCGTAGACTCTCAAAGCAAAGGATATGGCATACATGAACTGAACAACCATGTGGTGCCTTGGACAATGAAAAGTAACCAGATAATGCTAATGAAGAAAATCGTCACTCAGGTACTATTTTTACGCATCTTATGAAAATAAGTATTGATGACAGTGGGGAACAACAATAATCAAGCAGTAAAGGTCAAGATGGTAAGTTGAAAAGCAAGCTCTTGCCTATTGCCAATACAAATGTTCATAAGTTATGTTTTTGGTGGATTGGGTTGGATGTATTTGTCCCGTAAGCTTTGGTTTTGGGGGTGGATGAGGGGTGGCTACTGCACTTTGTTGTGAGGTGAGGACCGCATTCTAGTGCTGACTGGAATGTGTTAGGTGGAGGTAGGGATTTTGCATGTTGAGTTTTGACAACTGGCAAGTGCCATTGTGTTGTAATCTTGTCCCTTCATGATGATGAAGTAACTTGTGACTATTTCAACATTGGAGGAAGTAACTAACCACAGATATATTTGGAATATGACGTAACTTATGATACATGAAGTAACTTTGTTATTTTCTCCCAACACATGATATGTAACTGCTGTATTTTTTATGCAGCTTTTTTACTGCTTACCTAATTATGTGCATAGCTAATGAGGGAGGACTTATTGTAACCTTTTCACATGCAGGTAAAAAGTCAGATGATGTCGTAGACTCTCAAAGCAAAGGATATGGCATACATGAACTGAACAACCATGTGGTGCCTTGGACAATGAAAAGTAACCAGATAATGCTAATGAAGAAAATCGTCACTCAGGTACTATTTTTACGCATCTTATGAAGCTTCATTTTTTGTATGTGGTCTTTTACTTACTTTGAAAATAAGGTTATCTCATATCTTTTGAAAAGTGATTTAAGTTCACAATTTTACCTTTTCATGTATTTCCCAATATTTTCTAGATACAGTCTAAAATATAACTTGTTTATTTGTGTTGTGTAAATTAGTGCAATCATCATGTTGGATATGAGTTAGGGGGTAGTGCTCCTGCGGTACGCTACTACCCCAAGTATATAGCATGTGGCTGTGTGATGTGAAGCTCATGCAACCACTATGTGTGGTGTGTTATGGAGCTAGCTGCGTGTGTGATTTTTTTAGGATACACACTAAAAGAATGGATTTTGCGTGCTGATAAACCTGTTAAATAGCTTAATTCCAATAGAAGGAAGTAACTTGCAGTACTTTTAGTTGCACAGTAGGTAATTTTTTCATACTTATATTTCAACAGTAAGTAACTTTCCGTATTTTCAGTTTAATAGTAAGTAATCTTTTTATATCCCACACTACAGCTACATTACATGATCACCCTCTTATCAATACAGATGCATGCTACTTTCTGTTATGATTTTCATGTCACTAAGTTACTTATTACAACATTATGGAATGATTTTTGTTATCTTTAGCAATTTATTGAGTTACATTCTAACAGAAAGTTGTTTCATCTTTCCTGTTGTTCCATAAGGATAATACATTTATCGCACTAAATAGAAAGTAGAATAAACAAAGGTATTGCATAGCATTGCCTCTAAATCATCATGCTGTCAGTCACACTTGCTGGTTTACCTTTTTTTTCCACAAAATGAAAGTAAAGGTCAATTGTAAATTTTAGCTTGTTATTAGTTTATTTTCTACAATGATGCAAGTTACATTCTGCTATACTTTCTGTGTCCCATCAGGTACATATCAAAATCTAAAGCCCAGAAGTAGTAGTCTTTTTCCTGGAGAGCTTGTGGAGAACAAATGATCTATATCCACCCCTTGGTTTTTACTTGGTAAACATGCAAATAGGCTAAACAAACATGTACATTTTGCTCACAGATCCTTCGCCATGTGCTTTGCTCTGTGTAAAATGCATTAGCTAACCCTTTGGATGTGAAATCGCTGCAGTTGAATTACTTAAGAATCAGTTGTGATTTTGTGGTTAAAAAGGATCTAAACCCTCTGGATGTGAAATCGTTGCAGTTGAATTACTGTAAGAATCAGTTGTGATTTGTGGTTAAAAAGGATCCGTTTGTGGACCTGCTTGCATTGTCCAAGCCTTTCCTATGTACGTTATTATCCGTATCGTTGCCTCTTGGCGCACCCTTTTTTTATCTGGGTTCATGCTTACATTTGCGTCTAGGAACGGGCAGTAGCAACGATGGCTCCTAGGAACGGCATCAGTATTTATGCGTCCTCTCAACTTTTGGCGCGAGGGCTCGTTTGATCGCGCACTCAATCGGGCGGGCGGGTGGGCGGAAGGCTACCTTTCCTTTTTTAACTTCCGTACAAACAGAGAATACCTAAATATAGTAACTACAGGGGCTCTCCAGATAGCACTAAATGGAGAGGGCTCTCCATGTAGTCACCTCCTTTAATTTTAGGTCATTTCATATTTGGGAAAGGTGAGAATGCCTATGGCCACCGCAGACTTGCTAGTTTTTGTTTACACTTCCCCTGCTTAGGAAAGGTGGAAAATACTTAGAACCACCATGCACTAGGTGCTGCAACCTAGTTAGTTTTTGCCCACCCTTCTCGTATGGGAAGGGTGAGAACCGCTTAAGGCTGTTGTATGTAGCCCCTGGCACGCTGACCTTGCTGATATTCAGACTACCATATTTGAAGTAGTGAGCTTTTTTATTTTAGGTTTCCACGACCTCTGGGCATGCGAAGAGAAAGCTCATAGCTCTAGAGCTGCTTATTTCTTCTAGATTTTTATTTTTGTTTTTGAAGGAAAAACTATGGCCTTTCTCACTTTATAGCTTGAGTTTCTAGTTATAAATCCGAATGCTAGCTTAGAGCCATACACTCGTATTCTAGCTTCGATGTGTTTGACCGAAAACAATCGCCAAGAGAAGGCAGAAACATGGATGGTCGATTGTAGCTGCCTCTCATCGCCAGCTTTTATGTAGCCTTTTTTTTTTTGAGAATAGCTTTTATGTAGCTGACTACTCAAATGAAAGCGGAACCAGAATTTAGCTTGCTGGTTAAACACCACACGAGAAACGGAAACCTGTGGGTGCTAGGTTCGAATCTAGCACACAGAATTGTGGAGCACCGCACGAGCTTAGCAGCTTTGTGATGCAAAGTAAAAATCAGTTTTACTAGGTAGCATATACTATAGAAAAGGTGCACACGAGCAGCTTATCCGCAAAGTGCACTAGAGATCGGAAAAAAAAACCCCTTGATTTCTGCAAGTCTTGGCACTTTGACCTTGCTCAGGTTTCGAGAGAAACTTGCTGTGTGATTTTTGAGGCGTCGCAGCCCCTGGTACGATGAATTGCTTCAAAAAAATCGTCGCTCGCCTGTGGTATAATGACCTTACTTGCGTTTTGAGAAAAATTGCTTTACTTTTAAGGTAACAGGTTACCTTGTTTATATTGGGAAAGATTGCTCCGTTGTAACGATAAAATAAAACAAAGTATCGCTGTCAGATGCCTGGTAACCTTGTTTAGTTTTTTAGAGACATTGTTTTGCTATAAAAGGGAAGTGAAAAACCCTTATGGGATCATGACCAGTAGCGCGATGGTATTACTTTTTGAGAAAAATCATTTCGTTTATTAAAAGGCAATGAAACTGGAGCCCCGAAAATGCTAAGTATATGCTTTGGAAGCGTCACCTCCTCCCCTTAGCGTTTTTGGGGTTGAGGCCGGAGTTCAGCTTTCGTACCTTGTGTGACAGGTATAAGACAACCAATTTGTTTAGGTACACTGCTTGCAATTTTCTTTAGCCGAACGCATACCTTTTTAGAAGCTTACTAAAAACCAGAGCCCTAAAAAGGCTAAGTATTTACTGCGTAAGCGTCACCTCCTCCATTAGCGCTTTTGGGGTTGAGGCCGTGGTTTGCCCCCCGGACCTTGTAAAAAAGGTGCCGGGCGTACATGCAATATCGTGCTGTGCTAGAATCATGACCTCGTTGTAAAGGTTACTCGATGATTTCGGCGAGGCGTGACAGCGCTGTGAAATGCATACTCGAAATTTTTTAATGTGATTTCCCCGCAACGACACCAATGGTGTTTGCGGGCTCTTTCATAACGCTGCAAAACCCCGAAAAGGTTAGGCACGATCCACATGAGCATCACCTCCTCCCTTTAATGTTTTAGGAGTTGAGGTCGTAGTCCATCCCTCGGACCTTGTTCATAAGGTGCAAAACAACGACCTTGTTTACAATTGCTGCACAAATGAATGCTGACGAAAAATAAACGAACCCCCGAAGAGGCCAAGCGCTACGAAAGCGTCACCTCCCCCCTTGGCATTTTTGGGGGCGAGGTCGAAATCCATCCCTCGAACCTTGTTCATAAGGTGCAAAATGACGACCTTGTTTAAAATTGTTGGCAAGTGAATGCCCACGAAAAATAAATGAACCCCTGAAGAGGCCAAGCGCTATGAAAGCGTCACCTCCCCCCTTGGCATTTTTGGGATCGATGCTATTTTTCGGCTTAGCGATCCTGCCACTCGTAAATTTTTTTAGGACCTTTTCCCATTTTTCTTTTGAACTTCACGCCGTAAAGGGAAGAATAAGGTGCAAGCACTTCGCTCGTCTTTGAAAAAAAAATCTTCCATACTTTTCACTTAATTCTGAGCGAGCGTACCTTGTCTCTTTTTTGAGCAAAGCACCTATTTTTTTAAGCAACTCAAAAGGATGCTTTTCATTGCAGGCATTTCGCCCGTCTTTGATGAAAAGACCTTTTGGACTTTTTCGTTTGTTTCTGCGTGAGAGCGTACCTTGTCTCTTTTTTGAGCAAGGCACCTCTTTTTTTAGGCGACTCAAAAGGATGCTTTTCATTGCAGGTATTTCACCCGTCTTTGATGAAAAGGCCTTTTAGACTTTTTTGTTTGTTTTGTGAGAGCGTACCTTGTCTCCTTTTTTTGAGCAAGGCACCTCTTTTTTTGAGCAACTTGAAAGGTTGCTTATTACTCTGTAGAAAATGACCCTTTTTTAACGAGAGGTTATTTTCAAAGAGCTAATTAGAAAAAAAGAAAAGGTAGCGAAATCTGCATCACCTGATGCTTTTTCGGCGACATTGGCACGCATTTTGGGGAAATGGTTGCTTTATACGTGGGTAGCAACCTGCTTTTGAGAAGCTAAAGTCTCATTTTGGAGCTTATAAAGGTTGTTTGGCCTCTGTTTTAGAGGTTACAAACATTCGCTTCTACTTTTGAGAAGGTGAAGTCAAGAAAAGGTCATGAACCTCTTGCCTGTCTCGTGGGTCTTTGTTTGTGCATGAAAATAATGTGTGCATACAAGATATTTTGATGTATGCTTTATGCATATGGATAGATGTCAGCAAGGTCAATTGTCATTTACCTTTTCTTTTCTTTTGGTGGGAAGAAGCGTGGCTTGCCATGTAAGTGTAAAAATAGTAAAAACCAAACCTAAAATGTCAATCAAATAAATAAACGTGGATTGGTAATATCTGAGCATGCAGTAAACGTGGTAAAGATGAACAAGTGTATTTAAAGATATACCCTGCACATAGAGGTAAGTGTCTTTTGAGCAAAGTATTTTGTGTTGATAATTGAGCAATACACGTGATAGGTTAAAGTCATCCAGTGCCCGAGCTACGTATTAAGAGAAGGTATTCACTCTTCAGTTGATTGAATACTTCAACCAATAATTCAGGTACATAATTGGACTCGAGATAAATCAAGCAAAGGTGAGTTTAAGCTGCAACACCTTGTCTAACATACTGAATGGAATAACATGTAAGAGGTTATCTCGAAAGCTAAAATAGATGAGTGGGAAGCTCGACGCCAAAGAATATCTCAGCTTCTCAAAGATCAAAGGTGTTGTGATGCTTAGAAAAATATATAGATTAATACTGGCAGCTTTACGATTTTGATAGGAGAAACCGTAACCATGGGATGGAATGGAATGCCACCGTGGTACTGGCAAGCTTATCTAGTGGACTATATTTTTACTAAAAACAAAAACTGAACTGTTGCTTGCTGATTAATGTGGCACAGTGGAAACCCATAGTTGGTAGGTCTGCATAAGCGTATGTTTTTTCTTCTTTGCAGAATTTAACAGGGCAAGTGGATACTTATCTGAGCCCAGGTCTCCGATATTGATCATGTAACTTGAGTATCCAACATAGATGTAGCTGCGCTCCTTCGCAAGCGACAAGGTTCTTGTCTTGTTGATATTGGTAATTCTGTAGCTTGGACTTTATCTCTTGCGGTGCCTGTTAGCTTCGTCATGAGCTTTGTCTTAGATACCATGTGATCTTTCTCTCGAACACACAAACGGTGGGCACCAAACTGTTGGTGTTGGAATTAACAAGGTCACACCAAACAGGTAAAAACACAGATGGTTGGTGTCGAATTCACAAGCTAACACCAAATAGGAAAAGAACTTGGAAACCTTTTCTATTTTTTCCTCCCCCGAATCATATACCGGGATCGTCTTTTATAGTGGCGATTCATTTTCTATTTTACCATCGATACCCACGACTCACGTTGCACACGCCTACTCCTATTAGACATGGCTTGTGGGTATTGATGGAATTTTACAAGTGCACAAACTCAACTTGGCTACGTAATCGGATTCATACATTACATGGGCACCTTATCTAAATCTCTGATCCTTCTACATGAATAGGTTGCCGTCTTGGCCGCACGAACTCAGTCCAGGAAAGGTAACATCTTGCTTCGTGCCATCCCTTCCGACCTTCTCTTCGCGATCGCGGACATCGAACTCTTATGGGCGGGTCGCGCTTCATATCTTTGGATCGCACACCTTCTCCGATCGTGCGCGGATCGCGCACTTGTCTTTGAGTCGCGGACGTCCTCCGGATGGCTTCAGAGCCGCGCACCTTGTCTTCATGCGTGACCTTCTCCGAGTCGCTTCAGAGCCGCGCACCTTGTCTTGGGCGCGATCTCCTCCGGATGGCTTCAGAGCTGCGCACCTTGTCTTCAGGCGTGACCTCCTCCGAGTCGTTTCAAAGCCGCGCACCTTGTCTTTGGCGCGACCTCCTCCGAGTGACTTCGGGGCCGCGCCTTGCTCCGAAACGTGCCAATGCTTCGCACCCCATTCCGAAGTGCTGGCCTCGATACCTTGCCTGAACACGCCACCTGTGTAACCAAGCTAGAAACAGGTGCTGGAAATATAAAAGCTCAATGTGACCTTTTCTTTACTTAACAAAAAGGAACGAGGTTAGCTTTGACAACAAACAACTCTTGACAAGGACCTTTCTCAAATTGCAAAAGCGGAGGTGAGCTTTGCTAACTAAATAATCCCCAACAGTATATGTGTATACATATTATAATCAACATTTACAATATGCTATTTCAACATTATGAATAATTATCTCAACATCTTAGAAGTGGTGCTTCAACATTTTCACACAAAATGTTGATCTAGTTTATCCGAATTAGTGAATTAAGTTTGAGAAAATGTTGAACCTAGTATTTAGAAATGTTGATTACATTAGTTCAACACTTTAAACATGTCATTTAATTTTTATGTGACAAATGCTAGAATCATATAATCGGAATGGTAAATTATTTTTTTTTGAATGTAAATATTATACATTTTATTAGTACATACTTAGCTAGTGATAATTAGAAAAAGAAAAAATCCATGAGAATACTTCCGCGCCAGACATTTGATTTAACGGAATGAAAACGGAAAAAATTGCGGCGGAGCGGTGACTTCTTTACTTCCCCTGTGTTGGTGGTTTTTTTTCCTTCTGTGATGCTATTATTGGGCCATATTGGGCCTTTAAGCCACGTCGATTAACCAGTAAACGAAAGCCATATAGGAGCTCCCCCTCTTACCTCATCAAAAAAGAAAAAAAAGGGCCTCCCTATACCCGCAAGACGGGACACGCCACGCGACGCCGTCTCGCCGATGCCGAGTTGCCAGGCGTGCGGCGGCGGCGCCTCGGCCAGCGGTGGCGAGGCGCACGGCGACAAGGAGGCGCCGGCGCGGCCCGATAAGAAAGCCTTCGAGGAGCTCCAGAAGAGGATCGGCGAAAGGATTGCCAAGTTCATCTGCCGGGTAGGTGTATATACGCACACATATGCACCAACATAGATCAGCCACGCCAAGTCAGCATCATTATCATAAGCGATTCTGTGCAAGTTTATTCGGTTTTCTGGTGTAATATGGGCATATATATAAGGCAGATGGCGATATGTGGGCACTAATTAAATCAGTTCTTTGTTTCGTCATCTCTCGCTTATTGCGCTTAGCTGATCGAATTATTTACTGTATGCGCCGCTCATTTTATCGTTAATTATACTCTAAAGCGACGCTTATGAGTTTCTTTCATGCAGTCAAATTATTTGTATTCGACCACACGTATCACTTTTATATATTAACATAAAATTATTGCACGTGTGATGATCGAATATGGTGCGAGTGTATTATTGTAGTATCTAATATTGACCAATGGTATCATTGAAGGTTGTTATTTTCTCTTTTTTATATAGTTTATAAATTCAAGCTGGGCGAAAAGTTATCGATCGGCACGAATTTTTTTATCTTTTTTTTTCTTTGTTGAAGTTGTTTCCTGCGATGTTTTCACCAATAGCGCTAACGGTAGTTTTTTTTTCCTTGTTGCAGGCAGTATTGCTCTTGCTATGGTTGTACTTCTACGATTCCATGAGAAGATACGTGACTAGCAGCATTGACCAAGATACATGGTTTTGCAAGTTCGTTGTGATTATCGTGGCCGTACCTATGGCTGACGTCTTTATAATTCTGGCGGGCTTGTTCTTGGATTAGACCCATAGACACTCACTACGTTTACGTGTACCATAAGTATCATGCGAACATTTTATCCAGTAGCCAGTAGCAGTAGGCATTCTGCATTGACGTTTGATCCGGCCTCCCGGTAGGGGTGGTAACGGATCATGGCCCGTTTGTTCCTTCACAATCTAACTTGGTCCTAACAAAATTTAGCTAAAAAACTAGTATTATTTTGACCCGGTCCTAATCCGGCCCGATCCTTAAAATTTCTAGTACAAAAGTGAGGACCCTTTACCACCCCTACCTCCGGGTGATGACGCCACGACGGAGCTCAAAGAAGACGATGTGAAGGTCAGGCAGGTCGCGCGCGCCCTGCTGCGGCCCGTGAGGGAGATATGGGCTGATGCGGCCCACGTTTTCTCTATTTTTTTGGTCTTTTAAAATGTGACATTTTCTTTCCATATTGTCCGTTTTAAGCTCCGTTTGAAATTCATTACAATGAAATCTATACAATTATTTTTTGCTGTATAAAAACATGTGCACACGGTATCTTAGTGACTTGGTTACATATATGTTAAATCACGCGATCAAGCATTTTAATTCAGCTATATATAAACACATTTTGGTCGAATATTTTTCATACCAATTGAATTTTAAACCAACTGTCTACTTGGTATCTACATATATATTTCATGGAATCCGGTATATTTTTGAACAATATGAAAAGAATGCACCTTTTCGTTACCAATAAATCTGACTGATCTTATTTTTATTGTTGGTATATATATATATATATATATAGAGC
>OAMR01000892.1:131865-147574 GCA_900205405.1 Echinochloa crus-galli
GGGAGATATGGGCCGATGCGGCCCACGTTTCCTCCATTTTTTTGGTCTTTTAAAATGTGACATTTTCTTTCCATATTGTCCGTTTTAAGCTCCGTTTGAAATTCATTACAATGAAATCTATACAATTATTTTTTGCTGTATAAAAACATGTGCACACGGTATCTTAGTGACTTGGTTACATATATGTTAAATCACGCGATCAAGCATTTTAATTCAGCTATATATAAACACATTTTGGTCGAATATTTTTCATACCAATTGAATTTTAAACCAACTGTCTACTTGGTATCTACATATATATTTCATGGAATCCGGTATATTTTTGAACAATATGAAAAGAATGCACCTTTTCGTTACCAATAAATCTGACTGATCTTATTTTTATTGTTGGTATATATATATATATATATATATAGAGCTATCCTTTAATAGAAAAAGAATCAAATTATCAAATTAAATGTAATTGAAGTATTTATAGATTAAATTGGACTTGTTCCTCAAAGTTAGAATATCACATCTCTGTTTACATCTCCAACTAAAAACTTCCGAGCAAATTGCCCCTCACTCACAACCACCACGAATTTTTATGCACACTCATATTGAAGGACAGGTCCCTACAGAGGCGCCCAAACTAAAAAGTAATCGTGAAAAGATGAAAAAAAAAACCTTTAGGTTGCCTGAGTTTGTCGGTTTCATTTATAGTCAGCTAGTTAGAGACAACTACAGAGTTAAAATCTCCAAGGTCAACTCGAAGGCCGCCGAATGAAGATGCTATGGGTTCAGTGGTGCTAATTGAACCATTTATGGTTCAAGTGCCAAATATAAGGACTTTAAAGACGTTGCACGGACGATTGTGTGTTGATGTTTCTTTTTTTTTTAATGCAAAGGTATATTGGAGGTAACATGAATTATGGGGAGCAAATAGACCTCATGCCTTTTGACAAATCTAAACACTACGCATCACGCAAATAGAGATTTAGAATCTATCAATTCCCCACGGCATCACGCATGTGTTACATAAAATCCACAACAATCTAGAAACTCAACCACACAATGTGGTCCACGATCGATATCCCCACAACTCGAACCTCATCCGTTCAGCAAGCATCCAAGAACGTCAGTTTCAGGAAAAATAAAACTTTCCCCCATCATCTCATGGCTCCGTTTCCCCCTCTTCCCCTTTTGCAAAATCGTAACCACATTTTCTCTCTGATTTTCTGTGTACCCGTGTGCTCCATTTGGCCGGGTCAGGAGGAACAAGTGTGCACACAATCGCAATGGCGCACCTGCCGCCGCGGTTGGCTTCAGCTTCACCCATTGTTCTCGACGATTCCACTGGAACCTGCTCCCTCCTCAAAAGCCACGGCTTTTACACGAACCAACCGCGACAATCCAGTCAATTCTGATCTCTAGTTTACGGTCCTTCAGTTCCCGGATCGGGCTCGACTCCCAGGTTGGTTGGGCTCCTTCCCCGTTCCTGAGCATTTCGTCGAACGGTTGGGGAGCGTCTTCGAACGCGCTCCTGTGGTCTTTGCGGTGTCTGTCTAGCTCTGCAGGCTTCTCTAGTAAATTTCGTCGCCTCGTAGGACATACAGCTGCTGGCCTGTGTTTGCTTACCCTGTAGCTCCTGTTCATTCTCGGGGGTATTTTGTCGAGCAGTGTGATATGACGAGCTTGGACTTCTTTCTCGTTTACTTGCATCGATAGCTCCACGTCAGTTTTGTATTCAGCATGTGTTTTAGTTCCATTTGTTATAGATGAGATGATGCTGTATTGATGGATCTAATGGTTTCTTGTAGAATTTTCACACGAGGGACCTGTCCCATTTGTTGTGGGCCGGTCCGGTGCCTGGTGACATCGCAGAGATTGAGGCTTACTGCCGCATATTCCGTGCTGCCGAGCAGCTCCACATGGCGGTGATGTCGGCCCTCTGTGATCCAGAGACAGGAGAGTGCCCTGTCCGCTATGATGTTGAATCGGAGGACTTGCCGGTGCTGGAAGACAAGGTCGCTGCCGTCCTCGGCTGCATGCTGGCGTTGCTGAACCGGGGAAGGAATGAGGTGCTCTCAGGGCGGTCGGGTTTTGCAAGTGCTTTCCAGGGATCTGAAGACATCACTGCAGATAGGATCCCACCGCTTGCCTTGTTCCGTGGAGACATGAAGCGATGCTGTGAGAGTATGCAGGTTTCCCTTGCCAGCTATCTTGTACCGAGTGAGCCTAGGGGGTTGGACATATGGAGGAAGCTACAAAGATTGAAGAATGCTTGTTACGATGCGGGTTTCCCAAGAGGTGATGGTTATCCCTGTCCAACATTGTTTGCAAATTGGTTTCCGGTGTACCTTTCGACTGCATCAGATGATTCAGGGACAGAAGAGTTAGAGGTTGCATTTTGGAGGGGAGGGCAAGTCAGTGAGGAGGGATTGTCATGGCTACTAGAGAAGGGATTCAAAACTATTGTTGACCTCCGGGAAGAAGATGTAAAAGATGATTTGTACCTCTCAGCAGTTCAGGAAGCCGTCTCATCTGGGAAGATAGAGGTGGTAAATATGCCAGTTGAGATTGGAACTGCACCCTCAGCCGAACAGGTTCAGCAATTTGCAGCACTTGTGTCAGATGGCACAAAGAAGCCCATTTACCTTCATAGCAAAGAAGGTGTTTCTAGGACCTCTGCGATGGTCTCAAGATGGAAACAGTATGTTACTCGATCAGAGAGATTGGCTGTCCAAATTCGCTCTCAAAATGGGAATGGTAAACTCCTGACAAATGACAAGACAGAGCAGCGCACAGGCAGTTCAGGTTCCTCCACAAATGGAACTAAAAGTGCTACACCAGTGGAATCTGATAACAATGGGGAATCATGTGAGATAGACATAGAAACAGCACGTCACAATCTGGAGGTCACTAATGCCCTTTCCGGTGATCAAAACACTGAACAAGGTGAAGTGCCTGGCACTAGATCAGAACTCTTGTCAAACTTCACACTGGAGAGTAACCCCCTTAAAGCACAATTTCCTACTTGCGATGTTTTCTCTAGAAAAGAGATGACCAACTTTTTTAGAAGCAAAAAGGTTTATCCAAAATCTGCTCTGAACTCTAGGAGACGATCAAGTAGCTCGCTTGTCTCAAGGAGAAAACAAAATCTCAGTGCGGAGCTCAATGGAGCCATTGACTATGAAGCAGCAGAGTTCACAGTTTCGAAAAGTTCAAATGGAACAACATTTGACAATGATTATATTCTCTCAGTTGCTTCAGGAATTACCAATGGAAAACCATCCAACAATGGAGCCTCCACATTACTTGAGAAAACGGAAAGGGAAGCCTCAGTCATTACTGTTGATAATAAAACATCTCCCAGCAGTTCTAATGGGAATGTTCATGTTGCATCACCAAAATCTGCTGAAAAGAATGGTGCCCCTTATCTGGAGAAAAACAAACCCGATCCTGTTGATGGAAATATGTGTGCATCTTCAACCGGTGTCGTTAGACTTCAGTCGAGAAGAAAAGCAGAGATGTTTCTAGTACGTACCGATGGATTTTCTTGTACTCGAGAAAAAGTGACAGAATCATCTCTGGCTTTTACGCATCCTAGCACCCAGCAACAGATGCTTATGTGGAAATCTCCTCCAAAGACTGTCTTACTTTTGAAGAAATTAGGTGATGAGCTCATGGAAGAAGCTAAAGAGGTGCATTCTAAATTTCGTTTTAGAGCATATATATTGCTAAATGCTAATCATTCAGATACCCACAAAGGTTTTATTAATTTCTTTTATCTGGTAGCAATGGATTAGTGCTAGTCATCTCAAAGAAGACTAGAGTTCTTGGGTTGGATGCGGCACCTTTGACTATAACTGCTAGAGAAATTTTTTTCTTGAAAAAACTGTTTCATGACTGGGAGGTACTTACCTGATTTCGCATGAGTACATAACTAATTTATAGTAGTGCTGGGGAAATTGAATGTACAGAGAGATCTAAGGACTGTATGAGAGAGATGATTATGTAATGAATATATGTAATAATATCTGTCAGAGTTTAAGGTTGTTGATTTGGCTTTAGGTTGTAAACAGAGTTGGATTGATCATCAATTGCCAATTGAGGCTTTGCTTTAAACTGAAATGAACTGTATGAAGCCTGGGAGCTGGGATGCACAAATGGGGATATTTGGCTGGTTGTTGCTTTCTTGCAACCATATCCTGTTCTCATATGAGATAGATTTGGAATGTTGTGGCTTAGTATCTGTTCAAGATTTCAGCGTATGCTTTTGGGCAACATATCTTTGGACATGTCAAAGATGGTCTTGATTTATATCTCTTTAAAGTCTAGTAGTCTTAATGCTCTTCTTTGTTCAGCAATGTACATAGGATTTGGTATGCTATAAACTTCCGATCACTTCCTTTTCAGGTTGCTTCATTTCTTCATCATCAAGAAAAGATGAATGTTCTTGTGGAACCTGATGTTCATGATATATTTGCTAGAATTCCTGGTTATGGTTTTGTGCAAACCTTCTATACTCAAGATACCAGGTACAAATTAAACATATTTAAGTTTGTGATAAATGCTAAGGTGCACATCAGTTTCCTATTACTATTTACTAACAATGCTTTGTGTTAAAATCAGTGACCTGCACGAGAGAGTTGATTTTGTCACATGCTTGGGTGGTGATGGACTCATTTTGCATGCATCAAACTTATTTAGAACTTCTGTACCACCTGTTGTCTCTTTCAATCTTGGATCTCTTGGATTCTTGACTTCACACAATGTGCGTTTTAATATCCTCTCTGACAGAATTTCATCAGATTAACCTGTTTTTGGGTGAAAACTAAGCATGTTATCGTTTATTTACCTCAGTTCGAAGGTTTCAGACAAGACTTGAGAGCTGTCATCCATGGGAACAATACTCTTGGGGTTTATATAACCCTTAGAATGCGTCTAAGATGTGAGATCTTTCGTAATGGAAAAGCAATGCCTGCGAAACTGTTTGATGTGCTAAATGAAGTAGTTGTTGATCGGGGTTCTAATCCGTATCTGTCAAAAATTGAATGTTACGAGCATAACCACCTTATCACTAAGGTATGATTCAGAAAGTCCTAGAAACGATGTATCTCTTTGCATCTTGGCCCCTGGTCTCTGTGTAACTGTGGATCATAATGTTTTCCTTACGTTTCCTTTTTGAAACTTTCTGGATGGAATCGGGAAGTTAGGCCTTTTTTCTCAACTGTACTTTGCTTGACGAAGTTTAGGCAGCTGCAATGAACTAGAAGCCTTAATTACCCTTTTCTTGTTACTGTTTATATTGTTATTTCACAAAATAATGTATTAACTTTATGTTTCTTCTCCAAGCTTAGTTGTTCTTGATTATTGCGTACTTCTTTGCATCACTGTGATGACTTTTTGCTGCGAAATAATTGTTGGATGCTAATGTAGATACACTTTACTTTTGCAGATTATATTATGTCCATTCTGTAATAGTATTTTATGTGCAAATTCAAGATTATTGTTTAAACATACTCTGTATCTACTCTAACTCAAAAATATATCTAGGTGCAAGGAGATGGTGTGATAGTAGCAACGCCAACTGGCAGTACAGCATACTCTACTGCAGCAGGGGGATCGATGGTAAGTTAATTCGTATACAAGCTATGTATCAATGACATGGAATAAAAAGCTTTTATCACTTATCAGTAATATGAAATGACACTAAGTTCTTTAAATGAATTTCACTCCATGTAACAAATGAACATTTTCTATTTTTATAGCACATGGTTGTTACTTCTGCATGAATGGCAATATTTTGGTCATACAAGTATTGTATCTATCGTGTCATCTGCCCTGTACATGTTTTTTAAAAAGAAAAGAGATGCAAATTCCATTCTCTACTGGTTAAGTGGTTCCAAGAGGCTGGCTTCTTTAACCTAATCTTTAAAAATAAGGTTCTTTCAGCATTTACTTTATGTATGATAGAAACAGTCTATCTCCATCTCCTGTAAGCTTAAATTTTGTTTTTTTAACTATGTTTTCTCAAGTATTTAATATTGAATCTGGTCTCTGCACTAAAGATCTTTTGGTTTTGGAGCTCTGTAATTCTAAGAGGGTAGCATTTCCAAGCTCAATTATGAGAAACAATATTATGCCTTGTTTGTTTGCTTTTATAGCATGTGTTGAATGATGTGTATTATGCTCTAGGAAACGGTTTCTTTTCCAGTGCATGTATGACGCTCAAATGAACAGTAATACAACATGATCATTGTGGTTTTTCCTGTCTAGGTCCATCCAAATGTCCCATGCATGCTGTTTACTCCGATCTGCCCTCACTCACTGTCATTTAGACCTGTCATCCTTCCGGACTCCGCATGTCTTGAATTGAAGGTACTGAGCAACAGCTGAAGTGTCTGTTTCCCTGCGATCTCATTTAACTCATTGCATTCTGTCCCACGATATCATAACTTGGTTTGCTGACTGGTAAATTTTACACCGTTGTGTGACTGTCAATTGCACTGGCAACTTTACCAGATACCAGATGAAGCAAGATGTAATGCCTGGGTATCGTTTGATGGCAAAAGAAGGCAGCAACTGTCAAGAGGAGACTCTGTTCGTATATCCATGAGCCAGCACCCACTACCAACTGTTAATAAATCTGACCAAACGGGTGATTGGTTCCGCAGCCTGATCAGGTGTCTCAACTGGAACGAGAGATTGGACCAGAAGGCGCTATAGACACTTAGAACTTTTTAGTTGTTGTTGTACATACATATATAGCTCCACACACAAGTTTTTTTTTCCCCTGCTAACATGTACAATGCGTGTAACGTTGACGATTGACATAGCACACAAGAAGCTTCATAGCTTATTGCTCTGGCACCGGAGTGGCAGCACATATTACGACCCGTCCGTGTATCCATCCTATCTGTAAATCAACAGTGTATCCATGTATTTTTGGGCCTGTAACTATAATTCATGGGAAGCACCTGAGCTAATACAGTGACACCACATTATTTTCTCCAAGATTGTTAATGTTTGCATTTGCTTTGACTCGATAGTCAATAAACTATCGACCTCGTGACGGTGTGGAACACTGGAACCCCTTGGCCGCGGCGCATCGGGTGCGGTGGTGTCGCTCGCAGCCGCCGCCGTGGCGACCACCGCGCTATGCTTTTGCGTGATGGCGTGGGCCGCCAGTGGCGCACCGAAGAGGAAGAAAACGCTGGCAGGTGGGGCCACCTGCCCCCCCCCCCGGCCCCACTCGAACCGGTGAGTTTAATTTCGATTCCCTTCTGCAAATTTCCTCTAAAAAAACGCTTCATCATTTTCTTTTGTGTTACTGTGGCATTTTGGAAGACTCAATGGTCAATACTTGTCAAGACATATTTAAACGATTTTAAAATAAAGATAGTGCTGCTAGATTTTGGAGTTTGTGGCATCGAAGAAAAACTGGAAAAAGATTCGGTGTACTGATGATCAGCATACTGTGAGACTAGCACGGAAATAAACTTACGTAAAACAAGAAACAGTGAACATGAAAAAAAAGATAAACAACTTTGATCAGCTATGTCATTTACACCTTGTGAGAAAACAAGATGTGCAGTTTTAACTTTTTAAGGCCCGACATCACCTACGGGTAGCTTCAAAACGTGGGTGCCATAACTGATGAAATTTAATATAATATTTTTAAAAATATTTTTTATGGTCCTATCGTCCCATAAAATTTTAACTTAAAACATCACTATGCATGAATAAACAAAAAAGACAAGTTTTGCGAATAGGTAGATTGCACTATGTCAAAACTCGACAAAGGAGACACACTAATAGGCGACGCGGAATTGAGACGCGTCACTGATATGTTATTGGAGACGCTGGTTTAACAGACGCGTCACCAATAAGTCTGCATAGACAATACGTGTCTCCTATGTATCTTAATAGGCGACGCTTCTTAAGAAATCGCGTCACCTATGACTGCTCCATATATAGGAGACGCGTCTCAAGTAAACGCGCGTCTCCTATAAGTATATATATTGGTGACGCGGGTTTTAAAGACGTGTCTCCTATATATGAATCGCATATAGGCGACGCGGTTCGGTAACCCGCGTCTTCAATGAGATATGTCTCATATAACCCTCTCCTTCCTCTGCTTTCTCTTGGCTTCGTCCCGACAGGCTGGTCCAGCGCCTCTCCCGACCGGTGGCGGCCCCGGCTCACAGCCAGGCCCCGGCTTCGCGCGCGCCGCTGCAGCTGCTGCCGGGCGCCGGCCGGCGCCCAGCCCCGAGTCCGGCGCCCTACGCGCGCCGCCGCCGCTGCAGCCCAGCGCCCCAGCCCCGAGTCCGGCCCTACGCGCGCCACCGCCGCTGCCCGGCCGTGGACGCGCGCCACCTCCGCCCGGCAGCTCTGCTTGGTGCCGTCACACACGTTCTGCCGCGCGCGCCGGCCGGGGACAGGTGTCATGCAGCCCGCCGGCCGGGCCCCTCACGCGCGCCGCCGAGGAGCCTTCGCCGCAGCGCGCGCCCTTCCCTCTCGTACGTCGTCGCCGCGGCAGCCCCTTTGTTCCAGAGGTGAGCACCGTACCGGAGGAAGCTTCCCTTTCTTCTTCCCTTTCTTCTTCGCCGGCCTTTCTCTTCTGCTCAAATTGAGCTAGCAGCCCCTTAATTTGGTTTCTTATTTTTTTGTAGATGATTGATCGGAGCTTGATGTATCTCAAGAACCACGATTACGATGAGTACTCAATCTTATCAAGTTGAATCAGGCGGCCTTTCTTCTGATCACTGTGTAGAGGTGAGCACATGCCCATTTCCTTCTTCTGATCACCTTCTTTGCTCAGGCGATCCTTTCCTCTGAAGCTTAGTGCTTGCTGATAAACAACATAGTGCCCACTTTTGCCATTGGAAAATTAAATTAGACATGGAAGCTTGGATTCTTATTTTTTTCCCCTTGGTTGACTATGTAGATGGCGGACCGGAGCTGGATGTATCTCAAGAACCGGGACTGTGATGAGTACTTAACTGGTCTCAAGTCATTCATGGTCGCAGCAGAGACGGATAAGTTGAATCAGTGCAAGTCTGCTGTGTGTTGTCCATGTGTTGATTGTCAAAATGTTACAAAGTTCTCGAGTGCATTGCATGTCCATGCCCATCTGATTATTCGGGGTTTTATGGATGACTACAAATGCTGGAATAATCATGGTGAAGAAGGTAGTAATGCTCGAGACCTGCAGGCCAATTTTGAGGCTGAAGAAACATGTGCAAATCAACAAACCGCCGATCAGGACGGCGAGCAAGGCCTCAATGGCAGTCATGCTGCTTGTCAAGATGGTGAACCACTACATGACAATGAGTTTGCCGGGAATGATGACCTTAGTGAGGACATAGTCGAAATCGGTGAAAATTATGCACAAATAGCGGATCAAATGGAGGAGATGGTGCGTGATGCCATGGGATATGATGGCTATATAAGTACAGAGTTTGAGAAATTGAAAACGATGGTGAAGGATATGAGGACCCCACTCTATCCGGGCTGTAACAATAAGTACACGAAGCTGTTCACATCACTTAAGCTTCTTCAGCTAAAGGCCACTCATCATATGACTGATCGGGGCTTCAAGGCTCTCTTGGATCTGCTAAGAGACATGCTGCCTGAGGGGAATGAGATATCAAAGAATACAGACGTGGCCAAGAGGAATATTTTCCCTTTGGGACTTGAGTTTGAAAAGATACATGCTTGTAAGAACGACTGCATCCTGTTCCGCGGCAACAATGCAGATCTAACTGAATGCCCTGAATGTGAAGCCCCTCGATACAAACGAAGAAATGATGGGGGTGATGAGGAAACGAGGCATGGATGTCCTCAAAAGGTTGCTTGGTATTTCCCATTAATTCCTCGCCTGAAGCGTTTGTTTGCTACAAGGACGGATGCGCAGCTATTATGGGATGAACCCATTTGGTCACATGAGCAGTTCACATAGTGTTTGGCCAGTGTTATTGACGATCTACAACCTCCCGCCGTGGCTTTGCAACAAAAGGAAATACATGATGATGTCAATTCTCATCTTAGGACCGCATCAACCAGGCATTAACATCGATGTGTATCTAAGACCCCTGGTCGATGATTTGAAAACACTATGGTCAGAAGGTGTGCAAGTCTATGACGCGTACATGAAAGAGCGCTTCACACTACATGGTATGTTGTTTACCACCATTACCGATATACTAGGTGGTCGTTCTGTGTCTGGGCAATCTAAAGGGGAAAAGGATTGTGTGCACTGCTTAGATGACACTGAGGCTCTTTGGCTCAACAACTCACAGAAACAGGTGTATGTACGACACCGCCGCTTCCTTCCAATTTCCCATTCGTACCGAGGTATGAAACGAGGCAATTTGATGGTACGAGAGAGATAGGGACAACTCCAAGGCATTTTAGTGGGGATGATGTTTACAACCAGGTAAAGGACCTCAATGCCGCCCATGGCAAGAAAAGCACTACGACCCTTGGAAAGCGGAAGCGGAAGGATAAAGTAGATGATCCCAAGATAAGGTGGAAAAAGAAGTCAATTCTTTGGGAGTTACCTTATTGGGTTGATTTAGCCATACGCCATAGCATAGACGATATGCATGTGAAGAAAAATGTCTGTGGGGCTATGCTTGGCACACTTATGAATGACAAGCTCAAAACCAAGGACCACGCAAAAGGACGAGCTGACCTGGAAGACATGGGTATAAGATGTGAGCTTATTCCTGATGGCACTAGTTCACAACTACCGGTATGTGCCGTAAATCTAACCCCGCAAGAGAAACGAGAATTATGTGACTTCTTTCGCAGTGTGAAAGTACCTTCTGGCTATTCATCCAACGTCAGAAAACTTGTCCATCCAAAGGACCAGAAATTTCTTCCGATGAAGGCTCATGACTGCGACGTCATTCTTACTACAATGCTTGCGGTCGGTATTAGGAATTTATTGCCAGAGAAAGTTCGAAGGGCCATTATGAGCCTTTGCTTCTTCTTCAATGCAATATCTCAGAAGGTGATTGATGAGCAAACACTGGATGATCTAGAAAAAAACATGTTTGAGACAATGTGCCTTCTTGAGGCCTATTTCCCACCATCTTTCTTTGACATATCCGTGCATCTAATTGTTCACCTTGTTAAAGAGATAAAGTACATTGGCCCAATGTTTCTACACCACATGTATCCATATGAGCGGTTCATGAGCACGTTGAACAAATATACAAAGAGTCGGGTTCATCCTGAAGGAAGCATGGCAGCGGGTTATGGAACGGAGGAGTCAGTTGATTGGTGCCTTGGTTACATCGATCCAGCAAATCCAATCGGCATATCAAGGTCTCGGCACGAGGGAAGGTTAGCAGGGACCGGAGTACTTGGGGAGAAGACATTCAATGCCAGCCCTGATGCATTACGACAAGCCCATTTTCTTGTGTTGCAACACACATCAGTAGTATCTCCATACATTGATGAGCACCAGGAGCACCTGCGTCAAGCCAATCTGGGGCGAAGCGAAGCTTGGATAGCGAGGGAACACATGAAACGCTTCAACATTTGGTTCAGAGACCGAATCCAAAATTCGGATTCTAGCACGGATGACACAGTGAGGAGTTTGGCGTGTGGTCCTCTATTCACAATCACTACGTATCAAGGGTATGACATAAATGGCTACACATTCTATACTATTGACCAAGACAAGAAAAGCACATTCCAAAACTGTGGTGTTCGTATAGATGCTATAGACAACAATATGCAGAAGGCACCATACTACGGACAGATAGAGGAAATATGGGAGCTCACTTATCCGACCTTCAAGGTGCCAATTTTCAGGTGCCGTTGGGTTCTGGGATCAAAGGGTGTCATGAAAGACATGTATGGGTTCACTACTGTTGACCTTGAACAGGTTGGATACAAGGATGAGCCGTTTGTACTCGCAGACCAAGTTTCCCAAGTTTTCTACGTGCTAGACACAAGAAACAAGAAACGACATGTGGTTCTCCAAGGAAACCGACGCGTTGTCGGAGTTGAAAATGACATGGATGAGGAGGATTACAATCATTCTAATGAAATACCTCCTTTTGATAAATCTATCATTCCTGTGATCGAAGAAAGTGAGACCGCTCCATATTTATGAAGTGACCATAAAGATAAAGGGACATCTGTGACAAAAGGCCGCCAAAAAGGGCGAAAACGGCAAGTCAAGAAAAAATGAATTATGTAAAATGTCTGTCTGAGTCATGTAAAATATTGTAAGATAATTATGTAAAATATTGTAGGATAGATAATTTGTGTCTCAAATATTGTAAGATAATTAAATTATGTGAAATGTCTAAAACGTGTAATATGTATGTTTGGTTCTGTAACTTTAGAGGCTCAATCAGAAGAAAGATGGACAGAAATAGGATTTTGTGAGTGCTTTGCCCTCCTTTCTCTGCATTTCTGTCAACAGGACCTGATCTCGTTTCCTGCTTCAGTCATGAGTGCTACTACTAGCATGAAACAGTCACTGAGAGCATCAGGAATACATCCCACAAGCACTTTAGCTTGGATTGAAACTAATGGCAGCTAAAAGCACCAGCTTCAGAGTTCAGACTCAATCAAGGATACATACCCATCAATTGAAAACACATGTAGCCAACACCATATCACATATAGCATATATTCCACTGATCATCACATATATTCAACACATATAGCACCAGTCATCACATATAGCCAACACACATGTAGCACCAAGTCAAGAAAAAATGAATTATCGAAGTACTATCATGCGAACCAAAATACAAAACAAGCATCGACAGTGACGCTTCAGTTTCTTGCACGATCATGTCTTGGTGATGTTGGTCCTGGTTAGGCCATCAGAGTCCCTTCCTCTGTAGTTCCGCCAGCTCATGTTCAATGACCTCCTTCCTTCCATGTGCCTTGGCGAGTTCACCAACAAGTTCACTGATCTTCAGATTTGTTTCTCCTCGCTCACGGATCAACGCCCACATTTTCCGATGACAGTCCTGATGTGCTGCCTGCATATCACATTCAGAATGTGAATGTGTTAAAGAAAATTAGATCAACAATCACTCACATACCATTACCGATGTTCAACACCAAAACATTTATACACGAAATAAATAACAAGCATGCTTGGTACCACAATGCATATAGAACAGAAACAATGGCATAAGTGTGAGTTCTTCGATCCCTGGTGTAACAGCAATAGCAAGCCAACTGTCAAGAGAGCTGCAGGAGATATCATCTAATACAAGCTTCAAAACTTTCAAGCAGCCTGAGTGATTTCTCAGGATTTGGTCAATCATATCACTTAAATTCCCTGTGCACCCATGTGTTTTCGAGACTAGCATATCCCTACTCAGGGTGAGGTTAGGATGACATCTCCAGGAACGTAGAAAGGCACGAGACAGGCAAGCAATACGAGCAGCATCACGCAAATATGACTGCTTTCAATACGAGCAGCATCACCAAATTTACCTCTTCCTCGGCGATCTCCTTGTCAGTCCGGGATGCAGGTCGGGGAACATTGGAGGTGCCCTCACCTCCACTGGATGCAGGTCCGGGAACCTTGGAGGTGCCCTCACCCACCTTCCGCTTCCGCTTCACCCCATCGCCGCCGCTGTCGGAGGAACCGCCGCTCGCCGCCGCGGAGGAGGATTCGCTGAGGACGATGATGACGGGGGTGGCGGCGAACCGGCCATCATCGCCTCGATTCTGCGCCCGAGCGAGCGCTTCCCTCTCCTCCCCATCTTGCCTTCGAGCGCCGGAGAAGTCGATGCGAGGAGGAGAAGAAGGGGGGAGAAGAGGAGGAGAAGTCGAGGAGAGGAGAAGGGGGGAGAAGAGGAGGTTTAATAGATTGGATTGGATGCTTCAGATTTGATACAAATAAACTTTTATGTGAGATCTTACTAATTCACTTGAGCAGCACAGTGGTTAGAGTGGCTGGGTGGCAAGAGGCAGATCTCTGGTTCGAACCCGCGAGGAGCACCAATTTTTGTCACCATTTTTTGTTTTTCTTTTTTTTTTTGCCCATCGCGGCCCAACACGGCCCAACTAGGTCACTCAGTACAAAGGCCGACTAGGGTTACTCTCCCACACGTCGCAGTCATTTCGTCCCACGCCCTCCCTCTCTGCCGCCCTCCCTCTCTGCCGCCGCCGCCCTCACGCCGCCGCCGCCCTCTCTGCTGCCACCGCCGCTGCCTAGCCGCCGCCGCCGCCGCCAGGACCAGGACACGGTGAGGAGGACGAGGACGGCAACCTCGGTGGCGAGGAGATCCACCGCCGCCGCCCGCCGCCGCCAGGACCAGGACGGTGAGGAGGACGAGGACGGCAACCTCGGCAGCGAGGAGATCCACCGCGCGCGAACTCGATGGCTGCACCGCGTTGACGAGGTTTGTGTGCCTCATTCCCCTCCCAAAGATTACCTAGGGTTCGATCCGTGTATGGAATCGGGGGGATTGGGTTGCTAGGGTTCGGTTCCATGGGTGGGTGCTGTGGTGTCCCTTGGTTTTGGGATGCTTGCTCTGCTTTGCGTCTTCCGTTGAAGAAGATGGATTTTAGGTACATGATGTTTTTACTGTGCATGACCATTTCGATGAAATGGGTATCTAGTATAGCCAGGTATTTGGAGATAGTCTATCATATCCTTTGGGTTGCGATTTTCTGAGACTGAATTTTGTACTGGGTTAGGGATAAGGATCTGCTAAGTCAATGAATTTTGTGTGTCTCCTTTACTAGGGTGTTTACTGACTAAGACTTATTACATGAGGTTACTGCAAGGCCTAGTAAATAGGAATACCAGATTTGGTGGTTTTCCTTTGTTTTTCTCATTGTCTTGGTTAACCTGGACCTGAATCTATAAAGCTTATTATTCTTTTTATTGAAAAATCATAGGTTTATATCAAGTCTTGCTACTGTTTTGTGTTTATATCAAGTCTTGCTACTGCATTATGTCTTCTGCTTATAAGTTATATTCTTGCTACTGTCTTATGAATAATCTGATAATATTACATTGTTATATATAGGCATTTATATTGTTATATATAGGCATTTATATTGTTATACCTAGGCAATATTTTTGGGTTCAGAGTGCTTTTGCTGTTATTCTACTTTTCTGAACCCTTTTTTTTGGATTATACCACTGAAGTCTATTCCTGAGCCAACGAAAATCCAGCGAGTGGCCTGTGGTTTGCGGGCTGAAGTTGTCAGGGTCGCCCATCAGTGGTTTCTTTTGCACGCCTGATGATGACTTCAGCCCTGCAAACCCTGTAATTCCCGGTTTGGTGGCTCCCAGGATGGATGTGGTTGTAGATAGGCAATTCTAATGATATTGATGACATATATGCCTACTATTTTTGCTACTATATTTAACTATATGCCTACTATCTTTGCTACTATATTTAACTGTCGAAGAAGCTTGAGGTGAAAAGCTTGAGGCCCCACCAAGACTGCTACAAGTGCCTCAAGGTGAGAAGCTTTCTTGTTCTTCTGATTCATCTCTGGAATTGAATCTCTGGGCTTGTTGTGCATTTTACTGTCTTGATATACTTGGATGAGGACTACTGTTATTTGTCAATTCTATAGTACTACTGATGTGATGAAGCTTCTAACATAACTATTATGTGAAGGAAAGGAGAAGTCTATAAGGATTCCTTCTGCATCACCAAAATGGTAAGTTTGGCTCTCACCAAAATGCATCCCAACTATCTGTTGCATCTCTACT
>OAMR01000892.1:147678-168030 GCA_900205405.1 Echinochloa crus-galli
ACTGGATCTCCCGCTTCACCCCATCGCCGCTGCTGTGGGAGGTGGGTGGAGGGACCGCCTCTTCCGCTTCACCCCATCGCCGCCGCTGTCGGAGGAGAGTCAAGGGAACTGGATCTCCCGCTTCACCCCATCGCCGCCGCTGTGGGTGGAACCGTCGCTCGCCGCCGCGGAGGAGGAACCGCCGCTCGCCGCCATGGAGGAGGAACCGCTGCTGCCCGCCGCGGAGGAGGAACCGACGCTCGTCGCCGCGTAGGAGGAACCACCGCGGAGGAGGAACCGCCGCTGCCCGCTGCGGAGGAAGAACCGCTGAGGACGACGACGGCAGGGGTGGCGGCAAACCGGCCATCATCGCCTTGATTCTGCGCCCGAGCCAACGCAGAGCGCTTCCATCTCTTCCCCATCTTGCCTTTGAGCGCCGGAGAAGTCGATGCGAGGAGGAGAAGAAGGGGGGAGAAGAGGAGATGTTGAGGAGAGGAGCGGGTTTAATAGATTGGATTGGATGCTTCAGATTTGATACAAATAAATAGTTATGTAAGATCTTACCAATTCACTTGAGTAGCACAATGGTTAGAGCGGCTGGGTGGCAAGAGGCAGATCTCTGGTTCGAACTCGCGCGGCACACCCATTTTTGGCGTCGTTTTTTTTGCCCATCGCGGCCCAACACGGACCAACTAAGCTCACTCAGTACAAAGGACTAGCCGACTAGGGTTACTCTCCCACATGCCACAGTCATTTCATCGCCTCCCTCTCTCGCCCTCCCTCTCTGCCGCCACCGCCGCTGCCCTCACGCCTCCGCTGCCAGGACTAGGACACGGTGAGGAGGACGAGGACGGCAACCTCGGTGGCGAGGAGATCCACCACCGCCGCCCCGCCGCCGCCAGGACGAGGACGGTGAGGAGGACGAGGACGGCAACCTCGGTGGCGAGGAGATCCACCACCGCCGCCCCGCCGCCGCCAGGACGAGGACGGTGAGGAGGACGAGGACGGCAACCTCGGTGGCGAGGAGATCCACCACCGCCGCCCCGCCGCCGCCAGGACGAGGACGGTGAGGAGGACGAGGACGGCAACCTCGGTGGCGAGGAGATCCACCACCGCCGCCCCGCCGCCGCCAGGACGAGGACGGTGAGGAGGACGAGGACGGCAACCTCGGTGGCGAGGAGATCCACCACCGCCGCCCCGCCGCCGCCAGGACGAGGACGGTGAGGAGGACGAGGACGGCAACCTCGGTGGCGAGGAGATCCACCACCGCCGCCCCGCCGCCGCCAGGACGAGGACGGTGAGGAGGACGAGGACGGCAACCTCGGTGGCGAGGAGATCCACCGCCGCCGCCCGCCGCCGCCAGGACCAGGACGGTGAGGAGGACGAGGACGGCAACCTCGGCAGCGAGGAGATCCACCGCGCGCGAACTCGATGGCTGCACCGCGTTGACGAGGTTTGTGTGCCTCATTCCCCTCCCAAAGATTACCTAGGGTTCGATCCGTGTATGGAATCGGGGGGATTGGGTTGCTAGGGTTCGGTTCCATGGGTGGGTGCTGTGGTGTCCCTTGGTTTTGGGATGCTTGCTCTGCTTTGCGTCTTCCGTTGAAGAAGATGGATTTTAGGTACATGATGTTTTTACTGTGCATGACCATTTCGATGAAATGGGTATCTAGTATAGCCAGGTATTTGGAGATAGTCTATCATATCCTTTGGGTTGCGATTTTCTGAGACTGAATTTTGTACTGGGTTAGGGATAAGGATCTGCTAAGTCAATGAATTTTGTGTGTCTCCTTTACTAGGGTGTTTACTGACTAAGACTTATTACATGAGGTTACTGCAAGGCCTAGTAAATAGGAATACCAGATTTGGTGGTTTTCCTTTGTTTTTCTCATTGTCTTGGTTAACCTGGACCTGAATCTATAAAGCTTATTATTCTTTTTATTGAAAAATCATAGGTTTATATCAAGTCTTGCTACTGTTTTGTGTTTATATCAAGTCTTGCTACTGCATTATGTCTTCTGCTTATAAGTTATATTCTTGCTACTGTCTTATGAATAATCTGATAATATTACATTGTTATATATAGGCATTTATATTGTTATACCTAGGCAATATTTTTGGGTTCAGAGTGCTTTTGCTGTTATTCTACTTTTCTGAACCCTTTTTTTTGGATTATACCACTGAAGTCTATTCCTGAGCCAACGGAAATCCAGCGAGTGGCCTGTGGTTTGCGGGCTGAAGTTGTCAGGGTCGCCCATCAGTGGGTTCTTTTTGCACGCCTGATGATGACTTCAGCTCTGCAAACCCTGTAATCCCGGTTTGGTGGCTCCCAGGATGGATGTGGTTGTAGATAGGCAATTCTAATGATATTGATGACATATATGCCTACTATTTATCACTGATATTGATGACATATGCCTACTATTTTTGCTACTATATTTAACTGACGAAGAAGCTTGAGGTGAGAAGCTTGAGGATTCCTTCTGCATCACCAAAATGGTAAGTTTGGCTCTCATCAAAATGCATCCCAACTATCTGTTGCATCTCTACTCTCTAGTGTCATCCCTGCTTTCTAATGTTATATCCCATGATGATTGTTAGGTATCTTCTGATGAATATTCAGCACCAAGCGATGACTATGACCTCGAAGAACATGAAGAAGATGATCCTGAAGATCATGAAGAAGAGGATGCTGGGATCGAGGAAGCAGAAGAGCAGGCTGGGACTGGGTGTCGCCGAGTTCGAAGGGCAAGGACATCAACAACGTGGCCGACAGACAAGGTGACAGTAACAGGAATTAATGGAGGGGGAATGCCAATAGTTTGGAAGCAGAAGTTGAGGTTGACGAGGCTTGCAGGTCTCATTGCTAGACAAAGGCTGTCCTTGGTTATGCCATGTTTTGATTCCCTCAGCCCCAAGCAAAAGTGGTATTTGTTCGATACCTATGTCACACCATTCTTGGAATTCCCGAAAGACATGAAGACTTTGGGGTTTAAGCAGGCCATGAAGTCAACAGCCAAGGCATGGAGAACACACAAAAGCAAACTTCGCTGCAATTTCTGGGCAAAGGGACTAGAGCCATTTGAGCAGCACCCGTATATTGTACCGGAAGACTGGTATGAGTTTGTTGAGTTGCAAGATTCTGAAGAGGCTATGGCAAAGCATGAATACTACAAGAATCTTCGAGGAAAAAATGTGCACGACCACAGCATGGGTCCATCTGGGTACGACGGCAAGTTAGCACAGTGGGAGGCAGAGGACAGCGAGCTAACTGCTCTAGGGATCCGGAATCCATGGGAAGATTTCCCTGAAGGGCGGCCCAGGAATTGGTTACGAGGTAGGAGTAGGCTTGAGGTGTCAGATGGCATAGCTCGGATCAAGTGGAAGAGAGATGCAACTGAGAAAATGTCAGAAGAAATTAGAGAGAAGCAAGCATATGCAGAAACACATGAAGACGTCTCTTGGGTCAGGGATAAGGATCTGCTAAGTCAATGCTTGGGCCCTGAACAACCAGGTCGTGTGCGTGGTGTGTCGTCCTATCAGGGCTGGAAGCATGCTTGGCCTGAATGCTCAGATATGTATAGGAAGAGAAAAAGGGTTGACTCAATGGATTTGCAAGCCATAAAGGATCAAATCAGGGCTGAGGTGACACAGGACATCATGTCCATGCTAGCCTCACAGGGAATTCAGATTCTGCCGCATTCCAGAAATCCAAGCCCCGCACCCGGACGACGGAGCAGCTGTGCATCCGCTTCTGATGCTGGAGCTCCAGAAATCGAAGAAAATCCAGAGCAGATTGATGGCATACAACAGGATGGAGAAGAGTTAATGGGTATAGATACAGATCTAAATTATGATTCTATTGATTTGTTGACTGAGCCAACGCCATGTTCCCTATTAATCAAACTCGGAGGTGATACAGTTGAGGTTGCTTGGGGTCATGTGTATCCCCAACAAACTGAGCTCCACACAGTCCCAATACTTTATGGTTATGCAGTTGTCAAAGTTGAGTTTGTACACGAAGATTTTAATGACCATTTGCTTAAACCCCCACCCCCAAATGATGAGATAAGAACGCTTGCACAGGCTCTGTTATAGAGGATCCAGTGGGAGAAGACTCGTATTGTAGTGGACAGCAATCACAGACCAACATGCAACTCTTCTCGATCTGTGGGAGCCAAGAGGGCATCTGGTGCAGCCAAGACGGCATCTGGTGCAGCCAAGAGTGCCTCTGATGCAGCCAAGAGCGCGCCTGGTGCAGCCAAGAGCGCATCTGGTGCAGCCAAGAGTGCCTCTGATGCAGTCAAGAGCGCGCCTGGTGCAGCCAAGAGCGCCTCTGGTGCAGCCAAGAGCGCGCCTGGTGCATCCAAGACCGCAAAGGATGCTTCTGGGAGTGCGCCTGGTGCAGCCAAGAGCGCGCCTGGTGCATCCAAGACCGCAAAGGATGCTTCTGAGAGTGTGCCACTTCTGAAGAAGCAAATGGTTTGGAGCAGCAAGAAACAAAAGGGTGATGTCACCAGTGAAGCAGCAAATGGTTCAGAGCAGCAGCAACCCCCCAAAAGCTATGAAAAGCCTCATGATGGGGGTTCAAAGGAGCAGCAACAACCCCCAAAAAGCTCTCTGATGGTTGTTGGTGGGAATTTGAAGCAGCAGCAGGCCCCCAGAATCTCTCAGACTGCTCCTGGTGTGAAATCAATGAAGCCACAGCTATCCAAAACCTCTCAGAAGGCCTCACCATGGAGTAAGGCAACTCCAAGTTTCGTATTTGGACAGCCAATGCTATCTGATGCTGAACTTCAGAGCATCGGGTCTGCTACATCCACTCTACATGCTCATTACTTGCAAGCTTGTGCAGCAAAGAAAAAGAATGGGATATTGGTCATGTTCAAGCGTATGCATTTTTTTCGTGAGTGGGAGTCGGAGTGTTTCCTTGTGGGTTTCAAAGAAATGTATGATCTGTTCAACTTTGAAGGACTGACTGTGTCACTTCTACGCTGCTTCACTCTGTAAGTTGCACCTATACCATGTAGATATGTAGTTTATTAATTCCGTTCATCTGTACCATGTAGTTTCCTGCTTACCATTGTTTTTTTTCTTCATCTAAGGTCCATGGTTCAGGAAACTAGGGCAAAGGCCTTGCCTGTGGGATTCCTGGACCCTGAGTTGATGTCCTTGTCCACCATAACTGCTGACAAATCATATGTTGCCGATTATGTGAGAAAGGCCTTTCAGCACTATGCTAAAAAAAGATGCATCATGTTTGCCCATAACACAAATGACCATTGGGTTTTAGTGGTAGTCATTCCAAAGTGGAATAAGGTCTTGTACTTGGATTCTCTAAGGTCCAGACCACGTGATCATAAGATGTTGAAAGAAGTGCTTAATGAGTGAGTTTTTCCTAACCTTGTACTTGTGAAAGAATTGCAATAGCACCTCGTTGGTTGTATCACTAAATAATGTTCCATGCTTTGTAGGGCTTTTCTTTCCCACTACACATTGAAGAAGATCAGCAATAGCTCCTTGGCATTGCCAGAAAAAGATCGAAGAGCCGTTATGAGCCTTTGCTTCTTCTTTAATGCAATATCTCAGAAGGCATGTCACTAAGTTCCCGGTATGATACATGCTTCTTGGGCTTATCTGCCATCTCTTAAACTATATGGATGTGAATCAGGAAGCTGATTCAGAGTTGATATATGTTTCTCTCTTGGCCACTGATATTTTTTCTATATATCTATTTTTTCTGTATATCTATTTTTTCAGTGCCACCAGCAAACTCCTGGCAACACCTGTGGATTTTATACAGCACAACACATTATGGAAGCAATGGGATTGTTAGATGTGGAAGATGATCCTGAGGTACATATCTCTACCTTATATGCGCTATCTGTTAGCAAGCAATGCATATGAGATATATAGTGTGAATATAAGGACCTTTCAAGCAGCACCATTTCTGCTAGCTTGAGCTTGCTTTCAGTAGATGCTAATCTTGGGACTTACTAATTCTGTAACATAGACAACTATAAACTGTTCCTGATGGATACTACACAATGTGAAATTATTGGGTTATAATAATACTGCTATAGCATTTAAATTGCTAGTACAGAAATGATTCTTGTTTGTCCACCAATTTAACATGTTTGTGCGCGCGCTTTTTATGCTCTTCTTCCCATCTGCTTGAGCTAGCTGTCAGTAGATGGCCTGGTGTGTATGTGTGTGAGTAGATGGTGTGTGTGAGTGCTTGAGCTTGTTGTAAGTACAGGGGCACGGCTAACATTCAGTTGAAATGTGACTAGAATGAAACATGAACACCAAATTCAGTTGTGATTTCCCCAAAAACACAGGGTTTTGAAGTGATGATTTATAATTTTGAGCCATCATATATATGACTTGCTGACTTTGTTATATGTTTCCCCAAAAACACAGGGTTTTGAAGTGATGACCACTCCCCTTGACATGGACATGCTGAACAACATCCGAGAAAAGATAACATTGTTCATAATGTCCCAGGTGGTCAATGTGAGAGGGGAGTTCCACTGTAAGAATCGAGGTAGCTCTGTGATTTGAACAAGTTATATGTAATGTGAACAAGTAATGTCCCAGGTGCCCCTGTGTTCTGTAATCAGCAGACTTGTACTGTGTGTTTTGCTCTGTGATTTGCCTGCTGTGATCAACATTGTAGTATCAATGTGGTGCAGACAGCTTGTTGAACATATTTGTGATCAATGTGGTGTAGAACATATCAATGTGATCAACTTGCTGAATATGCCTGCAATGTGTGCTCCAGCAATGTACCTATATATTTGTCTGCAAAATGTGCCCCAGCAATTTGGCTGCTGGCAGTATAGTTCCTGGAGACGCGTATGCAACAGCCTGCGTCTCCTATAAATAGTTATAGGAGACGCGCGTCTACAACCAAGTGTCACCTATAACTAGTTACAGGTGACGCGGGTGTGCAACAACGTGTCTCCAATAACTGAAATTAGGAGACGCGTATCTACAACCCGCGTCTCCAATAAGGAAATATAGGAGACGCGGGTCCACAAACCGCGTCACCAATGAACATATAGGAGACGCGTTGCGTCTAAGACAGTGTCTCCAATGAGCAATTTAGGTGACGCGGTTCAACAAACACGCGTCACCAATATATTAGTCATTAGTGACGCGTAAATCCCGCGTCTCCTTTGACTTTACATTAGAGACGTATCTTTAGTGACGCGTCAAATCCGCGTCTCCAATGCGTCAGTAGACGCGTCTCCAATATTGGTTCATGGCATAGTGTTGGACTGATTGAGATAGTTATGGGTTTAAAATAAACTAAAACATACTTTAGGGAGTTATTCAGATTTTGTCCATATTCGAGGGTAGTAATTTGGACCTTTTCCTGAAAGCAAAACTAACTCAAACAAAATTTTCTTTATGTTAATAAACTCACCCATATACTAAATTGTGATCGCAACTAATAACATCACTGGTAGACCTATTTGTAGAAATTGTTTGTGTATACTCCGTACACTCTAATCTTGATTTTTCCTTATAAGTTTATTTTGTACTCGGCGTGTTGGCCCGCTATAGTTAAATCTTGACTCCGCCCCAGCTAGCACCTTGCGCTAGACATAGGCATGGCAACAAGGCCCTGGCGCCACCCCTAGGCCATGCCACGAGCAACCAGCACGGGTCAAGAAGCAACAAGGGGTGGGAATCGACATATATCCCCATCCAGGAGACACATATCCAGCAATGGAAACCGCGGGCCGCCGCCGCCGCCGTCGACTAGCAATGGTGGCGGATGCCGGAGGTCACAATGGGGGAGTGGGGAGGAGGAAAGGGTGTTGAACAACTACTTCCAAACCACTATTTTTCTGGTGGGCGCATGTACGATTACTTATAGAAGGCCGTTTGAGGAATTGCAGAATTGCACTGCAACAATTTGCCATTGCACCACATAAGATCGACTAATTTAAGCAAGACCAGTCGAGTATGGTTACTACAGCTGGTGACGGCACATCCATTACCTCCGGCAACAATCCCACCTTTTTTTTTTGAGATCGGCAACAATCCCACCTATGGTTACGTCCTACTCTGGTTTTTCTTGCTGTTCGTGTTAGTTAGGAGACTGAATATGAATACATGCACATATTCTGCTATCACGAGATCAATATATTTAATCATGAATTTACTGTTAATTTTTGAAATTAAAATATACTGAAAATACCTAAATTTCTAAGTGATCTATATAAAACATATACATCTCCATTTTATTGCCGCAAACTAAAACAAAAAAGATGCAACATATTCAAAATCTATGACTAATATATACCGAAACATCTATTGCAACATCAAATCACATGTTTGGCGTGGTGATAATGAAAGTGCACTTGTCATCATTAGTGATCCTCCCGCTGAAGCACATAGCCCATGAAGAAGCCGTCGACGGGGCGTCGGCGCCCAGGCTTGAGGCTTTGTTCGTTTAATCTCTTCGTAGGAGGGTTTGGAGGGGATTGAGGGGGATTTAGATCCCCTACAAGTCAGTTGGAGATTTAATCCCTCTCAATTCCCTCAAATACCGCTAATTGGCCCATGCCAGTACAGATAGTTTCTGTACTAGTGTCCAACAAGATGCGGCAAACAGGGAATGGCAGGATGTAAAATGAAAAGGGTGTGCCGTAGGGGGACCTTCTCAGTTCTCACCTGCCCGATGGCTGTTGATGAAGCAATGCAGGGTGTTCGGCAGTGGCAGAGGTGAATGCCGACGATCAACAAGGAGGAAGCAGGGACTGGCGACTAGAGATGGGTCCCGACATTAGCGGCAAGGTCGGAGTAGGCGACCGGCTGCTTGCTCGCCGCGATGGCGCCATTCTCTACCCTTGGACGAAATTATGGAGTGAGAGAGAGAGAGAGGATTTTGAGGAGTTGTAGGAGGGTCGGGAAAAGAATAGGACTCCTTTTATAGGTGCAGGGAGCTAGGGAGCTCAGAGGCCAGATGATGGAGTTAAACACAACTGAATACGTGGAGGTTGTGTTAGGGCCACTAGGTCAGCAGTTTGCATCTGGTGGAAATTAATAAAAAAACTAGTGCCAATTCAGTTTGCTTACTAGTGGCTGCTAGTGATCTTTCAATGTCCAATTTTGTGAACCTCAACGAGTAACAGAAACACGTGATGATATGTGGAAGGAGAGATGGTTGATGCTGGTTGCTGGGTTATATATGGGATGGTTTAATGAATGATCGTAGTAATGGGAGGTAGAGATATTAGGATCAAACAAGTCAGCTTAGCATGCGAATGACGTAAAGTTTGAGTGACCACATGCTAACATGCATATGGCAAAAGGAACGGGTTATTATTTAACTATTTGCCATCCTTACGGATGGTAGCTCCTTCAAATGCTAGTTTTAGGATGGCAACTACGTTATCGCCACCGTCTTTTGCAACACCTAACAGATTTGCCACTTTTGCCGACGTGGCACGACATGTAAGTGCTTGACTGTACATCTGACATGGCCAAGAGATGCGAAATGACCCTACTGCCCCTCATTTCTCTCAATCTCTCATGCTCTCTTCTCTTTTGCTCACTCTGGGCCGAATTCAGGCCGGCCCAGTTTTCTTTCTCCCCTCCAACTCTTCCCCTCGGTCCAGATCTGCTCCCTGAACTTTTTCTCCCGACACACCCTTCCTCCTTCTTCCTCCTTCTTCCTCCCTGCCAGAGCACGCACGCGGAGGCGCGGAGCAGCGGCGTTCATGGCGTCGCGCGGCTGCGCCGGCCATTCTCTCCCTATCTCCAACTTTGGCCCTGGCCCACCAACTTCACCTGCTCCCATGGCACCATGGCTCGGCCGCGCCTTTCATGGCGGCGGCGAGCTGCGCCGGTCACCTCCCTTCCTCCTCACCTATTGCTGCTAGCCCAAAAGCTTCAACTCGTGCTAGAACGCACGGCTGTATACACCTTCTCTATCTCCACCCCTACGGAGCTTCACCATGGCAATGGCGGCTTGGCTGACGGCAACGCACGGCGGTGAGGCGGCACCGGTCCACCGGACCTCCCTAGCTGCTTGGCTCTACCCAGCACCTTTCCCTCGCGCTAGAACACACGCCCGACTATCTTTCCCCTTCTTCTCCTTCAATTTCCCCCACTCCGACATGGCGGCGGTTCGGCCGACGGCGAGACGCGACAGCGGCGCGCCTGTGCCTTGGTTTGGCCCGGATTGCGGGCGCTTGAGCTGCACTAGTGCCTAGCGAAGCTAGCTACGTGGTTGGATTGGACGGAGAGGCCTTGGTTTGGTCTGTCGGCGGGGAGGATCACTCGCCGGCCATGGCGACGGCGGCGGCGGAGCTTGGACGAGCTTGGGGTGGCGCGCGTAGATAGAGCGAGTTGCGGGGAGGGTAGGGATGCTGCTGCGCTTGCGAGGTGGTGAGGGAAGGCAGTGGAGTGGCGGCGGCGATCGGCTCCGACGAGCGGCGGTGAGAGCGAGCTGAGCGTGAGAGAGAGATGAGAGAGAGCGAGGGAGCGGTTTGGAGTGGATAAGGGAGGGGCAGTAGGGTCATTTCGTGCGCTTGGCCACGTCGGAGGCACGGTCACTCACCAACATGGCACGGCACGTCAGCAAAAGTGGCAATTCTGTAAGCATCTTCGGAGACGATGGCGATAGTGTTGTTGCCATCCTAAAACTGACATTTGAAGAATGGCCATCCAGAAGGATGGCAAATAGTTAAATAACCCAAAAGGAACATGTACGAGAGAAAGGGAAGAGACATATGGGAGAGAGATAAAAAGAATTTTTGTCCAACAAGGGTTAGGAATTGATTAATATATAAAAACTAGATTTGGAGTAAACAAAAATTTGATCGCATTTTAAAACCTATTATAAATTCATTTTTCAAACAAAACCAAACACCATGCATACCAGCATGAATGCAACAACCCACACAAATTAGTTTAAGAACTTAGCAAATTTCATTTCTCTATCTAAATTGATAACGAACCAATTAAAGCTTGGATAATTTTAGAAAATTTCATAAATCCTTTATTTTATTTAGTTATCTACTCACAACCCAAAATCATAATTTTGGGGTGTGACATCTCCATATAAATAAAGACTAAGTTCGACTAATAGTCTATAACTCGAATTCAAAGAATGTTCCAGACGGATATATCATATCTTTATGACACTGTCCTCGACGGATAATCATACCTATTTTGAAGGTGCGTGATGTATTTGGTTGATAATTATTAGACATGGAAAATTCTAACAAACAATTAACTACAACGGACCAACCAGAAAATTAATGATCGACAGATGAGGGGAGAGGCAAAACATGCACAAAGACTCTTTGCAAATTTAGAATTATTTTAAAAGGATAGTGTAACTATTATGATGCGGATGGATAAACATGTTTTCCTCAACTTGTTATATTAATACAATCATATATCGTCCCACAAATGTGTATATACTTCACAATTGCTTTGTTATCAATGTTTATTTCATTTTCTACTCTTACACCTTTTGCGAAGGCAGTGGCATTGAATGTTATTTTCTACTCGTACATCTTTTGGGATGGCAGTGGCTTGGAACGTTATTTTCTACTATTACACGTTTTGGCACGTCAGTGGCATAAAATGACATTACAAAGAATTTTTTTGTAAATATTCTTTCAACTTAAATTTTGTGGATATCGTCTAGATACACTATTGTGAAATATATGACTTACACTTCGATAATGTGAGAATTATTGTCTAAGATAAACTTGTATAATGTATTACGAAACCAATTCATATGTGATGTTTGTTATGTATTATAAAATCAACTACTACCTAAAGTATATGTGCATACACTTATGGAGAACATCGATCTGTATGCATATCGAAACGTAGTGATAGCATTTTACAAATTATTATATAAAAATGTTGAGCTCAATTTAATATTAGAGTGCATGGTTTAGATTTCTCAAGAAAAATAATAGTCATGTGTACGATGAAATCGATAACCTAGATTATATAACAATTTAGTTAAGTGAAATTCTAGTGTTATAAAGGACTTCTGCACCATGTTTACACAAAAGGATCTCAGTGTAACTTATGTGTAAAGTATGTGTAATTTCAGTGTAAACTAATAAGTATGCCTATGTTAGAACAAAATCCTGTGTTAGGAGTCCTTATAACACTTTGGTTTTTTGTTATCTCATATTTTCAAAAATATTAAAGCACATTTCTATTCAAATTTGATTGACAAACACTATGTTATTTATAATCTTATCACTGATAGATTTATGACAATAAACAATACCAAATTTCTATACTAAAATATCTAGACAGCAAATAATTCTAGAAAACTTTTAAACATATGGAAGGAATGAGTTCTATTTTTATTCACTTTCTAAAAATGGTAGGACAAAAGTTAACTGAGAGACTCTAGGGGAGCATCACAAGAATATGATCTCCATCACAAACTACTATTTGTTGTTGACTTTTGTTTACAACATTTGACAAGTCGTCTTATTCAAAATTTTAGTACAAATATATTGTACCACACCGCCCTCCAAAGCCGCACCGCACAACTCTTTTGAGAGGCGTGCACACATACACAATGCACTTTGCTTACGCTTTTATCCTCGCTTCGTGTAAAAGAGTTAACCCAAAGGTGCTCCACACTTACTAAACTAGTAAGGTGTTACTAAACATGTGTATCCTGCACTCATGGGGCACATACACCCTCCTAAAAAAACTTGACATACTCGTCGGCCCAATTCGATTTCGATGGTGAGGTGTAGGGGCACGCAAGATAGCTGCAGGACGGCGAGTCGGCGATTCATCCCCGACGGTGATGGGCGCTGCTTCGGGGCCTGCCATGGCTGCAGCCACCGTGGCGGAGATCGATAGAGGAATGGAGCAAGGATAAGAAGGCGTGACGGCTATGGCCGCTCGTCGCTGTCTTGGACCTGCAGCTGGCCAGCATCGTTCCGCGCCGCAAAATAGCTGCACAGAGTATCGATTCTCTCCCTAATAGCGATGGGCGCGGCTTTGGGGCTCACCTTGGCCGTGACCGCTGCACCGGATGGCGGATGCAACGGCGGAGCGCATGGGCATATAATGGTGTCCATGCGGGCATGTTTGGTTGGCAGCCATTCAATGCCACAGCTGCAGTGTTTTCACCAGGCTATAGTGATTTGTGTGGCGGACAAAACGGCCGCCGCGGGGTTATGACGAGCCACGCTGTGGCGTGGCATTCAAGGCCACCAACCAAACATGCCTTCCTGCCCAAGTGCTGGAGCGGCTGGCCGTTCGACGTCATCACCGCCAACACTGGCGCACCGTTCTGTCCCGCGCTCCCAGCTCCTGGGTAGAACCTCATTGGTTTGTTCTGTTCACCGCGGTGAAGAGATAAGGATCACAAGCAAGGGACTGTGCCGCCACGTACACTTATCAATTAGCAAGTCCTTTATTTTTCCATTGGTTTTGGTAGAGTGCAGACAGCTCATTTGTATCATGACTCGTTGCCTGCAGGCAGCTCTTGTATGTATTTGGCTCGTTGCCTGTAGTCCAAAGCTCAGTTACGTTGTTCTACACACTTGGAAATGGGCTCGTTTTATGCAAGAACTAGGAAAAATACCCTTGCGTTTCTACGGGACATCATACGTTTCTAAATCATGCATTCTGGTGTAGCGTTCAAGTACTTTGAGCTCCTTATGGATAAGAAATTACGCAAATTAGGCGGTTTGACATGCATAGATGCATCATGCGTATCTCTTCGTTTGTTGCCTATGGCTATTGCTACAAACTGTATATTTATGTATCAATTCATGATGACAGAATAATATTGTTTTTTCATTCCAATCTTCTCATGATGATGGAATCACATAGGAGCTTAGATATGGATTGTTAGCTAGCATCTACAGAGCACACATGTCACAAAGAACATGTCAGCCATATCGTTCACGTCGTCGTCGTCTTCCATTTTTTACAAAGTTCAATCAAAGTCTTCTTCCTGCTGAACAATAATCTTCGTACCTTATCAGTGAAAAAAAAACAATGAGGCGGATAAGGATTTATTCAGGATGGGAATGGGCCGGGTCCACCCATTGGGTAGTTGGCCCGGCCCATAAAAACAAGGCCAATGGATCGTACGGGTCGGCCTTAAATAAAAAATAGGGCCATAGAACCGGACCCTACCAACCCGATAGGTATGATAGGGCCGACCCAAAAGTCTCACGCAATTTACATCCATATGCAGTTTTGCACATAAAAATTAATTTTGCATCTCTATCTCTGGATGTATACAAGATGTTAGTTGAATAATTTTTTTTCACGTTGATGCCCAGCAGTACATGCACAATATTTTTTTCCTTCTTTGCACGTAATTACCGGAAGTATTATAGCAACACAATTATTTTTTCTTTTTAAAAATTAGCAATTGTCAAGTAGCAACATGGCCAAAACTTATTTGATTGTTTGTTTAAGCATAGCCTAAAGGGTGAACAAGGCCGACCCACATTACCCATTGGGCCATCGGGGTCGTAGCTAAAAGCTAAATTGGGCCGGCCCATGGCCCTCTAAAATTGATCTTGAGGCCATGAGGGCCGGTGTTGGCACGAGTTTGCGGCCAACAAAACGTGAAGGAGCTCGCTGCAGCACCTCTGCAGGGGAAACCGGTCAGACCGGCGTAGGGAACCGGTCAGACCGGTTTGCCGGAGAGAACCGGCGATGGACCTTCGAACGTCGCCTGGGCAGAATCCCGTCGGGGCAGGCGCACGCAGGGTTGTCCTAGAGTCGGCAGGCCACCTAGGACGCCCTTAATCGACGTAGAGACGAAGGAGGAACAACAAATAGTAGATTGGAAAAGTAGGGCAAAGAGAAAAAGTAAAAAGAGTGTATTATTTTGACACTCGGCAAACAATCTCTTTGCCGAGTGTTGTTTTATTTGCCGAGTGTCGAAAAAATACACTCGGCAAAGAGCTTCTTTGCCGAGTGTCCGAAAATATATACTCGGCATAGAGCTAGATACTCGGCATATACGGGATTTCCCGTAGTGTAAGCATTTTCGTTGGCACCGACTTACCCCTCGCCGTCCTGAACTCCTGACCCTTGGCCACGTTCGCACCACCCATAACCCTCCTCTTGGGTCTCGACGGCATGCGCGAGGATGCCCGCAAAGTCACACCCAACGTCGAGGAGGCGACAAATTCGCAGCGCGGCTGCGTCCTTGCGTCAGCCGTGCACGTGGAGGCTCCAACTTCTTGCGTCCGATTTGTCCCTGTCCGGTGGTTCGATTGCATAGAGGGAGGAGAGACATAGACGTCGTGCCATGAATCGATCCGTTTCCGATTTGATTCTGGCAGCACTGCACCACCGACCGGGGCCACCTATCCTGGACGGAGACAACAGGATTCCTTTTGTAAATTTTACCACGGACAGCTATAGAGATTGCGGGTTGAATTTTATAGATGTGAGGAGGTTTTTTATAAAATTATGACGTACAGTAGAATCAATCATTTCCTAGGTACCGTGGAAGCAATCCTTGCTTTATAATTAGGTAGAGATATGTCCGTAGCAACGCACGGGCATATTTGCTACTATATAGAAACTAGATTTGGAGTAAACCAAAATTTGATCGCATTTTAAAACATATTATAAAATGATTTTTCAAACAAAACATGCCCGTGCGTTGGATAATTTTAGTAAATTTTATAAATCCTTTATTTTATGGACCCGGCTACCTTATTTTATTTAGTGTTATCTATTCGTAACCCAAAATCGTAATTTTGGGGTGTGACATCTACATATTTATAAAGATTAAGTTCGATCTGATTTATGGATGGATACTCTGCTGGATAGATAGCCTAAAACTCGAATTCAAACAATGCCCTAGATGGATAATCATATCTGTTCTGGCACCGTCCTTGATGGATAATCATACCTATTCTGAAGGTGCGTGATGATTTGGTTGGTAATTATTAGACAAGGAAGAGTCCAACTAGTAATTAAGGACCATGAACCAACCATAAAATTAAAGGTCGACGCATGAAGGGAGAGGAGAAACATGCACAAAGACTTTTTGCGTAATTTAGAATTAGGTAAAAAGATAATTTAGCTATTATGATGCGGATAGACACATATGTTTTTCTCAACTTGTATTAGTACAACCATATCGCAGCACAGATGTGTATATACTTTCATAATTGCTCTGTTATCAATGTTTACTTTATTTTCTACTCATATTTTGGCATGTTAGTGGCTTGAACGTCATTTTCAAAGAATCTTTTTGTAAATATTTCAACTTAAATTTTGTGGATCTCGTCTGGATACACTATTGTGAAATATATGACTTACACTTCAATAATGTGAGGATTATTGTCTAAGATAAACTTGTACAATGTATTACGAAACCAATTCATATGTGATGTTTGTTATGTATTACAAAACCAATTACTACCTAAAGTATGTGTGCATACACTTATGGAGAACATTTGAATGCATATCGAAACGTAGTGATAGCATTTTACAAATTATTATGTAAAAATGTTGAGCTCAATTTAATATTAGAGTGCATGCTCTAGATTTCTCAAGAAAAATAACACTCATGTGTATGATGGAATTGATAACCCAGATTATATAACAATTTAGTCGAGTGAAATTCTAGTGTTATAAAGAACTTCTACACCACTTTTACATAAAAGGATCTTGGTGTAACTTATGTGTAAAGTAGGTGTAATTTTAGTGTAAAGTAATAAGTATGCCTATGGTAGAACAAAATCCTCTGTTAGGAGGCCTTATAACACTTGAGTTTTTTGTTATCTCATATTTTCAAGAATATTAAAGCACATTTCTATTCAAATTTGATTGACAAATACTATTTTATTTATAATCTTATCACCGTTAGATTTGTGACAATTAGCAATACCAATTTTCTATACTAAAGTATCTAGACAAGAAATAATTCTAGAAAACTTTTAAACATATGGAAGGAACAAGATCTATTTTTATTACCATTTTAAAAATGATAGGACAAAGGTTAATTGAGAGACTTCCGGGGAGCATCACAAGAATATGCTCCCCATCACAAACTACTATTCATTATTGACTTTTGCTTACAACATTTAACAAGCCTTCTTATTCAAAATTTTAGTACAAATATATTGTAACACACCGCCCTCCAAAGACGCACCCCGCACAACCCTTTTGAGGGGCTGTACACATACACATAGTACCTTGCTTACGCTTTTGTCATCGCTTCGTATAAAAGGGTTAACCCGAAGGTGCTATGGGTGTAACACAAAGGCTTATAAGTTGGCTGCACCCTTACTGAAGGCAGAATAACCATTTTCATCCTCAAACTATCGACCAAAGGTCAATTTCATCTCTGAACTACCAAAATGACTATTTTAGTCCTCAAACTTTCTTGCACAACTCATTTTCGTCCTCCGTCCTACGTGTCATGCCACGTTTTTTCTCGAACCACGCAGGAGAACCGCATGTCATTTCATTAAGGTAGAAAAACAAAAGTGGGGATCCCACCAAAATAGTACGCCACGTTAGCATGCCATGTCAGCAATCAGTCAGCTATGTATCACTTTGAATGTCCAGTGCATGAGACAAGTCATTTATATTAGACATTCTTATGGCATGTCACTTTGAATCAGAAGTATTATATGAAGAATTACTTTTATTATGTGAATAGATATGATTATATTCATCAATCGTCATCATATGATACAAAAGGAAACATTACAATATTAGCCATAGACAACAAACGATTACAATAGAAAAATACAAATATATGCATCATTTAGAAAAGGATATTTTACAAAATCTAGCTGCATGAGTGCTGACTAAGAGTGCCAACATGGCATGACATGTAGAACAAAGGACGAAAATGAGCCATATGAGAAAGATTAAGGACTGAATCGACCATTTTAGTAGTTAGGGATGAAATTGAGCTTCGGTTGATAGTTCAAGGACGAAAATGGCTATTCTGCCCTTACTAAACTAGCAAGGTGGCACTAAACATGTGCATCCTGCACTCATGGGGCACTACTGGGTTGAGCTTTGGTTGATAGTTCAAGGATGAAAATGGCTATTCCGCCCTTACTAAACTAGTGGCACTAAACATATGCATCCTGCACTCATAGGGCACTACTTGGTTGAGCTTTGGTTGATAGTTCAAGGAAGAAAATGGCTATTCCGCCTTACTAAACTAGCAAGGTGGCATTAAACATGTGCATCCTGCACTCATGGGGCACTACTGGGCCATCCAAACTAGTCTGGGTATCACATACAAAAGAACTCGATGTACTCATCGACCCAACTTACCCACACGGGTGTAACACCCCGCCCTCCAAAGCCGCACCACACAACCCTTCCAAGGGGTGCACACGCTTACATGTAGCACTATGCTTATACTTTCGTCATTGCTTTGTGTAAAAGGGTTAACTCGAAGGTGCTATGGCTGAAAGATAAAGGCTTATATGTTGGCTCCACCCTTGCTAAACTAGCACGGTGGCATTAAACATGTGCATCCCGCACTCATGGGTCATTACTAGGTCATACAAACTGGGTCTAGTATTTGAGTGTCACATCGGACAAATGTCCAAGAACTTTCTCTCTTAGCGCACGACCGTATGTTAGTGCCGACGTCATATGCCACGGCGTGTGCCCTAATTGGTCCACACGTAACCGTGAGGGTCTGCTCTGATACAGTGATACCATTTATAATACCTCGCCTCCAAAGCTGCACAACACAGTCGTTCCGAGGGGAGTGCACACGTACACATAGCACCGTGCTTACAATTTTTTATGTTTCGTGTTAAAGGGTTAACCCAAAGGTGCTACGGCTGAAAGACAAGGTCTTATCAGTTGGCTTCACCCTTGCTAAACTAGCAAGGTAGCACTAAATATGTGCATCCTACACTCATAGACTGCTACTAGGCCATCCAAACTGGGTCGGGTGTCGCATATATGAAAATGTAAATAATGATTAAAGCACTTGCGTTGATAAAATATATAAGTCAAAACAAAATAATTAATTGTTATATAATTTTTGAATAAAATGATGGTCAAATGTTGTGAGTAGAAGTCAATAATGAATAGTAATTTGGGGTGGACTACAAAACATATCTGATGGTATGCATCATAGTACCATAGATCCTGTGGATGGAAGTCTTCCACAAACAAGACGATGGGGCACATTGCTGATGCTAAGATATCGGAAAACCAAGATTCTCATTTTGGGAAGTCACGATGAGTCAAAATATATGATAATTGACACATCATATTAACCGGAGAATTGGCTACATGTGTCAACACATATTTCTATGAACGATTGCAAAAACATTCCATGTGTCCCAAAAGACCATAGCCATGACTGAGTGCCTCAAGCACTTGATCTCGAACTTGTAGAGTGATGCAATGCATACAGAGATAGCCTCGCTCACTAAAAAGGAGCTATTCTGTCAAACACCTCTATCTTTACTGTAGATACAAGTGTGTTTTCGTCAAGAAATGAATTTGAGAACCACTGGGTGGTGAAATACAGATCAAGGTTTGTAACAAATGGTTTTACACAATGCTCCTGCTTTGGTTTGAATGCAACTTATTCTCTGGTACTTGTTGTCATGAATTCCCGATACTACTTATTGGAACTACAAAAGCTTTATCTTTGCAGTTGATAGATGCAGTGATAGAACATATTTATGTGGTCATTGGGTTTTGGCGTATTTGTGGAGATTCCATAAGGAATCCAAATACCAAATCCTTAAACACAAAGACACATCATATATTGTGTACGCATAAGAATCATTCTATGGATTAAAGAAATCAACTCGTATATGGTACAATCGACCTAGTCAATTCCTTGGTCAGAGGATTCTCAAAAAAAAAAAATTCATTGGTCAGAGGGATCCAAATATAATTGTATGTTTAGTGTATCTGCAAGTATATGCACGTTTCTAAACGTACATTATTTTCTAAACGATGGAGTTTGAGATGGAGGATGTGGATTGAACCAAATATTTTAGGGAAAATTTACTACTGGACATGCAAAGTGACGACGATTTGCTGAAACACACCGTTGACTACGTTATATGCTGGTGGACACTCTAGTTTTGTGCCAATTTGCTGGAACACACTGCTTTGATTAGAATAATATTTTTCGGTTGAGGAGGAGAGAGAAAGGTAAGGAAATGACTGGTTTGCCCTTGGCCCCACTGGTCAGTTTCTTCTTCCTCCTTCGCCGCGAGAATGCCAGCCGGTCTGCCTCAGCTCCTTCGCCGACCAAATCTGAGACGGTGGGGCAGCGCGGTGCATAGGCGGCGGCCTGAGGCGGGAGGCGGCGGCGCGACGCGCTGGGGCGGCAGGGCTGCGCGTGGGCGGCGGCTCATGCGCGTT
>OAMR01000892.1:168420-208372 GCA_900205405.1 Echinochloa crus-galli
TGCGTGGCCGGTGGCGGCGCGGCGCACGGGCGCGGCAGTGCGGTGCGTGACCGGCGACGGCTTGTGCGGTCGACGGGGCCTCACCGAAGGTGGCACATGTGAGGCGCGGGTGGCGAGTGGGTGGCTGGGCGACGGCACGAGTGGCGAGCGGGCAGGTGACGGGGGCAGGGGGCATGGATCTCGAGCTCAGGGGCGGCGCATTCTCACGGCGAAGGAAGAAAGAAGAAGTGGGAAGGAAGAAGAACTGACCAGTGGGGCCAAGGCAAACCAGACATTTCCTTACACCTTTCTCTCTCCTCTACCGCTGAAAAATACTATTCTAATCGAGGTAGTGTGTTCCAGCAAATTGGCACAAAACTAGAGTGTCCACCAGCATATAACGTGGTCAACGGTGTGTTTCAGCAATCCGCCGTCATTTTGCATGTCCTGTAGCAAATTTTTCCAATATTTTATTTGGTTTTGCAATGTAAATATCCTCTCTCATGAATTTCATACAAGAAGTTATCTATATATCCATAATGTATTGAAGAAATTCAATACATATGTGGAAATCATATTCTTATATATATAACTCTTATTGTTGTTAGAGAGAAATATTTTTCTTTCGAACCATAGAGGGACTTGAAAGATATACGGGACAAGAGGCATTGTCTCGATGCTACATATGTGCTAATGTATCTTGCATAAGCATCCGATCAGACATTGTTTTCGCATTTATTTTGTAGCCAATGGCACTTGATCTTGGTTTGTTCATTTGAAAGAACTTATGACCCGGTTATGATTGTATATATTGATGTTGCCTATTTATATGAGATCTCCAGGGTGCCAAATCATTGACATGCTTCATATTTCTAGAGTGTGCCTGCCATTTTATGGAAGTCTTTCACAGATACTAGTGGACACTTCTAAAGATCATTCTAAAATAATTATACTTTCTGTAACTTCCCAGAATGATTTGATGAATGGTTCTACACATTACTTGAATTGCTTGGATGGAAACAAGTTATGTGAGAGTAATATTACTATATTGCCCATAAATATTTTATTCTCATATATTTAATACATTTGATGAATAAATATCTTGCAAATCAACCAATCGACTGCTTCACAAATTTATGTACAATGTCTACCGATTTTCACACTTCTAAAAGTGTTTGTAGAATTGGTATGTGGTGACTTTGAGAATTGAAGGTTCAGGGAGTCTCCCATGAATTATAACCTGTTAAGTATCATATTATAATCTTTTCTTTTTATGAGTTTTTTCTCTCAAGATTTCTTATATAAAGTTTATAATGAGACAATATGAATACAATCATATATTTTATATCTCCTATTTTTCCCACCTAGGGTTTTTAACAGAGTTATTTAAGACATATCGTATCATATCTTCTCCCCTATTAGGGTTTTTGAGAGGATATCAATGACATGTATTGTTCTCTTAAACTCTTATGGGCTTGAGGCAAAGCAATACAAGATTATATGTCTTATCATCTATTTTCGCCCAACGGGTTTTTAGAGATGATAACTAAAGACATGTTGGTTGTTCTTAATTTGTACTAGATAGAGTTTATCTCACAAGGGTTCAAATGGAACAACAACATATCATGATTTATGTTTTTGAGGAGTTTTATGTAGTATATCAATATATTACTCAGATTTTTCCCCAAAGGGTTTTTCTTGGAGGAATTTGTTGACACAATTGAAGAATGATCAAATGAAAGTTACATGAAGAAAGTTGATCAAGGGGGATTGTTATGATTATATTAGTTAATGATCAATTAACCAGTTAATCATGTAATTAGTAATTACTAATGATGAAGGGGGACAACCTTTTGACGGTTACTGAACGGGTGTATCCCACCCCTTGGTCTAGTGTGTGTGTGTGTGTGTGTGTGTGTACACACAAAGAACAAGTCGCCAACTCATGAAAACAAAAAAGTTTGTACACATGAAACAAAAATTTATAGACTAGGATTAAATGATTAATTAGTATATGAACTCATAGAATAAAAAAGTTATACACATAGGATAATTCATAAATACATGTGAAACAAAAAATTAGAAACATGAAATAAAAATTTGTATGAAAAAACAATCAATCGAACTCAGGGAACAGAGATATTGGGACCAAATCTTAGTTATTACACGGAATTTTGCTAAAGTTGGACCCAAATAAAATAAAGGAAAAAACATAAGAAAAAAAGAAAACAAATATAATATCTAATTGGACTGGATTAGGATCGCTAAATGGGTCATAGCTCACTTACGTGAGCTGAAAAAAAGGGAAAAACAGTTGAGTTGATAATGCATGAGCGTATAGTAATTCCGTATTCCGTAAGTAAGATCCATTCACACGTTGTAGTTGTGAATCCACATTGATATTCGATTGACAACGAAAAGAATCAATTCTCAAAATAAATGTGAAAACCAGATCAAAACTTAAATTAGAACGTAATAATTAAAATGAGTTGTGTACACGGCCATGGAACCAGTTTCTTTACAGCACTATCTACCGTCCTCTTATATCGGATCACTGACATGTGGGTTCAGACTCACGTGTCAGTGACCCGATGTTGGGTGTCCTTCAAGATGGGCGTGGTTGCTCCATGGAGCGAACCGCAATCGATCCGTTGACCCAGTAGTAACGGGGCACCGGTTTATCCATTTGCTCCTAAGCTGTCGCATCGGTGCTCCACTGGTTTATTGTATGGATCGAACCACCCTTCGGACTAGCAGCAGCACGTACTCCACAAGTCCGCATGCATAAGCAACGTAGATTGTACAGCTACGACCCTAGAGTTAATATATAAGTAGCGTATTCAGACTCGTCCACGACGGCTCGTTCATGGCGCGGCGTCCAGATGCACGACTGGGCAGCACCGAGAGTAGAAGCACTCAAGCAGGCGGCAGAGCGTAGCGTGAAGCTTCGGCAATGAGTTTTTTTGAGGGGCGGTGGCGGCAGCCACAGCTGCACACACGAAAGGGAGGGGGTGGATCGAACCACTGGACCCAAAGGTTCAAGTGATTCCGATCCGTTGATCCTCACTGGCTTGATGGGTCAGAAGAGGGGCCCATTAGGATCGTTTTTTCGACCGGGTTGATGAACCAGCGGGTCGAACCGCACCATCCCTCGGGATTCCTATATGGCTTCCGGTAGCCATGGAAGCAATGTGGCTTCCGGTGTTTGAGATTCGTGCGGTCTATAGGGGCCGCACGATCTCCTTCCTCCTCGGCAGCGGACGGCGGACGCCGGTGAGAAGGCAAGGGCGGAGGGCGAGAGCCGGGTAGGGGCGGCGAGGGCGCCGCCGGCCGTGGGCGGTGGGAGAGACCGGTGGCGGCGGAGGTTAGGGTTCGGGGTTCCGCCGCCGAGCTTGGGAGGTGCTCCAATGGCCGGAGGCCATAGAAAAGAAGGAGGTGGGGCGGCGAGGGCGGGCGGGCGGCGCGGCAGCCGCCGCCGGCCGGGGCGGAGGACGAAGGCGGCAGGGGCGGAGGTCGTGCGGCGCGCGAGGAAGAAGACGGCAGAGGCGGGGCGTCGGGATCGGCGCAGTTGGGGCGGACGGTGGGCGGGAGACACGGTGGCGGGAGCCGCCGGCCTGGGCGGTGGCGGCGGCGGGCGGAGGAAGAAGAAGATAAAAGAGATGGGCTTTATTGGACCCTAAGCTAAGCTGCTCATCCGTCTTCCGTTCGCTGGACAGGGTGCTTGAGGTGTCCTCCATGGCAGACTGGTCCCGCGGCCACACCAGCTCTCCAAGATAAGAGTTGGGTTCCAAGATGTACTCCTTGCATAGGGCTGACACTACTACAGAAAGCGACATCACAAACGGTATCATCACCGTTTGTGATACCCCCATCACAAACGGTTTTACCAAAACCATTTGTGATGGGGGGCATCACAAACGGTTTTAGTAAAACCGTTTGTGATGTTGGGACATCACAAACGGTTCGTAATACGAACCCTTTGTGATAGATGGGGGTCATCACAAACGGTTCGTAATACGAACCTTTTGTGATGCCCCTCATCACAAACGGTTTTTAAACCCTTTGTGATGATGTGTATGGTACACGTTCAAACCATATTTTGAAGTAGTAAATCACTTCAAATCAAAAAATGTTGAACTACAAAGTTTTATGGCTTCTCAAGATGTAGAACTTTTACTTTGGTCATTTCTTCATTTGACAAATCCATATGAATATTGTTCATAAAATGCATCTCTCTCGTAGAGTTATAGTTTCTAAAACTATAAGAGAGACCTATAAGATTTGTGAACAATGTTACTCTCACTACATCGTATGAAAAAACGGTCAACATGAAAGTTGTAGATCTTCAGAAGTTATGAAACTTTGTAGTTGACAACGTTTTAATTTGAAATTGTTTTACTAATGAAAAGTAAGTTTGGAATCAAAATTTCAAATTTGAGTTTTTTCAAATGACCTCGGATGAAAAAATGGTCAACATGAAAGTTGTAGATCTCGATAAGTCATGAAACTTTGTAGTTGACAACTTTTTAATTTGAAAGTGTTTTACTAACGAAAAGTAAGTTTGTATTCAAAATTTGAAATTTGAGTTTTTCCAAACGACCTCGGATGAAAAAACGGTCAACATGAAAGTTGTAGATCTCGACAAGTCATGAAACTTTGTAGTTGACAACTTTTTAATTTCAAATTGTACGTGTACCATACACATCATCATAAAGGGTTTAAAAACCGTTTGTTTTTAAAGAAATTTTCTCCCCCATTTTATCGCTCTCTTATGCGGAGTTCGATCCACATGTGTCAGTTAAGGACATTCCTATAACAGAACTCCAATGTAAAGGCAACAAAAAGTGCCACACGCCCATGTTGTTTGACTAAAAGGGAAATTGAACTCTAATACGAAGAGATTTGCATTTCCAAGTATCACTAGGGCCTTAATGAATTAATTTATCCTTATGGCTAAATATCGTTCAACAATTGGGGGAGTGAAGAGTACAAGTTTAAAATATGTGCCAATATTGCATATAAAATCCTTGAATAAGTGTGATGCCATATCATCATTGTTGTTGTTGTATATCGTTGCCACATTTTAGTCATTAGTGGTAGAATTGTTCTTTTTTTTATTTTTGTACCATTTCTGTTCCCCATAGCTCCATAGGGCATGATAACTTGAGAACATTGAGCAATCACAATTATATGATCCTAAAACATTTCTTAATCATGTTGCAGTGCCAAGGGCCAATGTGAAGCTTATTGCTGTGCCCCGGAAACCTGTATTTAAAGATTTTGTGAGCTTCGCCATCGATATATTCAAGAATGCTACAGCGAAGCTAGAACATCCTCCATGTTACGAGTTATGTGCCTTCAATGGTACTTATGACGAGCTAGTACAGAATGTATCTAAAAGGGTGAGTATAGTTTAGATGTATTGTTGGATTGCATATATCCATTTACAAGGCTTGACTACCTGCAGTTTTTTATTTTTCATTTTCTCATTTGTTATGTTTTCCTCTATTAAATAAACAGGTGTTTGATGGAGCAGTGGGCGACATAACCATAACTGATGACCGTGCCACGATTGCAGATTTTACAATGCCATATGCACCATCCGGTGTGTCTTTGCTTGTGTTCTCTGACAATGACTCAAAACCACCAATTCGATGGATATTCTTAAATCCACTAACGACGGAACTCTGGCTTACTACGGTGTGCTTCTTCATCTTCACTGGCTTTGTTGTGTGGGTGATCGAATGGCCCAGAAATTCAATGTACCAAGGATCAATTCTGACACAATTCGTCACTGCCATGTACTTCGCTTTCTCCACTTTGACGTTTTCTCATGGTCAGCGCCTCGAGCTCAAATTTCCAGCTGACAGTATATGGTTTTATGTAGCTTCTTATAGTAATATAAGGATGGTCTTTTATAATGCCTTCCTGTGTTGTTGTACCATACAGGCCAGAAAATTAGAAGCCCTCTGACAAAGGTTGTTATTGTGATATGGTGCTTTGCGGTGCTGGTTCTCGTGCAGAGCTACACTGCAAACTTGTCATCCATGCTCACTGCAAAGAGGCTCCAGCCATCGGTGACCAGCTTGAACCAGCTGGTGAGAGATGGTCATTATATTGGATATCAAGAAGGAGCATTTGTGCGCTCCTTTCTGATAAAGAAAGGAGCCAAGGAAGATAAGCTGAAGTCCTTTGCGAACCAAACAGAATATGCTGAAGCTTTGAGGAAGGGATCCAAGAACGGTGGAGTGTCAGCCATCGTGGATGAGATCCCATATTTGTCCTGTTTCCTCTCTGATAATAAAAACAGTAAAGAGTTCGAGATGGCTGAGCGTCTGTACAACACCCCTGGACTTGGTTTTGTAAGTTCCTTGCTCTATATAGTACTCTCGTACATTCTCTGTTCAATCCTTTTGCTATTACAGTGCAGTGGCAAAGAAAACCTGACCAAAACTAGCACCATCCCTTTTGTCATCAGGTGTTTCCTACAGGCTCTTTACTGGTGCACAGTCTCTCAGTTGCCATCTTGAACCTAAGTACCTAACTGGAGGGAACGAGAACTCAAGAATCGGACAGGAATGCCTAGGCTATGCTGAGCTATCGAAAGGCGACAGCAAACCTATTGCTGATTCCACACCCCTCACTTTGCGAAGTTTCTCTGGTCTCTTTATTATCACTGGAGGTGTCTCAGCTTTCATGGCAATTATAAGCATCATCAGGCACAGAGTGAGAGTTTCTGTATCGCAAGACCGAAATGGTGGAAGTGTGCCCACTGATCAATGGCTTCACGAATTCAGGGATAACAATTCCCAGGGTGCCCCTGGGAGTGGTCGAAGCACAGAGGCTGGCCCAATGCTGGACAGTGTGCCCAATGGCTCTGTGCCTGAAGTTTCTATCCAGATCGAGATGAGTAATACTGGCCACGGTGTGGGAAGCAGGGACCTGTAGGCAGCAGATCAAAACAGCAGATACAAAAACCACTTTTTTATGCAGATAGTCATCCAATGATGTGCTACAGAATTCTGTGTATACGACAGCCAAGAGCCCCATTTATTTTCGCAACTTAACGCAAAAGTCTCTCAGATCGGTGACTTGCAACAAAAACAAGACAAGTTGCCTTCTGACAAGAGAGAACTCAGAATGCTTGATGGAGTTGATTATTCATGAACCTGTCAAGTAGGTACTCAAGTAGATAGTGAAACAAACAGTTCTTTTTTTAAGTAGTCGACACTCGACAATGGGTTATCAGGTTAAACTATATATATGTAGTATTCATTTATCTCTACTCATGCCTTTTCGCAGAAAGTTCTTGTTCATGCCATTTCGCAGAGACACTACCGGAAATCGGCTATATGCCGTGTGCCCAAGCATTTGCCGTGTGCATTATATCGGGCACACGGCAAAGACTCTATATGCCGTGTGCCAAGTGGCAGGCACACGGCAGCCAACAGGCACACGGCAAATACCCTATATGTCGTGTGCCAAGTGGCCGGGCACACGGCATCCAGTAAGCACACGGCATATAGAGTCTATTTGCCGTGTGCCTAACGTCTGGCACACGGCAAATGCTCGTTTAATTTCTATATAACAACACAGTTTACCAGGAGCCCACTATTTTTCAGAGAAAATCCATCCGACTGCATCTACGCATATGTGTTGTAGTAAAAGGCACACTTGAACAAGGAATCATTTCTTTAAAGAAAACAGTCAAAACAATGCAAAAGAAGGCCGGCTTGGTAGAACCCTAAATTTTGCCCTTACGTTCTTGAACCACACAGCTCATGTTTTCCGTATGTCATCCATGCACCTTTGGAGAAAATAATGCTCGTACTGGCCAACGAAACAAAATATAGACAGTAACCAAATGTTACACAGGCTGACATGTTACCAGCCTCCCTCATCCTAATTGATACTAGCTACATCACGTCGTTACGCATGATGCACGGACTAAATCTAGTGCATGTCATTATTTTGTGTATACTTGCATAAACTTGATCGATCGGCCCCGGCCGGAATTGAATGTTATCTTTAAGCTAAGGCAGGGCAACTTTGATTTCAAGTGGTGGTCTGCTCCATATGCCGTTGATTTGCTCAAAATGTGTTTACCACAAAAGGACGTACGAATGAAAATTCGAAACGATCTTTTCTACTTGTTCCCTACAGTCGATGTTAAATTTTCTCTAAACAAATACACTTATGTAGATGAGTAAATCCATGCATATGGCGTTCATTGGTCAGCACATGTTTACTAACCAAATAAAAAAACATCTCAGTATACTTCAAACTCCACCACCCAACAGCTGCTATCACTGCCTTCCCCTGGACCACCAAGTCCACTCGTGCCGATAACGGCCAGATAGATAGAGCCCACACCATCCCGTGCCTTTGAACATGAGCAAGGGCAAGCTGCTTATTATCATTTGTTCTCTCAAATTTATAAGATTACTAGGTTACAAGAGTTCCATACGAACTCTAACCTGCACCATAAATACAAGTCAATCTCATCATAACCAGATCATATACATACATGGATCCTTTACATAACCTAATAAAAGATTAACTTGATGTGTACGTAAGGAATGCCTCATGCCCTCATCTTATATGTTGTGCTTCCACACACCATCAATGATGGGAGCACACAAGCGGGCTAGGACTGGAGATCAGCGGCCAAGCAAGTCCCTTGCCTCTCTGTGGAAAAGTCAGCTTCTGCCGTTGGAGCTAGCTGTCAGTATACATAGCAAGAGAATCATGCTTGCCTTGTTTCTCCAAGAGAATATGGCTGCGGCTCTCCATGGAACTGCACTTGGCCCTCCCTGTAGGGTTTTGTGGATTTTCTCGGTCTACCTTATTCTTCATCTTTATCCATGGTGCCACTCACAACATACATCATGAGGCTAGAGGAGGCCATTTGATGGATGAGTAGTACCTAATACTTCGGGCCATTTGTAGAGGCCAGGGTATTTTTCACGCATGGTTCTATTTTCCAATCATTTATCCTCTCAAAATTGAACCTGCAAGCCATCCTTGATTATAAAAGAGACAAAATGAAGAAAATCATGTTTGACTTCCATAAGACTAGTGTAAAAACGAGAGTCCCCGATATCCATTGGGGCTTAGAACCAAGGTACGTATTTGATGCGTAAGAGCTGCATGCTGTCCTGTTCCTTCAGTGGTCATTAATATCATTTGCTGAGTAGCGCTGTATTTTTCCCAAGACTCAAAGATATCATGACCAAAATGTCCTGATGTTGCCTCTCCAAGTTTAAAATGCGTTATCATATCTTAATTAGCCACACTATTAGTGCGGAATACCTCTTGCTCGTTTAGATGCACTTCCATTTCATCATTTCACAAAACTGGACGCCTGGACCTACACTTTACCTTTTCTTTTTGCACCTTTTACATTTCCTATGCCTTTTCACTCTTGACTAAACAGGGGTCCAATGGAGCAGTGGGTGATGTGACCATAACCGGTGACAATGACTCTAAACCACCAATTGGATGGATCTTTTTGAAGCCGCTAATACATATCCGATGGATATTTTTGAAGCCGTTAACGAAGGAACTTTGGCTTGCCATTGTGGGTTTCATCTTCTTCACTGCCTTTGTTGTGTGGATGATTGAACGATCCATAAATACACATTTAGTTGCTAGATCTAAGTTTGAATATTCTCAAATTTGAAATTCAAATTTCGTAAACGGCCTCGGATGAAAAAACGGTCAACATGAAAGTTATAGGTTTCAAAGTTAGGAAACTTTGTAGTTCAACAGTTTTTGATTTGAAGTCGTTTAGGGCCTCAAATAAGCAATTTAAACTCGATTTGGTATAATATGATAGGAGTCGGAACGCTATTTAGTCACAAGTGACAATGAGGTGTAATGGTAGGGGAGGGCTCGCGCGAGGGAGAGGTCACCGGTTCGAATCACGCCGGCCGCGTAGCGCACGAACTATGCGCGAGAAAATGGCGCGACTTGCCAAATGAAAATAAATTTTTTTCTCTTATATTTTTGTATTTTTTAGGGTTTATTTCGGACATAGAAAATCACAAACGGTTGGTGGCTTGAACCGTTTGTGATGCCCTGAACATCACAAACGATTCGAAAAACTGTTTGTGATGGCCATTCCGAACTGTTTGTGATGGCGTGATCGTCCCGGGAAGCAATTACCGTTGGGATTTCCATATCCCCTCCGACGCAAGGCAGTGTAAGTGTTGCCCCCTCTCCGTCGTTGCTATTTGGAATGCCTGACGCGGGGCAGCCCAGTCCCTCGAGGGACGTGGGAGCGCAGCAACAAGAGCGACGTGGGCACATCATCCCCTCCTGTATCGTTGTTGTTCGTTATGTCTTACCAGTCACAACTAGGGGTGGCAATGGATCGTGGCCCGTTTGTTCCTTCACAATCTAACTTGGTCCTAACAAAATTTAGCTCGAAAACTAGTATTATTTTGACTCGCCCTAATCCGGTCCGATCCTTAAAATTTCTAGTACAAAAGTGAGGGCCCTTTACCACCCCTAGTCACAACACGTGCTTCTTAAAAAAAACAACCAAAAAGAATAAGAGGGAACTGCTCCGGTCCTCTCTATTTAATTTCTTGCACAAATCTTAAAGCAGCCTACTAATTAATTAATCATTTTCTTAATTACTTTTCATCTGGATCCTAAATGGGCCCGGCCCTACCCGTGCCTAGCCCATGCCCGCCCCATGATCCATCCAGATCCGCATTCACCGCTCCGTTTATTCGGCACCGTTCCATCTAGCGTGATGCGAGCGATTGGACTTATAGTCCAATGGTAGGACGGTCCAGTGGGACGCTATCTACCAGGGTTCAAATCCTGGTGCTCGCATCTTTTCCTGGGATTTACCAGGATTTACCGGCGCTATGCGTTAAGTGGTAAGCGGCGTTCCCGTCAACAACGAGGTGCCGCCAATGGTGATTTCAGGAATCTCCAGATCTGCCAGTGCTCTGCTCAGTTCTTTGGAGGTGCTCATAGGGGTAGGGTTTACGTACGTGTATTTATAGGGGTGAGTATGCGTGCGTGTGTGAGCGTCTGCGTTGTACTGTATAATTAAAAAAAATCTACCGTGATGCGCGAGGAGGTCCGCCGAGGACAGGGCGACATCGCTCAAAGACGGAGGCGACGGTGCCACCGAGCTGACCGGAACAGCGCGCTTCACGTCGGGAAGCCCATTCCTTCCATCCGCTCCCGCTAGTGGCGACGCTCGCCGGTGGCAGTACTCAACGACAGCACCGAGCGAACCGATGAGAGCGGATCGCTCCACTACGTTAAGTCTTCCCTGCATGGCTGCACCTCCACACATGCGTCTGACGGCTGATGCGGCTTCCAAGTGATTGCTAGAGTCGAGAGCTAATGGAATAAGTACTACCTCCATCCTTTTTTATTTGACGTTAGGACCAATCCTTTTAGCCTACCTCCAGTAGTAATATTTTGTCCTAAACGTCATCTATTAGGGAATGGAGGTAGTAATTACTTGAAAACAAACTGTTTTTTATTGGTATACTGATCGAATTGAGAAGAGCAATTGATTCATGAAACCTCCATCGAAGAACGTATTGAACAGGAGGACTTACTAAAATGAAACTCACTGATGACATTGGACAGCAAGTGTAGATTCTAGGAGATGTATCTTCTTGTTATTAATCTCATTCGGAGTAACATTTTTGTGAACTGATTTTTCCCCTGATTCTATGCACAACATGCAATTGTAAATACTACTTAGCTACTTGGTGGGCTGCCTGGACCATCAGTGAAAATACCTTCATTTGCTCTTCAAGGCAGAATAGTTGTGATATGAAACTACTCCTGGTCAGTGTTTAGAACTTCGGCCGAAATTCGCCGATTTTCGGCGAAAATCGGTCTTACCGGTAGGGTCCGGTAAATGGTCATACCGGTATTATCGTTTATTTTTCGGCTAAATTTCGTCCAGTATTTCAAATTTTCAGTCAAAATTTGTTCAAAATTCAAAAATTTCGGCCGAAATTCCGGCCGAAAATCGGCCTATCGGTCTTACCGGTGACCTCTGATTTTTTCTGTCAATCCGATAATTTAGACACTGCTCCTGGTTACTGATTTACTCTTTGCTCACTGACTACTGCCTAGTGCCATCACTACATGGCTAGTGAGTCAGATTGGCTCGGTGACTGAGAGTTTTGAGGCACGTGAAGAAGGCATTGTAGTGACTTTTGAAAACTTAGCATTTCCATTTGATCTGTTTCACGTAACTGTCATATATCTTCTCTTTGTTCCGTGGTGATATCTTAGATGGACTGACTGGCTAGCAAGTAGCAACATACACATTAGATACTTCTGATGAGCTCCTTGCTGGTCTGAGCGTATTCTACACTTTTTTTTTTGTAACTTATCAATACTACTAGTGAGGTTCTTGAGTATGTAAAAGTGGAATTTGTGATTTGGATTCAATTGAGTAATGAAATTCGGGTTTCTTTGAAATGATTCCCCCAAATATTGCTTAACATTACAGAGCTAAAATGTGTCGAGGTGCAGTCCATCCTGTCTTTCTTGACTTGTCTAGTGTCTACCAATCAAATGTTTCCTCGTCTAGTAGTCATCACTTGGAAGCATCATCGGCCGTTGGACCTTGGATGCATGCATGTATGGAGGTGCAGCTGTGCAGGAAAAACTTTGCTATAGCGGCTCTCGATCTGTTCGGTGCTGTCGCGGCGTGCTGCTGCCCGCGAGCCACGCGTCTAGTGCCGCCGGCGAGCGTCGCTAATGGCACGGGAGCTGATAGCACGAATAGGTTACCGCCGTGAAGCGTCGTTGCCCCGGTCATCTTGGTGGCGCCGTCGCAGAACAAAGAGAGCTGAGCGGAGAATGCGGATCTTGGATGGATTATGTGGGTGGGCATGGGCTGGGCAACCCTTTTTGGGACCAGATAAAAAGCAATTAATAAAATAGTTAATTAATTAATATATTGCTTTAGGATTTGTGAAAAAAAAAACAGAAGAGGAGTACCGGAGCAGTTCCCAAAGAATAAATAGCACAATCTACAAGAAAATAGTACCAAGCATGAGACAACTGGTAGAACAATGTGCTCCATCGTTTTTTTTTTTTGATATTTTTCTGGAATTTAGATGACACAATCTACAAGAAAATAGTACCAAGCATGAGACGAGACAACTGGTAGAACAACGTGCTCCATCGTTTTTTTTTGATATTTTTCTGAAATTTAGATGACACAATCTACAAGAAAATAGTACCAAGCATGAGACGAGACAACTGGTAGAACAACATATTACATCGAGAATGACGTTGATGTCCCCGGGCGTCGCCCCTTCCTAGGCGACTCGAGGGTCCCCGCCCACGCCGCCGGAGGCCTCCTCTAAGCCGAGCAGCTCCGGCCGCCGCCGCTAGGGCGCCTGGCGGCGGCGGCCTCCCCCCTCCTTTTCCACCTCCCTTCCCTTCTCCTCCCCTCCCCACACAGCTCCCCATCTCTTGGTCACCCGCCACCGCCGCCGGCCGGCCATGGGTGGATTTGCGCCGCCCTTTGCCAAATCCGCATCGGCCACCGCCGGATCCGTGCGCGCCCACCGGATCCGGCCCCTGGTCATCCTCCGCCGCCACCGGCTATCCTCCACACTTCGACGGCCGCCAAGGCTGCGGATCCACGGCGCCGGCAGCTGGGCGCCGCTGGCTGCCTCTACGCCGCTGGATCTGGGCCCGTGGTCGTCCTCCGCCGCCGCTGGCTTTGTCCACGCATCGACGGCTACCCCGGCAGTGGATCCAAGCACCGGCCGACCCCGCGCCGCTTCTTCCTGCAGCGGCCCCTCGGCGCCAGCCGCCCCCGCGTCTCCGGATGCACTTGCTGCCGCGGTGATTGTCTGCAGTTGACGGCGACGCCCGTGGGCGCCTTACACCTTCTTGGAGGCGTCAACTGTTGCAGCCCCCACCGACATCTGAGTTTTGATGGTGAAAACCTCGATGGCAGCGCTAGTTGCTGGCGTCGCATCCCTCCTTGGAGGCGTCGGCTCAATGGTTGCGGTTGCGTGTCGGTGTTGCCGTTGCCATAGTCCCTATCCTTCGGGGCGAGGAGTCTTGGTATTTCGGCTCTGGCGGTCAGCGGTCGTATTTTGCTCCTGGATCTGCCTGTTTCTACTTACTCAACGCCGCATGGATGTCTGGATCGCTGTCTTCTGGCGGATGCTTTGCCGTCTTGGTCGTTGGTTGGATCACTGTCTACTGGCGGATGCTTTGTCGTCATGGTCGTTGGTGCTTGGTCGTTGGTTCGGGCGGATGCTTGGCCGTCGTGGTTGTATCGGGTGGATGCTTTGCCACCCTTGCTATGCTTGCTTGGCCGTTGGTTCGGGTGGATGCTTTGCGCCGTGTCGCGCTTCTGGGTGGATGTTGCCACATTTGGGTCCTTTGGCGCTCGTGTCGACGTTTTATCTATCTTTCTGCAGGTTTTGGAGACTGATCGGGTTGGTGCGTGGGGGAATGTTGTCTCTCTTTGCTAGTTGGTGTTGGCCGTATGTTTGTTGGCCTTGTTTTTGTTTTTTCTCTTTTTTAGTCCTTTGTGCGCTTGTGAAGGTCAACTCCTGTTTGGTCTGGGACAAGTACTATTTGTAAACTGCTTTCTTCTTAATGAAATACGTGCTAAGGTAAGTTCGCGAAAAAAAAACATATTACATCGAGATGATGCAAGAGACCAAAAAAAAGGGAGAGGTTCTCTGCGTTTTAAGCATCTACTTAATCAGAAATCTACGTCATTTAACTAAACTGTTACCGCAAGAATAGATTTCCCTAGTAATAAGCCAATGACTTCCCCAAAAATTCTCTTCTTGCCTCTGTCCTCCTCAACAGTCAATAATTCTGGCAAATAGACGATAAGACAAAAAATAGGATCACATAATAGCAACAAGACTGGCCAGTAAATGATGTTGTCTAGCTTTGGGATGCTAAACATGTACTCCCTCCGTACCTGTAAAGGAAGTCGTTTAGGACAACGACACGGTCTTCAAAACACAACTTTGACTCCTTATTTCTATAAAAATATTTGTCAAAAGTTGAAGAAACAGTTGCTGATGAAGAGATTTATGATGAACCAACCATTAGCCAGGTTACTAAAATACATTACTTCTAGTTGTTGTTAGATTGCATCTTCGTGTATTACTTTGCCTACTCTCACATCTGTAGGTTTCTATGCACTGTGATTAAGGCAGTGTGCCTCTATTCTCACAACTGACAAATACAATGATTTCACATATGGGAGCTGAGATATGGACTGACTGGCTAGCAAGTAGCAACATACACATTAGATACTTCTGATGAGCTCCTTGCCGTTCTGAGCGTATTCTACACTTTTTTTTGTAACTTATCAATACTACTAGTGAGTTTCTTGAGTAGATAAAAGTGGAATTTGTGATTTGGATTCAATTGAGTAATGAAATTCGGGTTTCTTTGAAATGATTCCCCCAAATATTGCTTAACATTACAGAACTAAAATGTGTGGAGGTGCAGTCAATCCTGTCTTTCTTGACTTGTCTACCAATCAAATGTTTCCTCGTCTAGTAGTCATCACTTGGAAGCATCATCGGCCGTTGGACCTTGGACGCATGCATGTATGGAGGTGCAGCTGTGCAGGAAAAACTTTGCTATAGCGGCTCTCGATCTGTTCGGTGCTGTCGCGGCGTGCTGCTGCCCGCGAGCCACGCGTCTAGTGCCGCCGGCGAGCGTCGCTAATGGCACGGGAGCTGATAGCACGAATAGGTTACCGCCGTGAAGCGTCGTTGCCCCGGTCATCTTGGTGGCGCCGTCGCAGAACAAAGAGAGCTGAGCGGAGAATGCGGATCTTGGATGGATTATGTGGGTGGGCATGGGCTGGGCAACCCTTTTTGGGACCAGATAAAAAGCAATTAATAAAATAGTTAATTAATTAATATATTGCTTTAGGATTTGTGAAAAAAAAAACAGAAGAGGAGTACCGGAGCAGTTCCCAAAGAATAAATAGCACAATCTACAAGAAAATAGTACCAAGCATGAGACAACTGGTAGAACAATGTGCTCCATCGTTTTTTTTTTTTGATATTTTTCTGGAATTTAGATGACACAATCTACAAGAAAATAGTACCAAGCATGAGACGAGACAACTGGTAGAACAACATATTACATCGAGAATGACGTTGATGTCCCCGGGCGTCGCCCCTTCCTAGGCGACTCGAGGGTCCCCGCCCACGCCGCCGGAGGCCTCCTCTAAGCCGAGCAGCTCCGGCCGCCGCCGCTAGGGCGCCTGGCGGCGGCGGCCTCCCCCCTCCTTTTCCACCTCCCTTCCCTTCTCCTCCCCTCCCCACACAGCTCCCCATCTCTTGGTCACCCGCCACCGCCGCCGGCCGGCCATGGGTGGATTTGCGCCGCCCTTTGCCAAATCCGCATCGGCCACCGCCGGATCCGTGCGCGCCCACCGGATCCGGCCCCTGGTCATCCTCCGCCGCCACCGGCTATCCTCCACACTTCGACGGCCGCCAAGGCTGCGGATCCACGGCGCCGGCAGCTGGGCGCCGCTGGCTGCCTCTACGCCGCTGGATCTGGGCCCGTGGTCGTCCTCCGCCGCCGCTGGCTTTGTCCACGCATCGACGGCTACCCCGGCAGTGGATCCAAGCACCGGCCGACCCCGCGCCGCTTCTTCCTGCAGCGGCCCCTCGGCGCCAGCCGCCCCCGCGTCTCCGGATGCACTTGCTGCCGCGGTGATTGTCTGCAGTTGACGGCGACGCCCGTGGGCGCCTTACACCTTCTTGGAGGCGTCAACTGTTGCAGCCCCCACCGACATCTGAGTTTTGATGGTGAAAACCTCGATGGCAGCGCTAGTTGCTGGCGTCGCATCCCTCCTTGGAGGCGTCGGCTCAATGGTTGCGGTTGCGTGTCGGTGTTGCCGTTGCCATAGTCCCTATCCTTCGGGGCGAGGAGTCTTGGTATTTCGGCTCTGGCGGTCAGCGGTCGTATTTTGCTCCTGGATCTGCCTGTTTCTACTTACTCAACGCCGCATGGATGTCTGGATCGCTGTCTTCTGGCGGATGCTTTGCCGTCTTGGTCGTTGGTTGGATCACTGTCTACTGGCGGATGCTTTGTCGTCATGGTCGTTGGTGCTTGGTCGTTGGTTCGGGCGGATGCTTGGCCGTCGTGGTTGTATCGGGTGGATGCTTTGCCACCCTTGCTATGCTTGCTTGGCCGTTGGTTCGGGTGGATGCTTTGCGCCGTGTCGCGCTTCTGGGTGGATGTTGCCACATTTGGGTCCTTTGGCGCTCGTGTCGACGTTTTATCTATCTTTCTGCAGGTTTTGGAGACTGATCGGGTTGGTGCGTGGGGGAATGTTGTCTCTCTTTGCTAGTTGGTGTTGGCCGTATGTTTGTTGGCCTTGTTTTTGTTTTTTCTCTTTTTTAGTCCTTTGTGCGCTTGTGAAGGTCAACTCCTGTTTGGTCTGGGACAAGTACTATTTGTAAACTGCTTTCTTCTTAATGAAATACGTGCTAAGGTAAGTTCGCGAAAAAAAAACATATTACATCGAGATGATGCAAGAGACCAAAAAAAAGGGAGAGGTTCTCTGCGTTTTAAGCATCTACTTAATCAGAAATCTACGTCATTTAACTAAACTGTTACCGCAAGAATAGATTTCCCTAGTAATAAGCCAATGACTTCCCCAAAAATTCTCTTCTTGCCTCTGTCCTCCTCAACAGTCAATAATTCTGGCAAATAGACGATAAGACAAAAAATAGGATCACATAATAGCAACAAGACTGGCCAGTAAATGATGTTGTCTAGCTTTGGGATGCTAAACATGTACTCCCTCCGTACCTGTAAAGGAAGTCGTTTAGGACAACGACACGGTCTTCAAAACACAACTTTGACTCCTTATTTCTATAAAAATATTTGTCAAAAAGTGATGCATGTATACTTTTATGAAAGTATGCTCTAAAATAAATCTATCATATAACTTTTACAATTTCAAACTCAACAACTTAAAAGTTATTCATGATTTATATTTCTAAAATTTGACTCAAATCTTGTCCTAAACGACTTCCTTTACGAGTACAGTTTTTCATCACAAAATCGTCACACTAAAAAACAGTGGCTAGAGCAGAAACATGATTTAAAAAAAAAAGTTCCAGTAACAAGTTTAAGAAGCAGACATGGAGCTATGTATTGCTATTTCTTTTTACGACATGCACTGCTATTGCCATAAGGTAGCCTGATGTCAGCACTTATCTTTTTCTCTAAGGACCTGGTCATGATGTGAGCAATTATACTTGGCAGCATAATACTCCTAGTTACATTACATACTGTGTACCTGCAAAAAACATACACGGAGTATATGGGGGAACAGAGCAAAAGACAGATCAAGCTTTACGCCTGTACCTACTTCGAATCTCCAAATGTCTCCCTGTCACAAATAAATCAATTTGTTCAATCTTCTTGAAGCAGCGGGAAACAAACTAAAATTTTGAAGAGCATATAAAATTGTAGGTGTGTCAGTTTCAGGTGTACATATTCTTGAGTATAATAGAAAATTCCAGACTTCTATCTATATAGTAGACAATTTCAGACCAGTTATGTGCAAGCCGAGTAGACCGTGTCACTCAATTGCAGATGATCTATAGAAAAAAGAGGCCAAGTAGATAGTACTGCTGAGTGCTGATTAGCTGATCAACGATAACAGGACAGTGCTACTCATATATTATCATGTCTAATTAGTTGAGTTGGTGATCTAAATTTCAGTAACACAAAAGTATATATATTTGCATGGGGTGGTCAAACAAGGGCCACACATAAAGATTTGATCCATAATATGAACAGAATTTGTTACCAAACGTTAACCTTAAAGGTAACACAATTCAGTACCTTGCAAAAGAAAGTTTTATCCGTCATAAGGATTTCACATTCAAAGAAGGGCCTTGTTTAGAAAATTGGACAGAGATATTGGATTTGTTGCAGTTACAACATTCTGAGATATTTCTGCTAATATCCAAAGCTCTTATAAAGATCCTGAATTTCTTGGACCTGCTTACCTATCTGTGCACAAACGAATCCCCGAATAGTGAACTTCTTTCTCAGCCTTCAAAATAAATAAATATTAAATCATGGCAAGTAACCAAATCACTCGTAGAGACATGACATCACACAATTCAAGACATAACAAGTAAAACAGTTCAGCAGATTGCATGAATTTTTATCATGGACAAAAGTCCCAGAGACCTAGAGATATGGTTTTTATGGACTAATCCAGAGAAAATGAAAACTGAACTCCAGTTTAGCTTGGAGCTAAGCTGCATAGGTGAATCCCCAGAACTGACCAGGAACACTTTCTCTACCCAAACGCAGAACTGAACAAAGTTGCTTTCTTCCTGGATTAGGAAAAAGAACCGAAGTTCTTGCCTTCTACTCCCCTAATCTGAACTTGAACAATCAGGCTAACAGAATAAGAACCAAAAGTGCATCACATATTCAGTTGACAAAAAAGAGCAAAGCAATCTTATTTATTCAGTATATTGGCACATCTTATTTATTCGTAACTATATGTTCTAAGGTTGAGCAATCCCATTCATGTCAATCAGTTGACCTCATTGACAAAAGTAGATAATCACCATTCATGTCAAGCAGTCTTAATCGCACCTCTGAAATAGAATCTGGAAAAGGCCAGGTTGCAACCAAACATGCAACCTCAGCTCGGAGTGCCAGGCGCAGCCGCATCAGCTCGCCATCGACGAGACTCGTTGGAGAGACGATCGAGCATTACCACGCTGCATCCCTAATATGTATTGAATAATTAGTAGAATTTCGGTGCGTCTTATAAGTGTCCCGGTATAAGCGAGTATCCCAAATTCGCTGGAGAGACACTTTAGGAAAAGGTGAATCGTGAGCTCGATCTGGGCTGGCTTAGCCCAAAACCTGATCCGAGTGGCCCGTCATTCAGGCCCAAAAAGTTTGTCCTCCGGATGTGTGTGTGTGAAAGGAAAAAGTCATTTTATCGTTCCTCAACTATTGTCTAAGTCCGACTTTCGTCCCTCATCTAGAACCGGATGTTTGTGGGTTTTGAAATTGGTTTGGAGGGGGTAAATTAGACTTTGTTGAGAATTCGAGACTGTAAAATATTTTTATTAAAAAAGATTAGGCAAATATTTTTTTTCTAAGAATTATTATTAAAAATTCTAAAGTCTAGTTTAACCTTATAAATTTTAAAAAATGTTTTAGAGCGGAAGAATATGAGAGTAGTTTTATATCTTTTCTGAAATTATGTTTTCAGATCACGATATACCAAAAAACTAGTATGGCTCCAAACTAGTCATCAAAAGAAAAACATAATTTTAGGTAAAATTTAGAAGTATTTTCATATTTTTCTAGTCTAAAATAAAAATCTGTATCTTTTTAGATTAACCCATATTTTATAATTTTATAAAGAAAACAATATTTGCATAACTTTTTTTCAAAAAGACTATTTTACACCATAAACAAAAGTCCAATTTACCCCGTCAAAAACCACTCTCAAAACCGCTGAGGATGAGAAACAACCGGTTTTCAAAGTTGAGAGACCAGAAACATCCGGCGGTTTTAGAGATAAGGGATGAAAGTCGGACTTTGGAAATAGTTGGGGAAGGAAAAAGGCAAAAGAAAAACATAATTTTAGGTAAAATTTAGAAGTATTTTCATATTTTTCTAGTCTAAAATAAAAATCTGTATCTTTTTAGATTAAACCATATTTTATAATTTTATAAAGAAAACAATATTTGCATAACTTTTTTTCAAAAAGACTATTTTACACCATCAACAAAAGTCCGATTCACCCCGTCAAAAACCACTCTCAAAACCACTGAGGATGAGAAACAACCGGTTTTCAAAGTTGAGAGACCAGAAACATCCGGCGGTTTTAGAGATAAGGGATGAAAGTCGGACTTTGGAAATAGTTGAGGGAAGGAAAAAGGACTTTTTTCTTTTTTTTTAATTACACAGTACAACGCAGACGCTCACACACGCACACACACTCACCCCCCGTATGAATACACGTACGTAAACCCTACCCCTATGAGCACCTCCGAAGGACTGAGCAGAGCACCGGCAGATCTGGAGATTTTCGAAGTCACCACCCCCCGTATGAATACACGTACGTAAACCTACCCCTATGAGTGATTTCCGAAGTCACCACCCCCCGTATGAATACACGTACGTAAACCCTACCCCTATGAGCACCTCCGAAGGACTGAGCAGAGCACCGGCAGATCTGGAGATTTCCGAAGTCACCATTGGCACCTCGTTGTCGACGGGAACGGGAACGCCGCTTACCACTATGAACACCTCCGAAGGACTGAGCAGAGCACCGGCAGATCTGGAGATTTCCGAAATCACCATTGGCACCTCGTTGTCGACGGGAACGCCGCTTACCACTTAATGCATAGCGCCGATAAATCCCGGTAAATCCCAGGAAAAGGTGCGAGCACCAGGATTTGAACCCTGGTGGGTAGCGTCCCACTGGACCCTCCTACCATTGGACTAAAAGTCCAATTGCAGGACTTTTTTCTGTGTGAAAGCCATTAGTTGTTAACCTGGGCTGGCTTGGCCCGGCCCAAAACCTGATCCAGTGCCCTTCACTGAGGCCCATAAAGTTTGTCCTCCGGATGTGTGTGTGTGTGTGAAAGCCATTAGTTGTTAATGGGCTAGATTGTTAATGGGCCCCTCCAGCCGCGGCATCATCTACTCGTCGCGCCGGCCGGAGTTTCCGTTGCGCCGCCGCGGCGCCGCCTTGTGGCGCGGGAGCGGAGGAAAAGGCTTGCCGGTCGGGCCACCCGCACAGGAATACGGCTGAATGACAGGTGGGCTGCAGAGCCTCTTCGGCCCACCTGTCAGTCGGTGACGACGACGGCACCGAAGGGCCACGCCTCGCCACCGGAGCGGGATGCCCAGCGCCGACAGCTGGGGCTACCTGGCCTCCTTCCTGCGAATCTGGGCCCACCCAGCCAGCAGCCGGTGCGGAATTTGAAGCCGGGTCGCTGCAGCCTTGCGCCTTTGCCGAAGCCCGGGAGAGAGAGCCCTTGCATTCCTCGCCTCCCACGCCTCCGCTCGTCGCCGGCGACGCGTCGACGCCTCGCGGATGCACCCGTCCGCGGCGGCTCCGATGGGTTCGAAGGGCCCCGACGCTACCACTCCGGCTGGCTTCGCGAGCCGCTGCATCGCCTGGTGCCAGGTACGCACGAATCGCTCGCCTCCTTCGCTTCGTGTCGATTTCGAGCGCGCGGGTGCGGTGGTCGGCGTAGTGCTGGGTCTCCGATGAGGCGGAGCGGTTGCGTTTGCTTGCGAGTTGCCAGGTTGGGGAGTCGGGGAGCACGCGGATTATGGGCTGGGCGCGCGGGTTTGGGGAGTTCGATTGATACTCGCATTTGGGGGGCGGCGCGAGCGCGGTGGGTGATCATCACCGGCGAGCACCCGGCCGACTTGGAGCGCAGTTGTCGGGGTCTCCCCCATTGGGGTTCCATGCTCTCGCCGCACTAGACGGGTGCGCAAATACGGAGAGGGCGCCGCGTGCGTGAGCAGCGAGTTGGCAACACAGGGATGCTGCGGGTGTGATCATCGTGCGTCGTCGCGCTGCGCGCCGGTAGGCTTCGGCGTAAGCGTACTGGTCGGCGATGAGTTGTTCGTTGTGGTTGCGGCCGCTGGTGCTCGGCGGTCGGCGCCAATCGCCGCGCGCGGCGGAGGGAGGTGTGGGATTGGACCGCTCCATGGGCTTTTGGTTGAACCAGAGTTATCGAGAGAGTACAAGAGCAGAGGAATCCATCAGTTTGACCGGTACCGCTCTTATCCTCTTCCTATCCGCTGCTATATTGTTCGTCTTCCTCGTTTGGATTTCTCCCTCTTGTGTCTCTAAACTCTCTATATGTAGAAGCTTCCAGAACCTCTCTCTCTCCCTTATGTACTCGATCCGTAACTCTCTGTGCTGCTGAAATCCCCTGTATCTCACGGTTGGGCTAGTACGTCAGTTTGTGTGTCATTGTTGTTTTGGGTTGTTAACGATTTGGCACCAAAGACCTGTTCGAATCCTCGGAGTTTTTGGCACCAACATGGCGTGGGAGAGATGCAGTAACAGTGGTTTTGGTCTGAGGCCGGGGAGGTGCACAGGTAGTGAGGTAGTGACTGCAAGAGGGGCGCCTGCAACGTGTTCGATGAATTTCCGCAAGCAAATTCGAGGACTGGTGCTTTCAGTTTTTCAGAGAATTGTATGGCCAGATGATTGCTGGCAATTGGACATTCAGTTTGGGCTTTATTTCTGAAGCTTTTCGCCTCGGATCCGAGTAATGGTGTCACTGCGACAAGCTCGCAGTCAGTGCTGCTCCTGCTTCTGTGTCCACCATCTCACCAAGGAGATTGGCCCGGCACATGTGATGGTGCTGCTGCCTTAGAATTTCTACACAGCAACACCGTCTTTACTGACAGCCATCACCACTGTCTTTACTGACAGCCATCACCACATCCACGGGAGGATTTGCTTAGTGGCAGCTGTGACATGGTCACCAGCTCCTCAGGACATGAGCACATGAGGTGTTAGAGAGCAAACCAATTATGATGAGAGTGTGTTAGTTTTATGGCCAGTGTCTTTGAAGTGTGTTGAGTGGCAACCAATGCCATCACCAGTACCACTGGAGAACATGCATGTCACTACGATGGCAAAATCCATGGCCTTATTCATACATCATAGATTCATAGTGTGACTGGTTGTAGACACAGTGAGGGTAATGGATGCATGGTGAAGATTTCGAGATGCAGTATTATACTGCAACAATAATTCCATGGTTGATATTCTGTTGCTATGCTGTCGGATTGCAGCCACAGGAACAGACATGCTATTTCCATCACTAAGAGGAGCAATCGAGGTCCAAAAGGTCACCATTGCAACGATAAATTTAAGTGTTCTGCAATTTGAAAGGGTTACAGTTCAGAGGTATGATAATTATCAGTACTGGGACTAGTTGGCTACCCTATCACTCGTGGCATGGTCATACTATTGGTATTGAACTATCTATACTTAGTATGGTTGCTGAGAATTAATGGGAGTTTGTTGCATTGCTTGTGTCGTGTTTGACTGGACATATTCATCGGGAATTGGTCCTCAAGTGGTGTCTTTAACTTTGCTTTGCAAAAAGGATATTGCTGTTTTCAGTTTGCAAGGGTGAATCTTGGAGATGAAAAGACATAGGCCATGGGATCTAAGAAACACTTCCTGCCAAAGTTACATAGAGATTAGGGTTACTACTTACTACCATAGTTGCAATTGTAAAGGAAGATAATCATTTTTATTACCTATCATGCTCAAAGTGAAGTGATTTTGAGATTAATCAAGCAATGATGAACTCAAAGGTTGTGCAGCAGAAGAGTGGTTCTGTTTGTGGATGTGCTCAGATTTATAGAGCTTGAGTGCCTTTCTGATATGGAAAATCTCACTGATTGCTTGGAAATGAAAATTGTTAATGTCACTGGGGCTTACTTCCATGACGAAACTGTGAGTTTGGTATCTTGGCTTGGCTAACCAAAAGGGGGCATGTTAGAAATTAGTTTTCCTTGGATCCCCTCATTGGTTAATCTCCATTGGCTTAGGGACAAGCTGAGACTCAAGAAAGGGTTAGAAAATAGAAACAATGCATACTGGGAGTGGGCATGGCTGAAGCGAGTCCGTGACTGAGTAGGAATGTTAACAGAGCAGAAGGCATTGATACTTTTAAACCGAAACAACTTCTATTGGCTACTGCTCATCTTACTCCTCGAGACTGCTCCATCTCATATCTCTATCTTCTGTCTCTTTATCTCTTTCTCTAGAAGCTTTCTGAACCTCTCCCTTCTATACTCTGCTCAATCCCAAACTCTGTGCTAATGAATTCTGAAAGAGATAGAGATTGCGTGGAAACAATTGATTGATTGAATAGAGAGGTATATTTACATATATATATATAAGGGTGAGGAAATCTTGAGGGTTTATAGAATCATAACTGGACAAGATTTCCTCAACCTCTCTATCCGAATCTATCCGGAGAGGCCGGCCGGCAATACCAGGCTCAAGCCCACATATACATGCAAGCATATATACATGCTAACAAATTCTTTTTATTTTCCTTTTGATTGCCTCCACTTCTGAAACCTGTGATCTCTCAGTTCTACTTAAAATACATCAGTGATGTGTCACATCCTTATTGCAAGTGAAGGTGGTGGTGGGAGACAATCGGTGGCTGGTTTATCTGTACTGATCAGGGTATGGAGGCGTGTAAGTCGATGAGAGTGTGATGTTGATGAAACTTGAACACCATTGAATTAATCAATTAGGCTTCCTATCCAATTGGATCAATGCGTGCCTAGGAGTAGTAAAAGAAAATTATAGGTAGAGACTGACATCCTGTTTGTTCATATACTTTTGCAGACGACTTTCCCAACAGTATGCACTAAAGTGAAAGACAGTTTCACATACCTGACGAGCAAGTGAGAGAGCCGATGGCAAAGCTCCAGAACAGATGGAGGCTAGTAGGAATCTCAGGATCAAGGGTTTCCTAAGTTTTTCTTCCCTGGGTTTTGGTGCCATGTGTTGGGGTGGAGCAACTCTGGTCTTGGAGCACGTGAAGAGTAACCATCCCAAAGAAGCTTCATATTGTGTGATGTACCTGACCTTTGCATTCCTGTGTCAGTTGATTGGCCTGATCTCTGCCACCTTCCCCTCGAGCTCGCCATGGGCGTGTTTCTTCGCAGGCCTTGGTGCATGGCAATCTGCGATATTCGGTCTAGGTCTTTTTCATCTGAATGTCATGGAGTACTATGAGAATCAAAAGCAGGCTGAGTACTCTATGATTGCCACATCTCTGCTTGTGACCTTTTACTGGTCACTAGGCCCCCAAGATCCTATGGTGAGTCTTTACTGGGCTATTCGCTAACAGAATGTTATATATCAGCTAGATACCAGCAGTACTAACAAGGTTGTCACGCATTTGCATGCAGTTTCTCCATTTTCTTGGAAAGTTGCTGATTGGAACTCTTTACATTCTCTGGATTGTCTTCTGTTGGGTGAGTTTGCATTTATAGTTCTTAGGAAATCCATAGTGTCAATGAGTAACTTTGAGTTATTTTACAATACTTGAGAAATCCTTTACCTAGTATTAATGTGTCTCTTTGCTTGTAGACTTTGTTCCTTTTGGTCAAAGCTGCTGCTTTCATTGTCTGGTTCCCATTTTCTGTACTCAGGTTAGTTAAGTTTCCACATTGATGTCTTATTTTTAACTTCAAATGCTTACTGTGCCTGTCTTCATTTGTGTTAGTAGCTTTGTTTGGAGTTCCAAAGGCAACATTGGCAATGGCCCTGGAAGACAAGGGTAAGCATGACACAAATTTCAAATTAAGTTGTTTTCTCAATATTTATGATCCATAAAGTTTGAGTTGATTTTTCCTCAATGGTTTTCACCTTTGGACGTTGGCATGATATGAGATTGTATTTATTCCAGGCTTCTCCCTCGCCTTCGCTGGCATAATCGAAAGGATTAGGTGCAAGTACTCCAGATAGTATATATGACAAACGCTGATGTAAGTATTCATGAGGAATATCTCTACATCTTGTTCATTTTCAAAAAAAAAAAAAAAAACTTTACATCTTGTCCTTACTTCGACAGTCAGAATGACCAAATTCTGTACTTTGCATTACATGCAGATTCACAAATTCGTGGTTGATGAGGGGTTGGTACCATGGTCTGGATAAGTCTGCAATTCAAGAGCTGTGGTTTGGAGATACTTCATCCATGACACTGCCTCCAGTCCATATTGGAGAACTTTTATCCTCATTTTTTTGCCCTTTTGGATACTCTTGTAAGCAGTGACAGATTTAACTTGCTGTCTGGTGCTCATATCTGCTTTGAACAATGGAAACCACACCAGAAACACATGAGTAACCCATGGTCATGGAACACCTTTCTGGTGACAAATTCATACTCTGTAAATAGATCGAACAAATGCCTCATTTGGTGTTCTGCATTATGTTACATTTTGCTTAATTTCTCAGGAGTATGATATGTGCATTACATTATATAGATCTTGGTGCTTGTATCAACTCGTTATTCAACACCAGGTAGGCATCAATTTTTGGTGGGGGGACTTGGTCTAGTGTAGGCTGTAGCAGTAACAGAGCAAGTGAATCATGGTGGCTGCCAAGATGTGGCTGTGCCTGTCCTGCGCGACTATTGTATCACCTCTTGCATGCTGAATAATCTAGCTGACTTACCATGTCGGGATTCCACCTGAAACTCCAGTTCTACATCTGACTGATCTTGTAACTCCTACAAGGAATCCATTTAGCTAATCACTGGAAGTTGAAAGGCTAACCACTTTTAGGTGTTCAGTGGAGATCAAAAGAGCATTTCTTGTAATTCCTTCCACTGGTCCTTGCAATCGAACCTTTATATCGGCAGCAAAGACGGCAATTGCGCCTAAAACCCAGTCCAACTTTTGCCGATACACAGTTCTATCATAAATATATATTTTTTCATGAAGGAAATAATGGAACTGATGAATGAATAAGTAAGGAATATAATTGACTTTCTCTGGATGCAAGACATGATTTTTGCCCATGAACAGAGGCCTCATCCTCTGTAGCCACAACGGAGAATCATCACCACAAATGTCATACTATCCTACCTCCAGTATCCGAAGTTCTTTGATCCAAGAGTGGCAATTCAAGAAATCGCACCCCCAAACATTGCAATCCGAAACTAAAGACAGACCAACTCTGGTTGCACCATCCGGCCTATCTTGTCAATTTATTGCTTTCACTGACATATTGGACCCGACTAGGGCTACTAGAACTTAAGGCAATCCCAACCAACAGACTACTAAATAGTTTTCAAGTATAATCATGTTATATGAACACCACTTAAAAACTATTAGAGCAGGCACAGTAATCGTCTTATAGCACAAACACGTCAGCATATTGAATGAGTTGAAGGGGAAACAGAGTTGATAGAATACTATTGCTGTAAACAAGTAAAAGAATACTATTGTTGTAGACAAGTAAAAGTACTATTGCTGTAGGGCTTGTCTATTACCTTAGTGATGTGTCCTGTCTAGATACACAGTGTCTATCCATAAGGAATTAATTAGGCACCTAATTCTCTATCTCTCATGTCCACCAATTAACTTTCTCCCAATGTTATCAAGCGCATTGGTGTTGTCATCGAATCATTTCTTGCAAAAAAAAATGGTTTCTTCATCTATTACTTCTCTTTCTAAATTAATGTAGTGCAACACTACCTAAAAGTCCAACATAATAATGTAGTTAATGCATGCACTATCCTAGTTAAATCATGGCTCTGGTAATCATCTAGCATAACGTCTTACAAAGAAGAACGGAGGGAGTAGAATGCACAAATTCCATGGCAGGGGAGATCTCATAAACATTATTGACCCTCTTTTTCCCCGAAAATATTATAGGCAACATACATGACTGCTAGCAACAGTCACATTGTACACCCCTCCTCACAGCCAAGTGTGATTCTTTTTGCTGCTATACTCATCTTCATTTCAAGCATCCTTGGTCACCGTATGGGCGCCCTTGATCGAGCTGCAAACATAAGGATCGGGCTACTTCAATTCTAGGTTTTTTCCAGCCACAACAACCTTATTGAGCTCCTCTCGAGCATGGTCCAGGCCACTAAGACGCCCTTGCTACCGTTGCCGTGCAAGGAGATCTTAAAAAGGTTCTAGAGATCCCCATAATTTATTATTAGGTGAACATATAAGACTAATACACAAGGAACAAAGATCATCATTTGACGGGCTAGTTGTCTATTTTTGGTGGAACATATGGAAAGAACGCAACCGGAGAATTTTTCAGCATGAATCAAAGGATGTCATGGCGATAGCATACCTGATAAAAGAAGATGTACAAGCGTTCCAGACAGCGGCAAGATTGAAGAGGACAACAAGAACAGCAGAAACCTCGATGTGGACTCAACCGCCTAGTTGAAGCTGGAATTTTTTTCTTTCGGCTTTCTGTTACTTCTAGTAGCTTTGTTTTTTGTTTATGTTGCCCAGGCTCACCCTGTTTAGTTGTTTGCTCTTTTTGTTTGTCGTGGGTGATTCCGTAGTGTATGGTCCTTGGAGGCCTTCTTGTAGGGGGTGAGCTAGGTTGTTCGTGTTGTTATGTTTTGTTTGTTTTGTTTTCATCTTTTTTTCTTCTTCTAATAAAAATTACGGCAAAACTTTTACCGTTCCGTTCAAAAAAAATTATTAGATGAACATTATTGATAGTCTACTCAAGATGCTCTTGGGGTAGTGGCGGTGTCTTGGTCACGAGGAGCCCCAAGAGACAGAGGAGTGAGGCTCATGGGGGAGAGGAGGATAGTAGATAGGGACAGGGGTGGAGCCAGAATGGCCCTCCAGCCTGGGCTAAATCAATGGAGAAGCGCTGTGCTAATTGAAATTGGGCTAAGCTTGACTGGTTTGAGTTTAAATACTACAAAAATCTATACGGGGTGAACTGGGTGGGACCCGTGCTGCAGCATGTCCATCACGTGTCCTGGATCCGCCCCTGGATAGGGAGGGTTTACCAGAGATGGAGAAGAAGACTCACATATGTCTCCAAGGAGGGTTGAGCCACCCCAGAAAGGGGAAGTGCCGACCCGATTACTCTAAGAGGCGGTTACAATGCAAGATGTTGTAGCTGCTTGTTATAAACAAGACCTAGTCGGACAATAGGAAAGAAAAGATTGTAATTGTATTATATATCTTCTTATCATAGACAACTAGGAAACATGCACAATCAACTTGTAATCCTACCGTACCTAGTATATAAAAGGAGTGAGAGGGATCCCTTCAAAACACATAAAATCCATGCATGCAAGGCAAGGCAATCCCCATAGGACATAGAGTATTATGCTCTCAAGGCGGCCAAACTTGTCTAAACTTTGTCTTGTGTTCACCATCAAAATCCTGATCTCGATCAAAGCCCACCAAGCAATATCTCCTCAGCAGGCCGCCGGTTCAAACATCAACACCCCTCTCCACATATGTTATTTGGACCATGACATTGGCCCATGTAAGGTTCGTGACCTAAGTTTCTTCTTCTTTAGTTAAAAATAGTGACAAATGTGGACACCTTCTTTGTAAATGCATGCATCCATCCCATGACAAGATACAGGCTTTCAATTGTGTGTGTACAGACTAGTTTTATTTACACATGCATGCAGCTACACCCACAATCAGTATATTAACGTATGTCCGCATACTCATTTATAATTTTGATTATGTTCATATACTAATTCTAAGATACTTCAAAGCAAATTACACGAAAAAATTTCAAAATCAACCCTATTTTTAATATATTGTGACTATACCTTTATAATTCTATATAAAATAGTATGTGCATATACTCAATGTATGCTTGCATACCCAACGTAGTATATATCATCCCAGATGGTCTAGTATCATCATATACATGTACATACTCTTTGTTGGATCAGATTCGTTGTGTATCATGATATATACAGGTGGGTTAAAGGCACGACAAAGAGAAACAAATATTGAGGCTACATTGTTGTTTCTTTGTGATACAAGCCCAATATGTCCACTAATGAGCACAATACTGAGCTTTTGAAAGTTCTTTACGGATGCTTACTTGCTGCCCTATACCAAACTGTGTCGGAGGGTCGGGATACACACGTCCAACAAATCACTTGCAAAGCAAAGACAAAATGATAGGAAACAGGCGACAAAGATAAGATGAGAAAAAACTATGGCAAGTAGCATGCTGTGGCCTTGTATCCACATTTTTCTCATAAAATTGATCATATAAACCCACAATACTATCAATAATCCCTGTAAGAAGACAAAAGAGAGAGAGAGAGAGAGAGTTAGTATCATGATAGTTTAAGGACTATCAGGAACGGTATATATATAGTAGTAAAGGATAAATGGAAAGGCCAGAATTGCATGGCATACTAGATCGAACCTAGAGTAATTATAGAACACAATATCAATAAGATTGCATGCTTGAAGTCTTATTGATCATAGAACATAATAATTTGCTCAGAGATGTGGTTATGAATTTATGATACAATAATGCCCAAAAAATAGCCAAGGAGCTCATGGTGGAGTGGCAAAGGCCACTAGCTAGAAGGCTCCCACCCAGGGTTTAAATCTTGGGTGAGGCACATGGGGTCTCCCTTAGGGTATTTCTTTCAAAAAAAATGCCCAAAAAATATGAACGCAAGAATCATTAAGATAATATTTTTAAAATTAACTACATTATCTTTTCTTAAAGAAATCCTCATATGTATTTGTCAAATACGTCCTCTCTGAACGAATGGACTAGACGGTCACGATGATCCAGTAGGAAAGCCTTAGTTTGTTCTTGACGACAAAATTTCCTATGCTTGCACCTTCCTCTCCATTTTCCATGGCAGACCACACCCCAAATCAAGTCCGTCTCATCTCCCAAATCAAGCTTGCTGATGCCTCGAATCCTTATCAAGACAAATTGGTCCATCGATGCTTCAGTGGTTGGTAAGGGAGCATCAAAGCATACATGAATTGCTGATCTCCTCATGATTTTAGCTAGAAATCAAAAAACAAATCCTGCAGCTCGTGCTCTGTCCAGTGACTAACTCAGTGCATGTTCCACTCCAGCGACCATTGGTGCGTACGAGTGACATAAACATGATCTTGAGAGGGATGTATGAGTTATGAGAATGTAGCGGAGTGATATGTATGTGTACGGCGCGAGCTTTCGGTAGTATATTTCTAAAACTGATATCTTTCGATGTCACGGAATTGAATCAGTTCTTCATTTTCTATAGACATGTGAAAGGGCCTCTAGCCTAGCGGTCAGAGAGCTTGAGTAGCACCCAGCAGGCCCGGGTTCGAATACCAATGGGAGCGAATTTACGGGGCTGGTTTTAAAGAAAATCCCCTCACCGACGTGGTCGGGTTCGGGGGTTTTCCTAGACCGGAAGAAGGTCACTTCTTTTTAAAAAAAGCCGTTGGGACGGTCTTACCCCGCCGGTCTACTCTTATTTTCTATAGACATATATATGGTGTTAAACCTAACTTGTGCGCAATGTCATCAGATGGAAAAATATATTCAAACATCAAACGAGCAGGGAAAGAAGCAGCATATATGTGCGTGATCAATTTTGGCACCAACTTGGGATCACCTCATAATATAAAGATGACAGAAACAGAACATATATATGCTTACCCTGACAAGGCACTTAAAGACCCTAGCAGCGGCCCTGTTCAACACAGCGTGAAGTAGCATCTCCTTCTCAGCATCCGTCAGCTCCCGAGACTCGAACATGGTCGTCCCAACATCGGCGTGGCCTCGCCCCGTCTCAACGTCGTCCACCAGCGGCGCCTCCTTATCCTTGGATGCCTCGCAACCGGCGTGGCACGCGCTGCAGCAACTTGTCGGCGCGCGCCGGAGAGAGCAAGGATTGCCGCGTTGCATCCCTAATTCATCAAGCAACAAACGTAGAATCGGTTTTTCCCCATCATATATATATACCGTGTGATTTTAAAACCTAATAGGCCCATTTAGTTCGACTAGTGCAGCCCATCAATCTCCCACCACGGAGTTCCCCCAAAAAAAAAAATCTCCCACCACGGATGTCCTTTAATTTTTTCTTACACTAGACAATTTGTGGACGCTTCATACTATATATATCAATATTTCGGATAGAATATAACTAATATTGTTCTAAACTTTATATCTAAAAGTGTCCGTGATGGCTTGCTCTTCCCACCTCCTGAACTTTATATCTAAAATTTTATAGTTGACACCCTTTTATCGAAATATTAAAGGATCTCAAATGGACACTTTAATATTTCCTATTTTCTGAAAATTAAAATTTTCAGAAAATAGGGAATATTAGGACACTTTAGATATTTTTCTGAAAGCTATTTACATTTTTTTATTTTTAAATCAATTTCTAAGGGTGCCCCCCTAGAGATTGATTTACAGGACCCATCTCCTAAAAACATACTACTTTTAGCGGCAAGAAATAGGGACCCGGATTCAGGAGTCACCCTTACAAATATACTTTCAACCGCCCCTACAAACCAATTATACGGTAGTGTATAGAGATCATATAAAAAATCACTTTCATGGTTTAGCATATAGGTTGAACTCTAACTATGAAATGTCTCTATGTGACCAATTTATCTTCTCAAGTCTATCCTAGAACGGGATTGTAACTTGATGTCTTATGTTTAATGAATAGCCAGTTATCCGAAAAAAAGTCTATGTTGGGAGGGCAGTAACTTGAGCATCCGTATCTTGTTTCGGATGTCAATGTTATTCTCTACCTAATTATAAAGCAGTACGTCATAATTTTGCGAAAACCCCCTCATATCTCTACCTAATTATCTCTACATAATTATAAAGCAATGATTATTTCCGCGGTACGTCAAAATTTTATAAAAACAGCCCTAATATTTCTACAAATTTAATCCACCGTCCTTTGGCAATTTAGCAAAAATAACCCTGATAAGGAAATTACCCCTCTACTTCCAAAAACTACAAAACTAAATGGATGTTAGGTAAGGTTTCCGGACTCTGTTAACCGTGCGTGTAAGGTTTTCAGACTTGATATCTCTAATAAATAAACTAGGTTACTATGAAACTTATATGCTATTGCTATATGCAGTTTGGGCTTAGAGCAGGTATAGTAATCCATTTCAGCTTGCCTTAGCCAAGCCAGATTAGCAAAATCTGATGTGTCGGAGAAAGAAAACATGAGAGAGAGAGAGAGTGAGCTACTCCATCCGTTTTAAAATATAGCTCGTTTGACTTTTTTCTCTAAGTTTGACCGCTCGTCTTGATCAAAAAATTTATAAAAATATAGTCAAATTTAAGGTATTTTTGAAGATTTGTTAGTGGTAAAACAAGCTAGCCACAAAAAAAATATAATAATTTGCATAATATTTTGAATAGAACGAGCGGTCAAATTTAGAGTAAAAAAATCAAACGATCTATTATATTTTAGAACGAAGGGAGTATTGGACAGGTACGTCGACCATCTCGCCACGGTTTCCAGCGGTCCTTTTCCTCTCCTCCGCACATGGACCAAGGTACCGAGTTGCTGTGCGTGATTACTGGCTAGGCAAAAGGAAGGATGGTTTGATAAGTAATAACTAATAAAAATAGTGGGTTTATCTCTACCTAATTATAAAACAAGGATTGTTTCTATTTTACGTCAAAATTTTATGAAAACAACCCTAATATTTCTACAATTTTAACCCGCCGTCCTTTGGCAGTTTAGCAAAAATAACCCTGGTGTTTTCACTTACGCTTAACGCGATTCGCCCGTCGCCAACCAATGTGGCTGGTCCTCGCGGGTGAGGCCGAGGGAGGCGAGGAACTCGGCGCGCTCCCGCATGACCTCGACGTACGGTGACCGGCAGCTCGAGGCCCGCGAGCTCGCCGGCCGGGTCCACGCCGAGGGAGACTGTTGGAACTTGTCCTATAATCACTCACACTCACGCACGGACGCAAGTAGCAAGACAGAGAATAGAAGAAACAAAAGCTTCGGCAAACGTCCCGGCCGCCGGACGGCCCGTATGTTGACTTCTATTCAACTTGGAAAGGACTCGAACAACATGAGCAGACGCATTACATCGGCTAATATAGCCCTGCAGTCTAAGCCACGACTCAGCGCACATACGCACGACTCATGCAGAAGCCACGAAGCACCGCGACGTACGCGTATGATCTGCATGACCGGCCAGGCTTCTCTCTGCTGTAGGCACCAGCGCAAGTTTCTCCTCCGCAGGACTCGGTCGCTCTAGCTAACTGACCACGAGCCGTGCTCACACATGCGCCATGCGATGCCTCCGACGTCTCCTGATTACTCGGTCACCACCTAGACTCAACTAGCTAACTACCAGCCTAACAGACTAACAAGATAAACAGAACGTGGCCATACCAACGTCCTGGACTCGACACTAGATACAACCACGAGCACGTACTCGTGCACAACAAGACTCGATCAAGCTCTAACTGACCTGAACGTGAACGCGCGCCCGTACACGCGATCCACGCGACGCACAGCACGCCAGGCATGAACCATGGCGTGGTTTATTTCTAACAGAGACGAGGAAGGCGTCGATGTCGGCGCGCTCGCGCTCGCGTTCCATGTCGAGGAGGCTGGGGCGGGCGTAGAGGATGGGAGCGGGATGGGCGGCGCGACGGTGGGAGCGACGGCCCGCGCAGGGCGTGGCGGAGGCGTAGGCGGAGCACCCCGCGGAGACACGGAACGGCGGCGTACGGTGTTTTTTTTGTTTTTTTGAGGGCAGCGTATGGTGGGTGGGGAGAGGGGATGCAGGGATGGGATTGAGAGAAGATGAAGGGATGGGCCGAGCGCAGCAGAACGGGCCTAAAGAAAAAAAATTGCAGTCATAGCATTTGAATATAGAGGGTTAAAATTTATAAAGGCTGTTGAGTTTGATTAGTTTTTTAGTTGTCTTTTCATTTTACATAATAGCTAAATCAAGATTTTGACTATCCATTTTTAGCTAGACTGTTGGAGTTCAGCTAACTATTAGCTCTAACTGATCTATGCACGCCCGGTCTAGTTATATGCTGTGTTCCACTCAAAAGATCAGACTCCCTGACTAGTGATACCCATTTAAGTAATTAGAATTTCTGTCAGACTCTGGGAATCTGATCATCAGTGCTGGAAAATATTCACACTAAAAGTATGAAAATCATATGAAAAAATTTGTCTTTAAACTTAAGTTTATTACACATTAAAGACCTTGTCATTGTTGATTCCATTTTAAACCGTAGGTTTATTCTATTTTTGATTGGATGCATTCAATCAAAAATTTCAAAAATATTAATATCTTTATGATTTTGGCACAAAACACATGAAATTAATTTGTAAAGATAAGGTTTGTTCGAACTGTACATACATGTAATTTTACTCGTGTTTATGAACATATTTCAATATTATTTAATTTTTGCATTTTGGAGATGAATTCAAAATGGAATGTGTCATATAATAATTGCAAAGTTGGTATTATAGTAGAAGTTGCCAAATAGTTTGTTGGTTATTTATAGGATGCAAAATATATAAAAGGAACGGTGACACAATTTTCATGAATTCTAAGGAATAACGTTTGTAATCCATGGTCAACGAAAGTGCAAACCACAATGTTGAAGCAGTAGCAATGTTAAACGGCAAAGAGTTTCTCTCCTTCACATTGTTTGGAAGCTCGGTGGAGAAAGCAGTTGATTCCAGAGATTTTGGCTTGAGAGGGTGCATAATTCTTGCTATACTAACAGGAGACCACTCCACTGGAGAGCAAAAGTCAATATGAAAAATCAGAAAGGAAATTACCCCTCTACTTCCAAAAACTACAAAACTAAATGGATGTTAGGTAAGGTTTCCGGACTCTGTTAACCGTGCGTGTAAGGTTTTCAGACTTGATATCTCTAATAAATAAACTAGGTTACTATGAAACTTATATGCTATTGCTATATGCAGTTTGGGCTTAGAGCAGGTATAGTAATCCATTTCAGCTTGCCTTAGCCAAGCCAGATTAGCAAAATCTGATGTGTCGGAGAAAGAAAACATGAGAGAGAGAGAGAGTGAGCTACTCCATCCGTTTTAAAATATAGCTCGTTTGACTTTTTTCTCTAAGTTTGACCGCTCGTCTTGATCAAAAAATTTATAAAAATATAGTCAAATTTAAGGTATTTTTGAAGATTTGTTAGTGGTAAAACAAGCTAGCCACAAAAAAAATATAATAATTTGCATAATATTTTGAATAGAACGAGCGGTCAAATTTAGAGTAAAAAAATCAAACGATCTATTATATTTTAGAACGAAGGGAGTATTGGACAGGTACGTCGACCATCTCGCCACGGTTTCCAGCGGTCCTTTTCCTCTCCTCCGCACATGGACCAAGGTACCGAGTTGCTGTGCGTGATTACTGGCTAGGCAAAAGGAAGGATGGTTTGATAAGTAATAACTAATAAAAATAGTGGGTTTATCTCTACCTAATTATAAAACAAGGATTGTTTCTATTTTACGTCAAAATTTTATGAAAACAACCCTAATATTTCTACAATTTTAACCCGCCGTCCTTTGGCAGTTTAGCAAAAATAACCCTGGTGTTTTCACTTACGCTTAACGCGATTCGCCCGTCGCCAACCAATGTGGCTCGCGAAGCGGGCGGGCAAGGCGGCGGAGCGAGCGCGACGACGGGGCGGGTGCGGCGAGCGCGGCGGAGGGGCGAGCGCCGCGAAGCGGGCTGGCGCGGCGAGCTCGGCGGCGGAGCGGGCGCAGCGGCATGGCGCACGACCGCTCATGCTCGTCCTCGAGATCAAGATCTACTGCCAGTGGATGTCCGGCGGGCAGCAGCGGCTCTCCAAGGTGGCGAGCCCGTCCAACCATCTCTCTGTGGTGGGAAAGCTCTGCTGGGCGCGCCCATGGGGCTCAAGTTGGGGCCCATCTTCTTCTTCTCCGTCGGGCTCGCCCACTACAGCGGGCTCTTCGTTACGCTCTACCAGCAGCTCCCCACCAACGAGAAGACGGCGGCCACGAGCCTCGCCGGGTCCCGCGGCGTCGGCGGGGAGGCCCTCCGGGTGCGGCGCGGGGTTGCTGCGGGTGACGGTGCGCACGGCGGCAGCGAGACGAGGGAGGTCCCGTCCGGCAGCCATCCATCGATTCAATGGCTACGGCGGCGCCCAGCAGCAGGTGCCACCCGTCGTCGTCTCTGCGGCCCGCCGTGGCGCCATCCCCGCGTCGAGCGCGGCTGCTGCGGTGCCGCTGCTGCGAGGACACGCTAGGCGTCCCGCGCCGCCACAGCGAGGAGCAGGCCCAGCAGTTTTTCCGGAGCTGGCCGCGGCTGCCCGACTCATCCATCCTCCGCCGCCGCGTCCCCGTCGGATCGTTCTGGTCCGGCACGCTGAGAGCGAAGGGAACGTGGACGAGGCCGTCTACACCTGTGTCCCCGACCCGCGCATCGGCCTTACCGCTGTGGGAGGAGAAAGGGAGCCGCTAGCTGGAGATAAGGTTCACACCGTCCCCACTCATACGCGACAAAAGAATTTTGCCTGCCTAGCATGTGGATGCTGATTGACCATTTATTTTTGTGTTGTATGGGAACGGAACAGCTATCAAATTCTTGATGCCAAATTCCTAAATAAGTGAACCACGATTTTTTACTGAGAGTATATTATATCACTAATTTTCTAGGCTTCACTTACTCCTCGTGATTCTACGAGGGCAACAATGCTATACTATAAAACCAACTCCATAGCAAACCTTTACGTCTGTTAAAGACTCACTACTTCTATGCTGGAGGCTAACAAGCAAAACAACCCTATGATTGCTCATTGCCCCATGCCATGAGCATCATGTAAATGCTCATTCTATATATTCTTACTTTTCTATAAATCACGTCACGAAAAATAGTGTTAATTACTCACGTGGTCATTACCCGTAGCAACGCACGGGCATATTTGCTAGTGTTATATAAAATCGAGAATTGCTCCTTTTAAGTGGTAGGACCTAGCCATTATCTCCAAAAAATGATTTTTTACGTTGTACTTCCGCGTGCTAAGGTTGGCATGCGATTGACACTCAAAAGATTCAGTTATCGAATTTAATTTGAAACTAAAGAGGTCACAACTTGAAACATGTGTGATTAAAATGAGCCAAGAACCCCCTGAACCAAGTTTCTTTGTGGTACGGTCCTGTGATGTTGAATCACTGACATTTGGGCCCACGTATCAGGGACCCAACTTGAGAGTACTCCAGGCGCATCCGGACGATTTGTCTGTTTCCCCCGAAAAAACTCTGAAAAAAATTATCCCCCCGCCACACCCAGACTTCCCGCCTCCTACCCTCCCACCTCGCCGTCGGCGGCGCGTCCGCCCCCGCCACTCGCCGATGACGCCGTCCTACAGCTCCGGCCCCGCAGGAACCGCCGCGGGGAGGCGGGCGGCGACCTTCGCCGGCGCGAGCGTGTTCCTGTCGCGGAACCTAGTGGCCCCCGAGGTGTTCGACGCCGTGCACGACGCGCTCCGCCTCAACGGCGCCGAGGTCCTCCTGTGCGCCGACCCGAGCCGCACGGGGCCCCTCGACTTCCATGTCATCTCATCCTCCTCCCACGTACGCGCGCCGCGCCCTTGCTTACTCCCCTCTCTCCTGCGCGAATCAGACCGCCGCTTCGGTTTCCCCAATCCCTAATAATGCCTGGGTTCCATTTTGGTGTGAATTTCTGCAGGAGAAGTTCGCCGATCTGAGGGCCAAAGGCTGCAATTTGCTAGGTGAGATGCGCAGAAACCGGCGCAGTTCTGGAATCGGGAACCGAAATGTTATAGGGTCGTTTTGCAGTTTTTGTTTTGTTTAAGAGCTAGTGGGATTCAGTCCTGATGCCAGTTAAATTAGGCTGAACTGTTTAAGAAGTTTTTTCATCTGCAATCCATAACTATAGCTGCTAGGGTTGGATTGGTTAAGTGCATAGTCACTCTGAAATTTGGTACTTTATTTTCAGTACTTATTGATTGCACTAGAAATTAGTGTCAGGTTGTTTCAAACTAGAGTGATACAATTAGCAAATAACTGAAGTTGTGAGGACTGCTGGATCGATTTGATTCATTAGTTGTGCTGAACTTTGACGTGTAGAGACAAATTCTCGAATTTAGATAGGTGATGTCCCAGCCTGATTATATTTTGGTTCATTAGGATAACAGGTGCAAGAATGCCAGTAGTAGTTGCACCTTTCTAGCTTAGGTTGGTAATAACCAACGTATAAGGCCATAACCTCCAAATCAACCTTTTTGGATGAAAGATGAAATGAGGATGAAACCTCAAGTAAGATCTGTATGTATGGTACTATGGTTTGTCCCAAGTGAGGGTAGGCTGCAGCATGTATGGTTATGCAAAGTTGGCTGTGGGGCCCATCTTCTTCTTCCCCGTCGGGCTCGCCC
>OAMR01000892.1:221777-269186 GCA_900205405.1 Echinochloa crus-galli
AGACGTCTGGCTGCATGGGGTGTAATAAATGTAGTGAAAGTAACGTGGTTAGAAGACTGCGATAGAGCAAAAAAGGAAGTAAAAGTATCCCCAACTCATGTGGCTACAGATCTACTCTTAAAAGGTTAAAAGTTAAAACATATATTGGAAGCAACAGATTTAGTTGTATTTCATATTATTGAAGTGGGCCATGTTAAAAAAATTTAAAGCATATATTGTCCTTGCCTGACTTCACTGTTATTGTTTTCTACCTTTTGAATGTAGAGTTTTCACACGTGACTATGGAAAAATCTGCTGATACACGTGAAACAAAGGTAGCCAAGAGCTCATGTGGGATTTTCCATGTCCCAACTGTTAATGACTCACATGACAAACAACCTGAGAAAGATATGCCATCTGAAAGAAAACCAGCAAGAGGCAAACATGAAAGCAGCATTAACAAAACCTGGTCAGCAACCAGGTCTGCAAATTCAAGCCAACATAATGGAGCGGTCAATGTTAGCAAGTATCATCCCAAATCTCAAGGAACATCTGCAGTTTGTTCAGGAAGTAGCAGATCAAATATTTTCGAAGGGAGAACATTTGGCTTCTCAAATTCATTTTCTCATGAGAAGGTATGCTGCTTTGCATTTGCCATCCACTTTATTGGCATTTTTTCCTTTTTTGTGTCACCTCCCTTTTCCTCTTAACAGTCAATTATGCTTTCAAAACTTTAAAATATTTTTTGTTGACCGATCAGCTTTTGATAAATTACTCAACACCAAAGTTAATGGACATAGTACACCAAAACTGAAAAAAATGGTGTAATTACAATAATCTAGATAGTGTATATTTGTCTTTTAATTATTCACAAATGTTAAGTTTCCACTGGCTTTCATTTCTGTTGCTGAAGCGGCTATGTTCATCTGAATCAGAGACCTGAGGTTGTTGATTGGATCAGAAAAGGCGGAGGCATTGTGGTGGATGATATAAAATCTACAATTGTGGATTACATAATTGAGTGCCATGGACGAAATAGCATGCCTTGTGACTTCTCTAATTCAACAGTTGTTTCAACTCAGTGGGTACACTCATGTTTGAAGGTATCCTTCTGTGATTTTGGTCTCTTATCTCCATTTAAGCTTTTAAAGTGCAGGCTACCTTCTTGTTCTTATACATTTAAAACTTTGTAAAGGAGTGTTGCTTGCAAGATGTTGGAAGCCATCCTATCTTCTCTCCTTTGCGTTGTCGCATCCCATTCCCAGGATTTGAAAAGTTCAAATTCTGTATTACACTTTCACAATATGGAGAGAAAGAAAGTTTTCTGCTGAAGAACTTGTGTTTCGCTTTAGGCGCCAAGTTTACAGAAAAAGCATTTAAGACAGTGACGCATCTTCTCTGCAAATATGCAAGTGGTGACAAGTATGAGGTTTACACCAAAAGAGGAACTCCAACCATTACTGCAGAGTGGCTCTTCGAGTGTGTAAAACAGGTATTCATATTCAATACATGGTTTTTAGCATATTTACATCTTTTCATTCAGTTATTTGTTCTGTTGAAGATAGCTTGTGAGCATGGGATGCTTATATTGACAAGATGGTGAATTGTCATTGCAGGATACAATTATCCCTTTTGATCACTTTCAACCGAAACCACTTACTTCTCAGGACAAAGAGGCTAATCTGTGCACTATCAGTCAGTATTCCACTCAGGCAACCGGAGTTAACTGCTCTGAGCTTCTTAGTGGATGTCAAGTAACGAGCAATCCAACACACAACTCTGGTAATTGTTTGTTATACAAGTTGTGAGTAGAGACTTTTTTCACCACAAACTCATCATGTTTGCTTAGCAGGCGCTGCCTCAGCTAATGAAGAAACAATTGCTCCTGCTGTTAGTAAAAGAAGGCTGTTATCTGTTTCTGGCAAGGGTAATGATACATGCAGGAACATCAGAAAAACTGAGAAAAACCTCGATAGTGGCTCTGTTCCTGATGTTGCCGATGCCATAGAGGTCCTATCATCTAAGGTAATGTTAATGCAATTCATACACTTCACTACTACAACGACATCTTTATGGGACATTATCTAAATATGTCACCTCATTTTATTTTTCAAATTGCAGATTCAAGATGTGCAATCTCCTAGGAGTGTATCCTATTCTTCTGGTGATTAATACCTCTATTGATTTTCTTACTTCCTGTACTTCAGAAATGCACTATTGTATCCTTAACTAATGCAGATATTTGAACCTGGCAATTCTGCTGTTATTCAAGATCAGAAAGATACACACTCCTTTGGCATTACAAGGAGCTGGTTGAATATGTAAGTTGGTACATTATGCATTTCAAGGAGCTATTCATGCACTCGATCATCATGCCTGCTCACTAAAACTTCCACTTAGTTCTTACAATACAATGATAAAATGAATATTCACACAGACAGGCATGTTATCTTCAACACATCTAATTAGTGGAATACCATCTAGCTACTTTGCTTGCATAGGATTTCCCTTACTCGTACTGCTGTTTGTGTATTCTAGGCAACAGAAGCAAGACAACACACCTGGCACCAAGGTCCAAAACTTAAACTCCTCCCCTGCACCCTCCCCAGCTCCCACTACCTACTACCCTTTCAGTGAGACGCAGACAGAATCTCAGGTCAGTGTGTCCTACAATTAACATGTTCTATACCAACTCTTGCACCAGCGATGGTCAACTCCTGTAAACTCTGTTTTTTCGTGCAGGTTGTTGGATACGAGGAAGATCTGTCCGGTAGGCAAAAGATCATCGACAGGGTTCGCTCTCAGAGCATTAATGTAACTCCATCGACCGAGATTCCCTGAATTAATCCAGAGACAAGCTAGACACATCTTGCTTGCGTTCCAACCAGATCTGCCCCTCAATTTGTGAGGGGGAGATCTTGTTCGTCCTGTTGGCATCAGCAGAAGCAGCATGGAATGAAGTTGTGGATATGGAGGCCTATTCTCTACCAGAGGATCTACGCGTAGTGGAGAAAGATTCTCATGGCATGACATTCAGCGAAGTGCGCTTGCACCAGGATTTGGTGCAAGTAACTCAAACCTTGTTATGTAGATTGGACAACACGAGGAACAGGGACTATGAAAGATCCTGTACATTAACAAGCGAGGAATGTAACTAGGACGGACCAAACAGGCCCAAGTTGTTCAGTATTGTGGATACTGATGTGGTTTGATGTGTCTGGGGAGCATGTGAGAGAGCCCTACAAATGTAGCATCTGATTTCAGATGGTTGTGTATATATCCCTTTTTCGTAGACTGAACTTTCCGCGTCCATGTTTGTTCTGGGCAGGTCAGTAGGTGTTGTGATTGACTCTTCGAATCATGGATTTTGAATGACGGGCAATTGGTTCGTGTATTTATCAATGCAGAGAAAAATGAACTTCCCGTGCAATCAATCTCATTATCTTTATGCTGGCAACGGTTCCATCGCTGATGGAGTACTTGCACACGATCAATTCTTTATGCAGAGACGTGTCTGTCGATCATTAGTACAATAAAATGTTGCGCAGTGAGGTGTGGGGAGTGACCAACCATTGTGCCCGTTGGTGCTCTTCATGCGCCAGGAAACTGCAGGTGATACACTAATGCGTACCTCCTGGTGTTTTTTCATAGACCACTATGCAGAGTTGCAGAGCAGAGGGGCGGTGACAGAAAATAAGAGAAAACGGGCAGATGTTCGTCAGTGCTAAATAACCAAACGGCTCGCTTCTCTCTTCAGTTTGCACTGACCTTGTCTTACTTTTGGCCGTGATGAGAAGTTGAGAACTGCACCGTCGACTGAAACTCCGATGATAAGAGGAAGGTGGTCTGTCGTTTTCGGTTTCCATGGTGATAATGCGAGATCTTGTGCAGCAGACACAAATATGATGGTAATACGAGCTCTGTGTTCAACAAATGCTGTAGCTGTGATCGATCTCGACCCTTCCAGCTTCCACCGACCCATTTAGTAATTGGCCCCACTCGGCACACTCAAACGAAACATTTACGCGCCAAAACTTTGCTCTGCTTCAAGAAAACAGAGTAGCACACAGGCACTTGCTCTGCTTCGGGGGTTGCACCGCACAGGAACTTGCTCTGTTTTGAGAAAGCAGAGTAGCATACAAAGACAGGGAACCTCGCTGTTCCAATTGACCACATGGATTTTTTTCAATACGTTTTTGGGACCTTTTAACTTGTCCTTGTAACAATTGGGCCACACGCCTATATATCAAGTAGAGCGTTGCCTTTGGCTTCTTGGCATGCACTTTGCAGCAAATGCTTGGCAGAACAGGCTAGACATGTTCATTTTAGAAGGCCAACTCACCGTCCGCCAATACAAGAGTTCACCAGCAGGGGCAAAAGCCGCTATTTTACAGGGCGTCCCAGTATGGCTTGCGGAAACCAGTTAAGACATATATAGCTATAGAACCCATTAAGAGACGATTAAATCCAACAAAAAGAGAAGGCCCTCTGTTCTCCACGCGCTGTGATTTTTTTTTTGTTCCGTTTTGATGTTGCAGTGAGACCCCGTTGACACGGAGAACACACTAGCAGAAGGCGGAGCAGACCACCAAGCCTAGAGAACGCAGATCCGGCCTTTGGCAGCTAGCCCCTTCACTGTTGAGGAGTAGCAGGAGAGGCCATAGACACACGGAACCTTAATTACCTTCACTGAAAACTGCCTGAAGAATGAGAAAAATCGATCGAGCACTTGTGCACTGTGGCCCGCGGGGTTAGAGGAACTCCGATCCAGGTGTATTACCGTAGGTCACCAGCTCGTAACTAACTCATCACCAAAAAAATCCGACACATGGAAAAATGACTGCACATGCATATACGTGATCGATACTGGACGCACACGAGCATATACATAGACGGCAGTATTTTACAGTCTACTTGGAGTACGTATGGCTAGCTGGCTGCTATACGAGGGCGGTACGGTGGCTCGATCAGGGAAGCACAGCAAGGTTGTTCACCTTCTCTCCAGACTGCTTTTGGCATCACGATGGGCCATAGTTTGGACCCGGTTAAAGCGCGATTTATAGATGGCCAACGGACCGGCCTGGCCCGGTCCGGCACGGGCACGGCTCGGCCCAGCCCACCGAGGCACGGGCACGACTCGGGTCACCACCCTGCCGTGCCGGGCCGGCCCAGCCCACGGGCCGATGCTTCGGCCCAAGCCTACAGGTTGTTTCGCCGTGCCGGGCCGACCCGTTGGCCCATCGTGCCTAGGAAGGCCCGTCGTGCCCATTCTAGCCTGGTTCAACCTAAAAAAAATCTTCATCAAATTAAATTTTTTAAGACAAAAATTATCGATATTACACAAACAAACGTATAAACATATATATCAAAAGATAGGACGAGTTTTATCTACCATCGCTTGTAGCTACCATCACCATCAATATACTATTATGTGTATGTTTACATACTCATTTATCAGTTTGAGTATGTTCGTATACTAATTCTAGGATACTCCAAAGCGACTGGCACGAAAAAATTCAGAAGCAACCCTATCTTTTAAATTTATTATGATTATATCATTATATTAGTATATAGAAATTAGTATGTCCACATACTCAAAGTATGCTTACATACTCAACCTACATACCACCAAGATAGTCTAGTATCATCATATACTACATGTACATACTCTTCATTGGGTCATATACGTCTTCTAACATGAGATACATGGGTGAAGGTAGCTACCACCGATTGTAGAAAGGAATTTTCCTTAAAAGATATTGGACATATAAACATACATATTAAGCTATATTTTGACGTACAAACATATATATAAAATGCAATTAAACGTGTTGAAACTTGCTTAAGCGTGTCTAAACATGCTTTTCATCGTGCCTCATCGAGCCAACCCTTAATCGTGCCGTGCCCGTGCCGGCCCATGGGCTAGCGCAGCGGCCCAGGCCCGGCCCGAAGGACGTGCCGGCCGGCCCGGGCCCGTCTAACATCGTGCCGGGCCGGGACCAGGCCAAAACTCCGTGCCATGGACCGACCCATGGGCCGCGGGCCAGACAGCCATCTATACGCGCGTTAGGCAAGTATGCGACCCGCCGCCACGGCAAGCAGGGCGGAGGACTAGGTATGGCGAGGTATGGCGCTCCCCGGCCCGTACCTTAATTCACCCCGAGCCCCCAGTTTCCCTTCGTAGGAGCCATTTTCCATATATTTAGTTTTCTGTGGCGAGACTCCCTCGAGACCCCCTCGTCCGGACCCCCGCGTCGCCCCCTGGGCGGCACGGGCGAACACCCACGCCGCCGCCGCCGCAACCTCCCTCCTCGCTCCCTCCACCTCGCCGCCGCCGGAGGGCCTCGCCGAAAGCCCGGTGGACCTCGGGATGGCGGCGGCGGGGCAAATGTTCGGCGGCTTCGCCCGGATCTAGCGGCGGCGCATCCAAGACGGTGTGAATCCGGGACGGGGTTGCGCGTCGTCGGCGGCCGGTGTGGTAGCGTCGGAGAGCCCAAGGCGGCGGCCGACGACTGGGCTGCGGGCGGATCCGGTCCGAGAAGTGGAGGATGCGGCGCGGCGACCTGGGATGCGTTCTGGATGCGGCTCGGGTTGCGGCGGCTGACGGGCGATGTGCGCGACGAACGACGGCATGCCGGACGATGTGTGCGATGAACGGCGAGGGTGACCGTGTCGGCTGCGCGGCCCTCCATGGCGGCGGTCCAGCGCCCGCTATGGTGCGGTGCAAAGGCCGCGGCCGTGAACGGCGCTTGGGCGGACAGCGAGGGCTGACCCCTGGTGGAGATTGCGGTGGTGACGGCGGCGGCCAGTGACAACAGCGGGTTTCCTAGATCTGACGTCGGCTTGGCCTCCAGTGGAGATTCCTCTCCGGCAGATGTGCCTTCGGCCTTGGTGTTGGAAAGGCTAGCTCCGGACTTTGCAACTACATCTGGTGATGACATCTTCAATTTCGCCTTTCCTTTTCATATAGACTAAGAGACATGAGTCACCTTAACTTCATTCGCGGATTCTCTTACTCGAAGACGGACTCGAAGACGGATTTCATCTGCAATATATTCCTGGTGGATTATGCACGGGTACCCAGCGGCTACTTTGCAGCATGGTATCTCAGGTTACGAATTCAGATAGTCCGCCGGATTTGGAGTTCGTGGCCGTTTATAGTGGGTCAGGACTGGTCTATATGGAAGCATTGGCCATGTAAGAAGGGGGAAGCAACACGGTGTGACTTGGTCGTGGTGGTAATTACTAATTCATCAGTTCCGGGAAGAAATTCCTAGGTCTGACCTTAATTGGTTGAACCTGGCAGTGACCTTGTTGAAGGCATTGTTTGGATTAAGATGAATTACTCCCTCGTGAAAATATTTGATGGTCTTAATTGGTTGGGTCATTACAATGTCGGCACGTGCGCGTGCCGTTTCCTCGTTGGAGACGTCGTATCGGGAGCCTACTTCATAGTCCAAGAGTTGCTTTGGTTTGTGAAGCGGATGAAGATGAAGGCACTTATGGTAGTTTGCTAAGTCATGGTGCTCTCATTTTTTGTTTCTTTTTTATGGTCTGTATGCATTTTAGTTATGCAGATGTCAGGTTGGATCTTATATAATTGTATTATCTTGATGTAATTGTCTAAGATCAATAAAGCTTCCTTAAAAGAGAAGAGAGCCATTTTGCCTGTCGACCTGACGATAGGGTCGAACCGTATTTGTCATTGGGCTTAACTAGAGAGGCTTGTTCTTTTTTTTTTCTTAATGGCCCAACGTCTACGGTGAACAATCCCACGTGATCCACGCGTTTTGATTAGGGATGCAAGTGGATACCTAATGGATTTTTTTAGTCAGTCACTCTAATTCATTTAATCTTCTAAATTACATGGTATGTCATTCTAATTCATTTTTCTAAGTTTTGGATCGACCCAATAACCCAAAAACATAAATACCTGTATCCCTAGTTTTGACACTAGACCGAACTACCGAAGCAAACGTGGGGCCGCGGAATTACTTCCGGTCTCCGGTCATTCGATGCCGGGCGGGCCGTCGCTGGCTGGCTGCTGGTCTCTTCCCGACGATCCATGCCGCGGCCAACCCCCTCTCGATTTCACGCCAGGTCGCATATCCCGGCCGCTCGTTCTGTCGTACTTCTCTTCGATGTTTTGTCAGCCGTCGATGCCTAGTCACCTCGAGTTAACCATAAGTTGGGGCTAGTGTTGTGTTGATACATCGATACGACTTATTTGAGAATTTAAGTATTTAACCCACCAAGAAAGAGAGAGAGGGGGGGGGGGGTTTAAAGATATTTCCTCTATCTTTTCACAATCAGCAACGATTTTTTAGTTGGGTCACACGTAGCTAGACTTTAGATATAAGCTTGGCATAAAAAACCTATGGTGGTATTTGCTGAGTTTTTAATTTGGATGTGTAAAGTGATATAAAAATTTTAGATGTAAGTCATATTTAATTTATACTATAATTATATTGATTTAACAATGTGATCCTTTTTCATTAAGCAATATTCTCTATTTTAGTGAAGTGACTTTGAAAGTGCATATATACTATTTTGGTATGTGGTTTTCTTCTTCCGTAATTCCTGAAGTTGGTTAAAGACAATTTGACTCCCAATGATTAGAAAGGGTCTGTCAGTTTTGTTTGGTAAAAAGGGTCATTATCTTTTCCTACTGTTTAAAAAATTGGCTGAAATTCATGAGATATTTGTCTAGATACCAAGTGGATAGTTGGTTAAAATTCAATCAAAATGCAGCTATAGCTGAATTAAAATGATTGATCCTATGATTTTAACATACGGAACCAAACTACTAAGCTAAAGTTCGCACATTATTTTTTCTATCCATACTAAAAGGATCCTAGATAATTGAAAACACTTTCTACCTAAAAATCCACACCCACCCCCTCACAGGGGACCCACCTATCGGGTTTTGGAGAGGGAAGGAGAACAAGAAACACAAGAAAACAAGAAAAAATTGTACGTTCCAGAAGCTTTTAGTTCATTCTCCGTAAAACTTTTTTCACCCAGCGTTTTCTACCCGCCCGCGCGTACCCACCTCCGGCCAGGTGGGCCCCTACCTCCCCACACGTGCACACAATTATCCCGTATTGCTAACAGACAATAGATTGAAAAGTTTTTCTCTATATAAATAAAGACCAACTAACTTAAAAAATGATGCGCCTCTAGATTTGAGAATACATAAAGCTTTATATACACAAGTGCGTGCGCACGTGCAACCAACTAGAAAGCATCTTTACATGTTATATATTTAATTTATTTCATACATGTGCGTGCGCATATGTGCCTTTGCTAGTTGGTAAAAAGGGTGTGTGAGATGTTCAAAGTACTTTTCACAAAAAAAAGATGTCCAAAGTAATATTTAGTTACGTAAGATTTGCATATAAATGTGGCAGCTTAGGCCACCGTGTAATATCTGTTTTTTTTTTGAGAAACCCGTGTAATGTTTGTTGGCCCTGATGTGAAGTACTCTTGGGCCATTATGGGCTATGAAGTGTTGTAGGCTATTGGGTTGTAACCAGTTAGGTCAGTTTGGGCCTTTGCCGAATGAAAAATTCGCGCCCGTTCAATCAACAGAAAAAGCAAGCTGGCCTGTGGGCTTCGGCCGAATGACAAATGTTTGCCGTCAGTGTACAGCTAGCCCATCCAGTTGACAATTGTCCATTTTATTGTAAGCATGGTCAGTGGAAGTGCATGCCCTTGTCAATCACCTGAAGCTTTGTGTGGCTCTGATTAGTTTGTAGCATGCGTAGACGATGCAAGCTTAGTGTCAGTGTGTTGATCGTGCTCGTATAAAACGTACTATTTCCAAAACAAATAAAATACCAAACAATACAATATACCGTAATCACAATTCACAGACAACGGCGTGAGATCGAGTACGTGACATAAGAACAAAAACAACAATATGTAGAACCCGGAGGTTTACAGCTCTTCGGTGAATACATTATATTACACGGTACATACAAGAGAGGTTGGACTCTCCCGACTCCCTCTCCCCGACTCTCTCCTAACCCTAGCGCCGCCACCCCCCTCCTCCCATCTCCCCCGCCGCGCCGCCGCCGGAGCTGGCTCCCGGAAGCCCGGACGGCAGCTGTGAGGGCGGTGGCGTGGCCTCTTCGCTGGATCCGGGGCGACACGACCGGATCTGGACCCCGCGGCCAGCGGTGACGGCCTTGCAGGCTCCGGTGGCCTCTGGCGCCTGACGGCAAGTTTCATGGGTGGAGAAGGCGGTGGGCGGGCGTCTCGGATCTGCGACAGGGGAGGTGGAGGCTTGCAGATAGGCGTCGGTCCTCGGAGTCAACCTTGCTCGGACTAAGTGCCGGGGAGGGGTTTGGGCTCCTGAGGCCACTCCCAATGCGAGTTTGGCGGTGGCATGTGGCAGCTTACGAACCCAGCCGGCCTCGCGCTCATGGACAGACCTTTTTTGTGGCCTAAGCGCAGCGGAGGTTCGTCGTAGTGTGGTGTCGGCGGTGGGGGTTGGCGGCTGCTGCGGGCTACTTCCATCCTTCGGCGTCTCCTGATAATGATTTGGGCTCTTCCAGTCGGAGTGTCATCCTGCATGCAGGGAAGGGTGTCGCAACTCTCGTGCCTTTGTCGTCGGATGGGTTGAGGGAAGCCTAAGTGTTTGCCCCTCACGCTCCTGATGGTCGCGGCCGGTGTTGTGGTCCATCTCTTTCCTTCATCGTCGGGTCGGCATTGGGACGAAGTGTCGGGCGAAAGCCTTCCCGACTTGGTGTCGGTGTCAACAACGGCGGTGTCTTCGGGTGTCGTTGTCCTCCTTGGAGGCGTTTTGTTGGGATGCTTCCTCCTTGGTCTTTGGCTTCTTGGTGAAAACCTTTCTCCGGTTCTTCGGAGGAGCGACGACGGCGGGACGCCGGTTCCTCTTGGGGACGTCGCTTTGGAAGTCTTGGGACCTGCTTCACCTTATGGTTTGTTTTGTTGGGTGTAGGTAGCTTCTAGGCGTGGTTGTAGTAGTGTTTGTTTTTTCTTTACCTCGGTGTGAGGTTTTGAGCCTAAGTGCTTTGCTGTATTCTTTGACTGTATATATCCACTTGTGGATATAGAGGCCGGATTTTAATCCTTAATCTAAAAAACATACAAGAGAGGTTTACAGCACAATCATGGTAGAACTAGAAACTGAAGTTACTATGTGTTGCTATTCAAGTTGCATTAATAAACGGATTAGAAGAAAGAAGGTGTACGTGGCGCAATCATGGTAGTAGAAACTGAATTATATGCCTTCGTTGAATATACACTTGTAGTACCTACAAGCAGATCGATCCTGTTGGTCTCCAAGCAGATCGTTTAATCTTGTTTGTAGGCTTGTCGTCGAGCGTTATAAATGGAACAATAGCGAATGTATTCCTTGGACGATCAAGTAGAAAAGGCCGCAGAAGAGCACGACGCCGAAGATGGCCGCGACGACGAGCCCCGCCCCTGTGATCATCCCACATAAGCACCACCCAGCGGGGCTGTCGATGTGGCGTTGGAGCGCCACGGCGGACGGCGGCGGACCGGCCTGCCCGAGCTCCACGTCCACGAACTCGCCCTCCTCCTCGTGTAGTAGCCCCGACGGCAGCGGCAGCGCAGACCTCGGCGGCGGCGGCGCCCGGGTGATGCGGCCGGCCGGCTGCGGCATCTTGATTAGCTTGCCGATCGAGAGCGAGGAGGGAGATGAGAGATGAGGCACAGCGCGCCGACGACTGACGGATTTGTTCTCCGCCCTCTCTGTGCCCGAGAACTTGTGATCGGGCGAGATGCCGAGATGGGTAGAACCGAGCGTTGTAGAGCTGCCTGCTGAGTGCTGATTGAGGTGCGCATTATATTTGAAGGCATCGGAGGGGGGCTTGATCGGAGTCCGACGGGGCGCTGAGAATCATATCCGAGAGCAAGATCGGGGTCGGAGACGGTGGCAGTCCAAGGGTCCGAGACAAAGTCGGCGCCTGTCGATCCGATCCGGAGCCGATTCCGAGACGCGAGATCACAGCCGAGGGCCGACCGGCATGCCTCCTCTCGATCTATCCACCCCGAGAGCGGCTGGGCCTGGGAGGATAGAATGGAGAGGCCGAGGACACACACGGCACGGATGCTCTCTTTTGAGGGTTTGATTGAGGTGGCTGGTAGTGGCGTATCTAGGATTTCACGAAAGGGTACTAGTAGAGTACCCGTGCTATAACGCCATGTTTGTTATTACTGAAACACGAAAATACGGTTTTACAATCAGCCATCACAAACCCAGGTTGCAAGACAAGGAAATTATGCGGAGATATTTTTTTGAACGATTATGCGGAGATATTGACACACAAGTTTAACTATAACCATGAATGATTATATATCAGCATAGCTTTTTTTATAAGGTGAGAAATCAGCAAAGATAAGGTAATGCTTCATCAATGGGTGCCAACACATAGTAAAAATGACCACATCAATGACACTAATTAGGGATAGAAATATTGCAGTGGTCCAGTAACATTTCACTATTTAGAGTATGATCAGTCTCTTGCCTTTTGTTCTGCCCGTCAAAAGTCTCTCCGTGCTGGTTGCGGAGGCGGATCGCATCTTGGCAAGGGAGCGAATGCACCGGGCGACGGAGACGGTGGCGACATCGACAACGTCTGTACCGAAGGTCCATGGAGTTGAGGCCAAGGGTTCAAGGTTTTGGGCGCTGAGCGATGCATCATCGGAGGATGAGGGAGAGGATGACGGAGATGTGGAATGCGTGTCTCCGACGTCTGTTACCTCCATCGATACGCCGGAATTGGTGGGAAGAGCACAGCAAGCCGGTTTCACATTGGATCAGATCTTCCAGGCGGAAGAAGAGCTCTGTGACAGCCCGGGCAGTAGGAGGAAGAAGGAGGAGGCGAGCTTGGCGCGGCGAATTCTGGATACGATCATCGAGAGAAAGCAGGCCGGCGAGCCATGGCGAGGGCCACTGCCCAAACCTCGACGATCGCCGCCAAGAACCATTGGCGACGCGATTTCCGAAGCAAACATGATGCATCGTCCTCCAGTCCCTACTCTTACTCTCCGGCGAGGTTATTGCCGCTCCCGGAGACGGTGAGTCCGAGATCCGATCGGAGCAATTCCGGTGGGCGGGATATCGGGGAGGCGACACTTTCAAACGGCAGAGCCAGGAAACACGAGTTGGGCCAGCTGAACGTCGGCCCAATGCAGGAAGCCAGCCCGTGTATGCTACGACTCACGCCAGGGGTGCCGTATCGGCCTACCCCTGGTCTTGCGGCTTTCTTCGCACGATCGGGCACGCGCCGCCACAACCCTAGAGCACCACGTACGAGCTTCGCACTCCCCATCGGCCGGACTTACGCGGAAGTCGCCAGGAACGCCATGGAGAGCGGCGGCCGAGGTGGTCCGAACAGGGGGTGGCGGGAGATCAAGCGGCCAAGGTGGTTTTTTCGGCAGGGGCTTTCCTGGTCCGTTCCATCCTGGCAGTGGTGGCCGAGGTGGTGGCTATGGCAACCGTGGTGGCTATGGTGGCCGAACATACGGTGCTGGTCGCGGCTCGGGAGGCAGGTCAGGGTGTCATTTCAATGGCAATGGGCGTGGCTTCGGTGGTCGTGCTGGCGGACGTGGGCGCGAGGCTGATGCACTGCCAATTCTAGAGGCTTTGCCGGCGCAGACCACCCAGGCAGCGACGGCATCGGCCCAGGCGTCGCAAGCTGCAGCACTTTTGCAGCAGGCGTTTTCTTTGATGCAAGGAGGAGGGCTTGCGGCTATGACACCAAAGGCAGACACAATAATGCAACAGGGAGGGAACAAGCCGGAGCCAAATACTCAGGGTGTTGTTAAATCAGCAGGACAAGCAGAGAAGCCTGAATCTTCTGCTATGGGTGCAGCTAAGGCGACGGGTACAAAAGGTCATGCCATATCCGACTGTACTGCTGAGCTTTATTGTGAGATATGTGATAAACCTGATCATTTGAAGACCCGATGCCCAAGGTTCCGGGCGGACAAGGAGTTTGCCACAGCTTGTGGTTATGCAGTGGATGGGCTTGGTTTCTTTTACAGTGTCTAGCGGAGGAAGAAGAGATTGATAATTTTATTCTTGGTCATTTATGTGGAGAAATTATGGATGAAGTGATGGATTCCAGTGGTGATCTAAATGATTGTACTGCTGAGTTACCAAAAGAAAAATCACTTTCATCAAAGAAAAAGAAAAAAAATCTCCACATCAACTAAAAAATCCAAAAGACAGTCTAAATGAAAGGTATATTTTGGAATAGCAATGGGTTTAAAGACCCGAAAAAACATAGATTTCTTTCAGAATTGACTAAAGAACAAAATCTTAGTTTCATTGCCATATCAGAAACAGGAAGGAAGAGTTTTTCTGATCCTTTCCTGAGAAATCTATGTGGTGGGAAGAATTATATTTGGCACTGCTAAGAACTGAAAGGCCGCTCCGGTGGAATATTGTTGGGGATCGACTTAGATGTGTTCCACATCGGGGCAATCGATGAGGGTGAATTCTATGTGAAATTTCACTTGTGCAATAAGAATGACAACTTCAAGTGGGCTCTTGTAGCAGTGTATGGTCCTGCACAGCATGAACTTAAAGAGAGCTTTCTGTCTGAGTTGGCATGGTTGTGTTCTCATGAGAGCCTCCCACTCCTCGTAGGGGGAGACTTCAATATTTTACGCAGTAGTGAGGAGAAAAACAATGTCAATTTCGAGCATCATTGGCCATTCTTATTTAACGCCGTTATCGATGGTCTGGACTTGAGAGAACAAATGATGTCAGGTAGGAAATACACATGGGCCAACTCACTGCAAACTCCAACATATGAAAAATTAGATCGGGTCTTAATGACTACGGAGTGGGAGCAAAAGTTTCCACTTTCCACAGTCATTGCCCTTAGTCGAGATATCTCAGACCATACTCCCTTGCTTTTTTTTTCACTGGAGACTCGATCTCGGGAAGTAACCAACCTGCTTTTAAATTTGAGCTTGGTTGGCTCCTTCGGGATGGATTTCTGGATATGATAAAGGAGTTATGAATCAAAGAGAATAGGGGAGACACCCCAATGGAACGTTGGCAATAAAAAATTCGCAGAGTGCGCCAGCATTTGAGGGGGTGGGCCAAAAATACAAGTGGACAATATAAGAAAGAGAAGAAATAGCTACTGGACAAACATGACTCTTTAGACATAAAGGCGGAATCATGTCTCCTGTCATCGCAGGAGATTGATTTAAAGCACTACCTTCAGAATAGATTAGCAACTTTGCTGCGTGAGGAGGAGATCAAGTGGTACCAAAGAGCGAAAGTAAAAGGGCTACTGGAAGGAGATTCTAATACTAAATACTTTCAGCTTATAGCAAATGGTAAATATCGAAAAACAAGAATATTCAGTTGCAGGGGAAAAAAATAATCACGGGTGATGATGAGCTGAAAGATTATATCACCACGTATTACAAGGGTCTATTTGGTCCTTCGGAAGGTACTGATTTCCGGTTAGATGAGACTCGGATAGAGATATCCCTCAGGTCTCTGCAGGTGAAAACGAGGTTCTTGTATCGATGTTTTCAGAGCAGGAAGTCAGAGAGGCAATTTTTCAAATGGAACATAATAAAGCCCCTGGACCTGATGGTTTCCCAATTGAATTCTATCAGGCTTCTTGGGATTTTATAAAGGATGACTTGTTACTCCTGTTTCAAGAATTCCATAATGGAAATCTACCTTTGTACAGTCTAAATTTTGGTACGATAATATTACTACCGAAGTGTAAGGAAGCAATTAAAATACAGCAATACAGGCCAATCTGTCTGCTAAATGTGAGCTTCAAAATTTCTACAAAGGTAGCGACAAATAGAATTTCCAAGGTAGCCCAAAAAGTTATTAGTCCCACTCAAACAGCCTTCCTGCCAGGGAGGAATATAATGGAAGGAGTAGTGGTGTTGCATGAGACAATCCATGAGATGCATAGGAAGAATCTGAGTGGGGTAATTTTTAAAGTTGATTTTGAAAAAGCGTATGACAAGGTCAAATGGTCCTTTGTACAGCAGACCATGAGGATGAAGGGTTTTTCTGATAAATGGAGACTATGGATAGAGGCTTTCATTCAAGGGGGTGATGTTGGTATTAAAATTAATGACCAGGTTGGTCAAAATTTTCAGACATGGAAAGGTCTCAGACAAGGAGATCCTTTGTCTCCAATTTTGTTTAATATTGTTGTTGACATGCTAGCTATTATTATTAATAGAGCCAAAGCGGAGGGGCAAATATCAGGTGTCGTACCGCATTTAGTTGATGGAGGTTTGTCCATCTTACAATATGCGGACGACACCATTCTGTTTATGGATCACGATTTTGCCAAAGCCACAAATATTAAATTAGTATTATGTGCTTTTGAGCAATTATCTAGTCTTAAAATCAATTTTCACAAGAGCAAGCTATTCTGCTTTGGCCGGGCAAAAGAATGTGAACAACAGTATGCTGAGCTGTTTGGATGTCAATCTGGGTCTTACCCTTTTAGATATCTTGGCATTCCAATGCATTACAGGAAACTCAGTAATTCTGATTGGAAAGGCACAGAGGAAAAATTTGAAAGGAAATTAGCCAGCTGGAAAGGGAAACACATGTCAGTTGGAGGTAGATTGGTGTTAATCAATTCCGTTTTGACTAGTCTGGCAGTGTTCATGCTATCTTTCTTTGCGATTCCAAAAGGGGTCCTAGAGAAGTTAGACTATTATAGATCAACGTTTTTCTGGCAATCAGATGGACACAGAAGAAAGTACAGATTAGCTAAATGGGATATACTGTGTAAACCAAAAGAATTGGGAGGATTAGGTATCAAGAACTTGGAGTTACATAATCAATGCTTGCTGAGTAAATGGTTGTTTAATTTGATTAATGGGGATGGCTTGTGGCAACAACTACTAAGAAATAAATACCTACGATCTCACACCATTACTCAAGTAGAGAGAAAACCAGGGGATTCCCACTTTTGGATGGGGCTAATGAATGTAAAACAGACCTTTCTTAACTTTGGGGACTTCCATTTAAATGACGGAAAACAAGTCAGGTTTTGAGAGGACAAGTGGTTAGGTAATTTTACTTTACAACAACAGTACCCATCCTTATATCATATTGCCAGGAAGAAAAGTGATACGGTGGCCTCGGTTTTTTCTAGGATACCTCTTAATGTGTCTTTCAGAAGAGCATTAGTAGGGCAGAATTTAAACCTTTGGCATAACCTGGTTGGTAGAATTGTTCATGTACAGTTGAATGATAGTAGGGATACTCTTAGGTGGAGTCTCACTCAATCGGGTTTATTCACTGTTAAGTCAATGTACTCAGTTCTTATTAATAATGGCAATATACAACGCAACTCAAAATTATGGAAGCTGAAAGTACCACTAAAAATAAAAGTCTTCATGTGGTATTTAAAGAGAGGGGTTACTTTGACAAATGATAATTTAGCTAGGAGGAATTGGAACGGGAGCAAGAGATGCTCGTTCTGCTCCAGAGAGGAGACGATTCAACACCTCTTTTTTGACTGTCACATGGCTACTTTTCTTTGGAGGGCTGTCCAATTCATTTTGAATCGCCCAAAACCTCATAGTTTCAATCACCTTTTTAATGATTGGCTGGTGGGTTTAAATAGAAAGTTAAAATATCAGATGTTGGCGGGTGTTTCGGCTTTATGTTGGGCACTTTGGCTAAGCAGGAATGATATAGTTTTTGACAAATCTCCACGAAAAACTTACTTGCAGGTACTGTTCAGGGGCACGCATTGGCTTCGCTTCTGGGCACAACTTCATTAAAAACTTACTTGCAGGTCACGCATTGGCTTCGCTTCTGGGCACAGCTTCATCGGCATGAAGACGAAAGACAGGGAATAAAGGATGTTTGCCAAGCACTGGAAGCATTGGCCATGAGTTTTTTTGCCCACCATGGGTGGAGGTTTAGTAATAGGATTACAAACTAATACCTTCATCAACTTTATGGTGTGTGTCTCTTTCTAAATTAATAATTGAGTGAGCAGATGGAGGAGCTGCATCCTTGTAATTTTGGGCCGTAGCCATTTGGTCAAGGCCGGATATTATTTATCCATTATCTAAAAAGAGCGAGAAGCAGCCACAAGCTTCTGCATATCTCTTCAGCAATCACATTCGTGTGCTCCATGTCAACAGGACCAAACCTCACTTAGAATCTATATATGCTCCATAATGCAAAAACCAAAATGCAAAAACTATACTACTAAATAGGTGCACTAAGGCAACATAAAACTTTCAACAATTATATGCTACTATATGCTGGTAAAATTACTACTGTATGTCTGTATCCATGCCATATAGATCGAGCTTCCTTTGAAAAATAAAAACTTAACAGCAGTCACAGCAATATGGAACCAGCCAAATCTGCTCACGTTGAACTGAGCCTAAATAACAGCAAAGTAATAGGAAGATTGGTGGAACAAGCGTAGTAGGCACTGCAGCATCAAATGAATCAGCAGATGAATCAGCAGCCACAATAATGCGAGTATGGGGTTGGAGGAGCACTGATCTCTACTGCAGATGAAGCAGTCGTGCTCACCGTCGTCGTTGCCGGAGGGGTTGGATCCATGTCGTTGCGTTGCTTGAGGTGGCCGGGTCATCGTCGCAGCGCCGCGTTGCTTGAGGTGGCCGGGTTGCCGTCGTAGCACCGCGTTGCTTGTGGTGGTCGGGTCGCCGTCACAGTGCCAGATCCACGTCGCCGCGTTGCTTGAGGTGGCCAGGTCGCCATCGCAGGGCCGGATCCATGCGCGGCCGGGTCGTCTTCTCTGCCGGGATGGATATCGCCGGCGTGGATGCCGACACGCCGTCGTTGGTGGTGGATGCCGCCGCGCCACCGCTAGGGTTTGCTGGTTTAAGGGGGGAAAATGACGCCGGGTCGGGGGGAAATGAGACCCGGCGGTGAGACGTGAAGATGGGGGAAATGAGATTGGTGGGGATGAGACGTGGTGGTGGCTGTTAGATCTGCATCTGACGGTTGTGCTGAACAAGGCAACCATATACAAAAAGAAACTACTAAAAATATGCAAATTTTATGTAAATTTCAACTAAAATTTTTTTTGTGCGTCCTGCCTGATGAAAAATTTGAAAAGTTTCATCTAAATTGTTGAGATACACAATTCATATACAAAGTTTTATACAATTCATAAAGTTCATATAATTGTTGAAAATTTGTTGGGATGCACAATTCATATAAATTTTTTTATGCATCTGATCTGTTAGATGAAAAATTTAAAAATTTTCATCCAAATTTTTGAGATGCACAATTCATATATATAATTGTAGAAAATTCATGTAATTGTTGAAAACTTGTTGAGATGCACAATTCATATATTTAAAGTTTCATACAATTCATAAAGTTTATAAAGTCGAAACACTTTTTGCTAATTTTAACCAAATTTATCAGATACAAATTTTGATCCAAATTGTTCAGATGCAACCATTTAGTTGAACTACATATAAGTCCAGATATATCATAACACAAACACATGAAATTCAGATACTTATAATCTACTGACTACTAACTTCACATATGAACTACTAACTTCATCTCCAGGAAGCATCCACTAACTTGATCTTCACATATCGGATCTTCATATATCAGTTCCCCCTGCGCACTCTTGCATGCTGGTTGATGTCAACATTGAAAGGCATCAGTTGAACATTTCTGACAAATTGAAAAATTACCCGCTGCTCTCCAACTTGAACATAACGACCATGAAGATACCTAGCCTTAGCAGGATCAGGACAGAGAACATATGCCCAGTTGTTGAAATCATCGGTAGCAATATGGTATTCTTTAACCCTCTCGGAATCAACAATTGCCTCCAATGCACAAACAATGGTCATGAAGCGATTGTTGTCGCCCCAAGACCAAGCCGACACAAGACATTCTTGAGGCCCTTCTTCTATCCCGAGATAAGTGCGGTTGTCACGAGACATCAGAACATTGTTTCTCACAAACTGATCAGGTAGGTGCGCCATCTACAAATAATAACCAGAAAAAAAGGTTCAGCAAACATTAACAAAAAGATTGAAAATGTGAACTTGATGACTGCAACTGCACTAAGATACTCATTATATGATTAATTTCACTACTCGCAAGCACTAAGATTAATAAGGTAGATAAATTTTTCTCGTCGGCTATCACTACGATTATATGATTCTACACAAGACTAACATACTAATTTTCCTCCTCGGTTAACATTAAAAAATTTCACTACTATAAACATAGAACAACAAGGGTGGCCTACTGATCATGCAAAATCTAAACCTAAAACCTACTGTCAATTATGATAAAGGAAGATACAATAAGAACATAGAACCTTTGCAATTTAAACATAAACAAGGTAGATACAATAAGAACATATATATTATAAAGGTAGATTAACAAGACAGATTAAATGTTTGATTGGTTGATGAACAAGCACTAAGAGCAAGCACTAGGATTATATGATTATACACAAGATTAACATACTAATTTTCCTTCTTGTCTAACATTAAAAAATTTCACTACTATAAATATAGAACAGCAGGATCTGTTTGAAACCTAACAAGAACTAATGGAAAAATGTAGAAGGAAAAAGATACTCAAATTCCCTAAATAGCGAAGAGGATAGAGTCTGAGTTACCTTGACTCATGTTGATCAACAGAAGATGAAGAGGAAGATGGTTGTTGGCACGAATCTGCAGCCAACAAACGATGCGTATAGGGGCTCGCTGCAGCACCTCAACACAAAGCGGTCAGACCGCCTATGCAAAGCGGTTAGACCGGTTTGCCGGAGTGAACCGGCGGTATACCTTCGAACGTCGTCCGGGCAGGATCCCGTCGGGGCGACGCACGCAGGTTTGTCCTAGAGTCGGCAGGCCACCTAGAACGCCCTCAATCAGGAGGAACAACAAATAGTAGATTGAAAAAGTAGAGCAAAAAAAAAGTACGAAAGTGTTTTTGATCGATTGGATCCTGCTCAACCGGCCTTGGTCCTTTATATTTATAGGGTGGGATGGTCTTACTCCGTTGAGTCGATTACAATATGGTATAAAACTCAGAGTCCTAAATCTACTCAAATTCAGACCCAAACCGGTCTGATCGGATTGGGAAACCGGTCAGACCGGTTTTCCCGGGTGCAGATCTTCCCGAAGTCGTAACTTTCTCATCCGGAGTCCAAATTAGACGTTCCATATATGCATCTTGATTGTCTCGACGAGAGCTACGCAATGGTGAAGTCCAATTGGCATTTTAACGAAATTTCCTAAACCGGTCTGACTGGTTTGTGCACACCGGTATGCCCCCCTGTTTTTTGGCAAAGCTTGCATGTCAGAAAACATCTACAATGATCAAAATTGGCTAAAGACGATAATTAACGGTACATCGCCCATATATTACTCCTAAGGGCGATAATTGTTTTATCGGCCATAAACTTGTTCTTAACTCAAGGAACGACTTGCTTTGGTCTCCATACTTGCTTAGTAGTTGCTGATATTGCTGGTATGACCTTTGCTTGTTGCTCTATTGATCGTTGCTTTCGAATCCGCTGCAATCTTCTTTTTTGAGTATGAGACAAGCCTGAGGGACACCATCTCGGCTGTGAGTATTTTGAATCTCTCTTACTGTCCTTCTCATCTCCCTTAGAGTCAATAGGTGCACTTCTGACCAGATTATTGTCAACAACAAACGGTCTTTGCGTTGAACCATGACTTAAGAACAAGATTTATTTTGATGTTTTGATTTTTTACCTTTACCTGGCCGATTCCCTTGCTTTTGGCTTGCTCCTTTCTTCTTGTACTTGGCCAAAAGCTCCTCGAAAGTCGGCTTCGCCTTTTTCTTGTGCTTGGAGCACTTCCAACCTTTCTAGAGAAACCGGTCAGACCGGTCTGAGAAACCGGTCAGACCGGTTGACATACTGCCGGTCTTCTTTGTCTGGCCTTGCCCCCCAAGCACTTGGGGGACCTTTTTCTGCATCTCTGAATCAGCAGGCCTATCGTCTCCAATGATTACATTTTTTCCAACGGCCTTTTCGGCTTGATGTGGCCGAATTAGCACTTTAAGATTTCGTATCTCAATGGTATTCATAGGGAAAGGATTAGTGTCAACGTGCATGGGATGAAAAGTCAAACGACCTTCATTAATGGCCGATTGCACTTGCCGCCGAAATACATTGCAATCATTTGTTGCATGAGAATAAGAATTATGAAATTTACAATAAGCACGTTTCTTCAACTCTTCTAATGGCGGCATAGTATGAGTTATTCTAATTTTTCCAGCTTTCAACAACTCATCAAAAATTCTATCACACTTAGCCACATCAAAAGTATATTTAACTTCTTCTTGCCGATTCTTGCGGACCGGCTTTAGAAACTCACAAGTTCTAGGCTTGTCTTTGGATGACCATACAAATTCAGTACTATAAACATTATTGCTCTCATCGTCCGAATTATCAGATGCATAATAAATAGGAAGATTATTTTTGTCATTGGTTTTTTGTGAACTCCTAGATTCTTTAAGTCGATTTTCATTAGCTAGAGCTTTTTGCAACAACCGACTCACATCTAGAAATTCTTGACCATCTAGCTTCTCTCTGTGAACATCAAGCAAACCAGCATAAGCAAGATCAGCTAGATCTCTATCTGAAATTGTCAAACTATAACATCGGTTTCTAGTATCTCTAAATCTTCTAATATATTCAAAAACAGATTCATTAGATTTTTGCTTAACCGATACAAGATTTGACAATTTCAACTCAGTTTCACCATTAAAGAAATAATCATGAAATTTATCTTCAATATTAGCAAAAGTATAAACTGAGTTGGGTGGCAAAGAAATAAACCAAGTAAATGCGGCACCCGATAGAGATGAAGGAAATAATCTCATTTAGACAGACGGTGCGCAGAGGTCCGTACCAAAAGTTTGTCTAAATATCTCAAGTATCTCTTCTCTAAACCCCTCCATCCCCACAGCGGTTCTAGTAGGTCTAGGTGATCCAGAATGTGGTACTTGATTTATAATGGGTTGCGGTGTGCTATATGTTGCTGTTTGATTTGGCAATGGGCTAGGAACATGACGCAACGAACTATTAGAAACATATACACTTGTAGATGGCTCACTATACACAACCGTATGCGGCATTATAGCATTAGTAGCAGCCATCGTATTCCCTCCACCAGCCGAAGTACCAATAGTAGCCGGCTATGTATGTGGAGGACTGGTGATGAACCAATGGGGACTTTTGGAATATGCAAATTTGATAGATCCTCTGGTGTGCTATCTTTAGAATTTTTGGTATTAGAAGTAGATACATTAATGTCATTACCAGAAAATTGTTTACCAAATTTGGCCTCTAAACGATCTAAGCGAGAAGTAATCGTAGATTCAAACTTTTCACTCATGGCAACAAATTTATTATTAAAGCTAGCACTAACAGCTCCATCAATAAGATTTGTAATTTCTGAATTAATTTCAGGAGGAGCATTGGATTGTACCTTTAGCGCGGGAATATCAATGACGACGTCCTTGTCTTTCTTGACGTTCCCTTGTCGATCCATGGAGAAGTGCGACACGTATTGCTTTGCGGCTTCTTCTTCCGCTCCTTTTGCGCACGGATCTTTCTCCTGATTTCAGCAAGTGCCTTCTGATCTTCAGCCAATATTTGTTCAACGTTCGGCCTTTGAATATTTGCAACATCGACATCAGCGGGTTTAGGTAGTTTGCCGGCCATGGCAGCCGATTGATCTACCTTCGTATTCCCCAGCGGAGTCGCCAAATCTGTTGGCACGAATCTGCAGCCAACAAACGATGCGTAAAGGGGCTCGCTGCAGCACCTCAACACAAAGCGGTCAGACCGCCTATGCAAAGCGGTTAGACTGGTTTGCCGGAGTGAACCGGCGGTATACCTTCGAACGTCGTCCGGGCAGGATCCCGTCGGGGCGACGCACGCAGGTTTGACCTAGAGTCGGCAGGCCACCTAGAACGCCCTCAATCGACGTAGAGACGAAGGAGGAACAGCAAATAGTAGATTGGAAAAGTAGGGCAAAGAGAAAAAGTAAAAAGATAAACAAAAGTGTTTTTGATCGATTGGATGATCCTCAATCGGCCTTTGGCCCTTTATATTTATAGGGTGGGATGGTCTTACCCCGTTGAGTCGATTACAATATGTTATAAATCTCAGAGTCCTAAATCTACTCAAATTCAGACCCAAACCGGTCTGACCGGATTGGGAAACCGGTCAGACCGGTTTTCCCGGGTGCAGATCTTCCCGAAGTCGTAACTTTCTCATCCGGAGTCCAAATTAGACGTTCCACATATGCATCTTGATCGTCTCGACGAGAGCTACGCAATGGTGGAGTCCAATTGGCATTTTGACGAAATTTCCTAAACCGGTCTGACTGGTTTGTGCACACCGGTCTGACCGGTTTGCACAGCCTGCCAATTTTGGTTGTCAACAATGGTCTATTTCCAAGATCTGAAGAGAAATGAAGCAGAACATCAGGAACCATAAAACATCATCATATCATCATCTAAAGAAATGAAGCAGAACAAGAACATCAATAACAAAAGAACTTTACTTTCGAGATGAAGATAGGAACAAGAGAGAGACACGGTTACCTCGAGTGCTACGGTGAAAGAAATGAATGGAAGATGGGAAAGGGAGAGAGATAGTGCTAGTACATATAGGGGAAGTTAGTGGAAGGAAGCAGTTATGCACACAGTAATCAAGAAACCAACCCAAAAGGAAAAGACACGATTTTTTTTGGAAAATCCCTTCAAATTCAATCAATAATCAAGGAAGCAGTTATCTTTTTTTATGGAAATACTCAGTGCAGTTATCAGGTCACAAAAATGCAAATTTCATCTAAATTGTTGAGATGCACAGTTCATATATATAAAGTTTCATATAATTCATAAATAAGTTCATATAATTGTTGAAAATTTGTGGAGATGCACAATTCATATATATGCAAATTTTATGCATCTCATGTGTCAGATGAAAAAATTAAAAATTTTCATCCAAATTGTTGAGATGCATAATTCATACAATTCATCTGATTTGAAAATATTATTGTTGAAAATTTTCATCCAAATTCATAAAGTTCATATATATACACAAAGTCGAAGCTTGACACAAAGTTCATAAAGATCCATACACACAAAGTTCATATGTATACACAAAGTTCTTATATATACAAAAAAGTCAAAGCTTGACAAAAGATTCGGGAGCAATGCGGTACTCAGAAACACTCTTCTTATCAATGATACGCTCCGAAGCCAAATGGTCCTCATGAACCTATTGTCGTCCATATTGCGCCAAGACCAAGCGAACACAAGACGTTCCTGTGGACCATCTTCTATTCCAAGATACATCTTCTGATCACGGTAGATGGGAACCATCTCCCTAACAAAAGCTGAATCCTTAAGACGCAGCAGCATCTGGAAAATAAACAAATGATTAAAAATAACCAAATCATATATTTATTAACCAAATCACAAATACTTAAAGGTAAAAATGATAGCATCAAGAAGATGAACAGAAATATTTGATGAACAATTTGATACGGCAAGAAGGTAAAATCAGTACAAATAGCAAGAAATACTTGATGAACTAAATTTTACTAGCAACAAATATCACAAATATAATTACCAGCATAAGATTTATATAACCAAATGAGATTTACCAGCATATCACAAATATCACAAGTAAATTTTACCAGCATATTTTCCAGAACAAATATTAAGAAATATACAACCAACAGAGATGAACACCAGTGATGCAATCGAATGAACGTTCCAAGAAGGGGATAGAGTCTGATCGTGTTACCTTGACTCACGTTGCAATACTTTGACAGAGCTCGCAGAGGATGGAATGACTGGCCGGATCTTTCCAAGAGATGATCTGAACAAAAAGAATCCAAGATTTATTAAAGAACAAATTAAATTAACTGGCTACCTCAAGTCCTCCGGTTAAAGAAATACTTACCTTGAGTTCTCCAAGAGATCAAATCAGAAGAAGAAAAAGAAAAAGAAGTTACGAAGGATGAGAGAAAAATGAGCGACGAGAAACGAAGGAGATAGCAACAGAAATTTATACATAGAGATAGTGGAGGAAGAAGTAATGAGCACGGTAATCAAGGTAACAACCAAAGGAAGGGGTCACACGGTAACTTTCTAAATTCACTCGGTTTTGACTCTGTTCCAGACTCTGTTTCACACTCATTCGTAATGGGCACTTTGAAAAAGCCCGTTACTGAAAGAGAATTTGTAACGGGCACTTTGACAAAGCCCGTTACTGATAGTGACAGTCTGAACGCGCCTCACGGAGTCTGTCAGACTTAATGCCTCACATTCGTAATGGGCCCCTTATATAGCCCGTTACTGATTTTAGCTTTGTACATATACATTTCCATCCTCACATCAACGCCATCGTACTAGTAGCTTGAGTGGTATTGCTTTACTCTCTGTCATTGCAAGGTCGCGGGTACGATCCCTGGCCTCTGCATATTTTTGCCATTGTTTTTTGTGTATATTTTTTTATTTTTTTACTCCCATATAGATGAAAGCGGCATCTCTGGGAACCTGTCACTGAGACTTAAAGCGGCATCTCTTGCCCTCCTCATCTCAAAACCACCGGCGACGCAGCCGAGCGAGCGGTGAGCGGTGGCGCAGGAGACTTCCAGCGGCGACGAGAGGAGATGGCCGGCTTCCATGCGGACCAGCCACTCGATGAGCAGGGCCAGTGGCTCCGGATAAGCGGAAGCGCCAAGAAGCCCTCCCCACATAAAGAGAGGGCTTCTTGCAAGAGCAAGAGCAAGGCAAGGGTGGGGCGGCATCCCTACACACGCGTCGCTGCTGCAAGGGAAAGGGTCGCTGCGGCGGATGAGAGCGGCGAGGAGGCGAGGAGTCATCCCAGCACGAGGGGCTCTAGAGGGAGTCCTCCCCATGTGAGAGGGTGAGGGCACCTGGAGGGCGACATCGTTGCGCCAGGGAGAGGGTGGTGCTTCCTCCTCGGCGTGCCATCGCTCTTCGAAGGCCGCCGCCGCTGCTGCAAGGGAATCCGCGGCGGATGAGAGCAACCACAGCTCTGATGTGGTCATCTTGTCACCAGGGTGGGCAGCTTCGGCCACAAGGCTCCGGCTCCCGCTCCCTCTCTAGAGGAAATCGACCTAGTTTCTTCCTCTGACGATGACTCTGACCATCAGGTGAGCACTCTTTCCCTCCCTCAATCTAATCTGTTTAGTGTTTAGTGTTTGATAAACTAGAAATGACTCTAATTGTGACCTGGGAATGCCTCTGTTGTGATCATACTTCATACAAATTGGTAATGAAAGCTAGACCTCATTGCTATGAAAGCTTGAGCCTTTGATTGAATTACTTGTTGTTATTGTTAGATTTGCTTGCTGTAAGGTAACTAGTAATGTTTGGCAATGCTGTTAAGTCATAACTTGCTGTAAGTTTTTATTTGCAATGATTAAAGTTTATGTTTGATATGGACTAAGTTACAAATTGTCTCTTAATTGAAGTAGACCGACACAGGACAATGCAAATTAACTTCACTTGTGGCTAGTTACAACTCATTAGCATCATACATTTTATTGTGTATCTGAATTCTGAAGATCCAGCATTTTATTAAGAGCCAATGACCTGGGAATGCCTCTGATTGAGATCAAGAATCAGGACTGGGTGTTTATGTCTATACAATTTTTAAATTGTGCTATGCAGTTCATGTGTGTGATATAATTGGCTGTGTGATTCATATAGATTCTGTAACCTGAAATGAAAACAGAATGCTAGCAAAACATGATAGGGTCACTGCCTCATTTGACTATCTATTTTATTTTCAGATGCAATCCAGAGATCCTTGTCTTCTTTGTCAGTCGAGGAAGGAAGCAGCAGAGAAGTACAACATGGCTATGCAAGAACTCCATGAAGCTAGGGTGTCATACAAGGAATTGGTAATGAAGCTAATTGCTGCAGAAAAGAAGACAAAACATTTGAAATTGTCTATTTGAGCAAAAAAGTAGCAAATCTCAAAGTAGAAGAGGAATGTCTGACCGCCCATCTCGAGTGCACGAAAGAAAAGAAGAAACAACTCAAAGAAAAACTCAAAGAAGCAGAAGCGAAAAAAGGAGTACTCAGAAATGCACTTATAGATGAGCAGTTGGAGTTAGATAAAAAGAGATGATTGGCATCTATCCTTTTTGTCCTTATGCCCCTATGTATGTAGTACTTAATCACTAACTATGATTCATGTAATGTTTGTGAACATGGAAATATGCTCTGTGAACCTGTTATGTATGTGAACCTGTTATATATGTGAACTTGGTATGCTCTGCAATATATGCTCTGGTATGAGATGTTTCTGTTAACAAATTTATGAGATGTTTCTGAACAAATTTATGAGATGTTTCCGAACCTGTGTTTCTGAACAAAATTTATCCACAAAATGCACTTCTGATCAGAAAATTCAGTACAAATTAAACTTCTGAACCTAGAATTTTGTAACTATTATAAAAAATTAGACAATTGTTTACATCAAACAAAATTCAGTACAACTTAAACTTAGGAAACCACTCCTCGTTTTCTTACCAGCTCATCTGTTATAGCGGGGTTGGCATTCTGGACATAATCTCGGAGCCAAGTGTTAAAGCCTTGCATGTGCTGCTTTGCAACCCAAGGCTCACTACGGTTAGGATTAGCTTTACGTAGGTGTCGCAGGTGCTCGTTTACATATGGACTAACTGCCGAGGTCTTTTGTAGTACGGTGGAATGAGCCTTGGAGAAGGAATCTTGACCTAGAGTGATTGACTTTTTGCCCAAGACCTATAAAATTTGTGAACAATGTTACTCTCACTACATCGAATGAAAAAATGGTCAATATCAAAGTTGTAGATCTTCAGAAGATATAAAACTTGGTAGTTCAACACATTTTGATTTGAAGTCATTCAGTACTTCAAAATGTGGTTTGAAAATGTGGTTCATATTACGAACCGTTTGTGATGATGAGGCATCACAAACGGTTCGTATTATCACAAATGGTTTTTGCTACAAACCGTTTGTGATGGCCTCACATCACAAACGGTTTTTGTAAAACCGTTTGTGATGGCTCATCACAAACGGTTTTCCAAAACTATTTGTGATGTAGCCGTTTGTGATGACACTTTCTGTAGTAGCGTGCCAAGCTTGAGTGCTTAAGTTGCATACACTAATATACAAATATTCTAATATATTAAGTCCAAAATATGCATAATCAAGCCTCACACCGATAAAAATTCAAATATTACTACCATGTTACGTCCAAAATATGCATCCATGGCTCCGGCGTGTACGTCTTCGCTCACGAAGTCTCGTTTATTCGTAGTAACGCATGGATATATTTGCTAATATAATATATATAAGTTTTAAAAAATAAATGAAATAATTTAAACACATTTAGAATAATCTCGGTACGTTGACTAGTATTATTCCACCGACCTTGAGTAGTCGGCATGCGCGGACCACCAGGCACTTTAGTCCACTATTACAACCAAACAAACGATTGTTCCAAGCAGCTAGTGTAGTAACCACAATAGTCAAAAGTCATAAGTTATTAGGCGTCAAAAATAGACTTTTTTCATCAAATAAATAATATCCCCAATTTTGGTTGATCTTTCCACATGTTAGCTAGTGTAAGTAACCGCACACTTCAATTATGATTGATCCTTCCCATAATGCAGAGATATATGGGTACTCCGATTTTGATTGAACGCCCTCGCTGTGGACAGCTGGCGCCAAACAGTGACCCGATTTCCTTGTAGTTTCTTGGTGTTAGCCCTGCTTCCTGACTTTTGCGCTCCCTAGCATGCAATGAAAACAAGCGGTATGGAGAGGTGGGATTTCCGTCTGAAAACAATGCGGATAACATGCAATATATGTGGGTAATAAAGATCGGTAGATTAACAAGCGGCTGCGTAGCGTTCTGGGCGGCGCAGCCGGGAGCCAGGCCGGTGCACGTCGGCGTCGGCGGAGATTTTCCGCGCGGGCTGGAGGTCGCGAGCTGGCACCGACCAGCGACCGCGGCGGAGGTGGACGTCTTGTGACGAGCTGACTAGTGACTAGCTAGCCCGATCAGAGAGGGCACGGTCGGTCGTTGGCCGAACCATCTGGTTCCCTTCGCGCTTCGGCAAGCTAGGGGGTTTCTGCGGCCACAGGGACCGGCGGGGCGTGGTGCGGACTGCGGCGGACGGGCTCGGCTGTCATGACCCATAGATGGGCCTGCGTGCCTAGTTGGGCTGAAAGCCTGTGTAACCGGCCCGTTGGCTGGAGATATGTACCCGTGAGACACTGAGGAAGGGCATCGAATGAACAATTAACCTAAAACACTTCCCTCTACTGTTCTTCTTCTCCCTCGATTCTGCTTCTGAGACGGCGCCGCCGCTCTCCCCCGCCGTGCGTGTCGCCGGCAACCACCTCTAGTTATCCGTCCGGTCCTAGGATCGTGACATTTGGTTATCAGAGCAAGGTCTCTCGCTGCAACTCGTGTCCTACTGAGTGATTGGGATTGCAGGTCGATTTGGGGATTTTTTTTTTCCAATCGATTCTCCAATCTTCCAACTCCAGATGTGGCGACTGTGTTTCGCGTGAGGAATTGATCCTGACGACCTTATCCACCACTACCCCTCCAGATCCGTCAAACAGCCCACCGCCGCCGCCGCCGCCGCCACAAACCACCATGAACACCACCACCGCCGCCAAACTTGATTCAATTAGCCAGAGTTTGGACAGGATGATACGGAGTTTGGAGAGCCGCATACAGATGTTTGACGAGCTATTCCCCACAAATTCTATGGAGTCTCTGACACCTACATCGACGCCCTCGGCCTCCCTCAGCTCGTCGGCGTTCTCCACCACACCGTCGTCGCCCCCAACGTCCACCACCCCGACCTCCACCGACGCCACCAAGCTCTGCAAGAACACCACTGTGGATCCCCTGCACGATTCGCCTGCAAGGTGTTCGACACCAAGTCGCAGCCACGACGAGTGCGCTCTCGCACCCCTGATGGCTGCAGCGGCTCCGGTGCTGACCTCGTCGCCGGTGTCCTCCGCTTCGCCCGTGGCATTGGATGCATTCCCTGCACCAACTGCTTCGTCAACACCCACATCGATACCCTCTGCTACGAGTGCAGAGGAGTCCTCGCCCACCAAGTGCTCGACAAATTGCTTCAACGGAGACGTCGAGGTCCTGAAGCCCGTGAACAGACTGACGTGCAGCCGGGTCAGGTACATCACCAATTCCATCCCTGGATACTCCATTGGCGTTGTGTTACCATGTCAGCCCACCAAAGTTCATGCGGTCCAGAAGGTTTTTGAGGTTATGAGTGCTCAGAATTCATTGATGTTAGAACCACTGCATGCTAGTTTAGTTGACAAGGGACCTTGGCCACCACCTAAGCAACACTGCAACATTTTGCTTTGTGAAACTATTCAGCTATGCTTCAGCTTTTGGCTTGCACCCAGTGGTGATGGGATCATTGCACAACAAAGCCCACCATGGCCACCTCCTCTTTTGGACTGCAACAAGTTACTTACTGATAGCGTTCAGATTAGGCCTATACCTTGGCCATCCTTCACTAGCCATACAGTGGTTGTTTACTGTTCAGTCAATCAATCCATGGTGAAACTTCATATGAGCAAAGAGTGTTTACAACACTGTCTTGAATTATATGGAACGGCAATGCAAGTTGTTGGAATCAAATGGAAGGGTATTAGACAGTTACAGCTCAGTGTTGGTACATATGTGATTCTGCTGAAAATGGATGACCATTTTTGTATCTTCTCTGATAGAGCAAGAGCAGCTGCATTCCAATCACTGTTTGTCAAGTGTTGGATGCAGTGGGGAACCCCTTGGGCACTATCTCAAAAGGTTTGTTGGTTTGGAGAGGGATTGATGGTTATCATAGGCTTGCAGATGTTATATCAGTGCTACACAAGTGAAGTCGAAGTGTCAATATTCAGTGAAAATATTTCCCAAGCCCTTCCTTTGAGATGGAGTTCAGGTCTCAATACATCCCTTGAATTCTTTGTTTCATGGCATACCTCGCAAGGCATTTTGTTGATAAATGTTCATGGTTTTCATATGAACTGGTTGACAAGCTTAACAATGAAAATTCACAGTTCTATCTATGATAACTGCTCCTTGAGATGGTTGCTGCCATTGACAATTAGAGGAAGAGATCAGCGACTACATGTTCACTACTACCTGAAGAGAGTTAAATGGTTAATGTTCAGTGTTGGTGAGAGCTTGGCCGGTCAATATTTATTTTCCCTTCATGATAAGTGGGCTCGATGTTCACTATTCTCCTGTTTTGGTCAATATGGCCATGCCAAACCAGTGGGTGAGCATTCTAGTATACAATTGGATCAGGTTAGCTCGACTGAATCACATTATGCAAATTCTGTCAATTGGAATCTATCTGTTCCTATTCCTGTTACTGCTCTGAAATGGTCAATTTGTTGGGTGTTCACCGATTATGAGATTATTCAAAGCCAGCAAACAATTCTTTGCAAAATGCTGCTGCTTCAAATTTGTATCTCTTGCGATCAGTGGCCTCCATTCAGTTGCTACCTGCTCATAGGAATTAATAGCTGGGCATGTCACTCAAATGGCGGAGGTGGGGATGCTATAGTCCCCAATTGCAAGTGCATACTCTTGCACGAGGTGTGGAGTCCTGGTTGGTACAGCTGGGTAGATCACTCCAATGATAGCGCTGATCTTGTGCTTACTATGGAGTCGACACTGGAATGCATGGTGGAAGTATCCATTAATTGTCTGATGAGCAATGTGTTTCCAGCAGTGATGCCATCAGTTTTCCTGGACTCTAGTTCTAATGATTTAGAACTGATGCATGCTTCATATTATTTTGTGAAGACAATAGTGCAATGGTTGATCTTGGGTCTGCTACACCCAAAGTTCCAAGGAGCAGTACGTGCTGAGAGGTCTTTTCTCCCATACCAAGTACCAAGTCCATATTCAAGACCTATTGCATTTCAACAAAATGGTGTGAAAGTTTCAGCAATATACAATGAAATTGGTACTGCTGCACTTATTCCAAAATGGATTGACATCTTTCAGTTGATGTATTTGGCCAATGGTAGAGTTGATGTTGTGCAGTTTTCTGGAGGCAAGATCGACCTTACGGCTGCTAAGATTTCAGGCCAGGCAGATGTGCTTCAGTATTGGCAATTGTTGGTAGAGCTGCAATCTGATTGGCATTTCATATCAAGTTCCATGTTCTCTTTCAAGTCAAAATTTGCAGATGTTCACTGGCCTTGGTCCATATCATCTATAGTGCAGCATAATAGTGTTGGTTTTTGGCCCTGCAGTGTTGAGATATTTCAGTCACATATATTCTTGTGCTGCTTCCAAAGGAAACAATTTCTCCTGCCTGCAATTATGAAAATATCAGTATCAGTTGAGTCATGGCAACAGGGAGAGTGCGTCATTGTTCTTCGACACAAAGCAGCATCTGCTAATGAATATGTCAATATCAGTTTGAGTCAGCGGTGCTTCAGTCAGTTTTGGAAGCCACCGTGGCAGCCTTCAGTTCATGACTTGTTCAAATGGAGGTTTGCTGAACTTACACTGAGCAGGCAGAGTCATGCACGTGCATTTGCAATGTTTTTGTGGCTTGCATTAACAGCAGTAATGAAAGAATCCGTGCTTGCTATGGAACTGACACCAGAATACACGATTCAATCAGTGTGCACTATGGTTCTAGAAATGACAGAATCACTTTTTGTGGCATTTTGTGGGCTGAGAGCCTTGACTGGTTATAATGGGGAAATTCAGAGCAAGAGAAAAGTGCTATTAGGGCTAGCAATAATTTCTTCCATTATGCTGCAACATGTTATCACACTGGGGTTCACTATAAGCAAGAAGATGGAGCAATCAAGTCTGGGTGCTTCCAGTTTGATGGATGTGTGGTTAAACACACTGGGCTGCAGTTCATATGTTTCGCACATGAGGTATGTACTGCTAAAACTATTTATCATGAAACATATGCCAACACTTGCTGGGAATCCAATGAGAGTGCAGCTGCAGTGTGTGACAAATCAACTGGATTTCATGGTGCTCCTGACCTGGACAGCACCACATATGCCAACTCTATTTGTTACTTCCTTTGTGATTCCAAGAGTTCCAGTCCCTGAGCTTAGCTACTTTACAAGTTTATATTCAAGAACTACTACTGTACTCTATGAGAAAGTAACTAATACTGGCATTCGGGTCCTCACCTTCTACAACCTTAAGCTCGACGACCCTTGAAGATTACAGTTCGGAGTTCATATCCTCTCAAGCCCTAATTCTAATGCTCTAAGACCCATGGGGGTGATGGTTGTCAAGATTATTCACGACACAGGCCAATGTTCAACCTCTTCATGATAGTTTGATGATCACTTCAGTTCTCAAGATATAACTCTGCATTTTCTTGAGGGTTTGTTGATTGTGCAAGAACAGAATGATGCCAGAAACAATATGTGGTTCACAGCTTGAGGGCAAGCTATTGCTTAAGGGGAGAGGAATGTTATGACCCATAGATGGGCCTGCGTGCCTAGTTGGGCTGAAAGCCTGTGTTACCGGCCCGTTGGCTGGAGATATGTACCCGTGAGACACTGAGGAAGGGCATCGAATGAACAATTAACCTAAAACACTTCCCTCTACTGTTCTTCTTCTCCCTCGATTCTGCTTCTGAGACGGCGCCGCCGCTCTCCCCTGCCGTGCGTTTCGCCGGCAACCACCTCTAGTTATCCGTCCGGTCCTAGGATCGTGACACGGCGGTGGCGCTGATGCTGATGGCGTTGCAGCACTCGGCTGCTGCAGCCGCCGGGGCGCCACCGGCAACGACGATTGGGCTGCCCGGCTGCGACGACACCACCTGCGGCAACGTGAGCGTGCCGTACCCCTTCGGCTTCGGGCACTCCCGCTGCTACTGGCAGGGGCTCAACCTCACCTGCGACACGACACGCCACCCTCCACGGCTGCTCCTCGGTGACGGCACCCTCCGGGTCACTGACATCTTCCTTCCTCCAGAGTTCAACCGTGCGTGTCGTCATGCACGGCGGCTCCATCACAACAGGCGACTCTACCTCCGACGACGGCTGGAACGCCTCGTTCGGCCGAGGCTTCACGGAGCACGGTTACCAGCTGTCGCACTGGAACGAGCTCATCGTCTCTGGCCGGGTGCAACGTGATGGCGACGCTTGTGGCTGGCACTGGGGCGAAAAATAACCCAAGAAGAATCATTGGCGGCTGCGCCGTCTTCTGATGAAGTAAGCCGCATGCTCTGCAAGAGCGAACACAGCTATTGCCTGATGACGACCGACACCCCAGGCTACACGTGCACCTGCACAGATGGTTTCGACGGCAACCCTTACCTCGCTGCCGGGTGCCAAGGTAAGTTAATTTACTACTACTACTCAAGCTGGCAAAGTCGATCGCACTGAACTGCGCGTCTGCGCCTGAATCTTGTAGCTGAAAGCTTACTAGTAGCTCTGAATTCTGAAAGTTGTTATATATATAATTTGGCTATCACTTAGTTAAAATTGTTAGTATGCTTATTGTCGAAAAAACGTACAACTTTCATTACCCACATACAAGTATATACCGAGTTGCGCGCGCGACTGAGTAAAGTAGCTGAAGTACGCATATGTTTATAGGCGAGCCAAGGTCCATGTAATTTGGCCGTCACTTAGCTAAAACTGTAAGAATGATTATATTGTAGAAAAAAAATGTACAACTAGTTTCACACACTCACATGTCCAAGCGCGCACGTTATGTAGCGATTAATATGAAATGAAATATTGTACAAGAAAACGATTAACAGGAGTCTAATATATTTCTACCTAGGGAGTGGTGGTACAGTAGGTGGCAGGTATCTCATATCCCTTATCTTATTCGTCTCCAGATATCAACGAGTGCAAGCTTCCACTGTGCTTTGGGGAATGTAACAACACAATTGGGTCATACGATTGCTGGTGCCCACATGGCAATTATGGCAATCCCTTGGTTAGAGGTGGCTGTATCAAGAGTTCCACAACTACAGGTCAGTACAAACTACGAACACCCTGCTGTTGCACTTATTGCACAAACAGCCCCGTCAAATCTTTGTAGAGTCACTACGAGAAACCTCGTATACGCCGAGTGTCTACCCTTTGCCGAGTGTTTTTTTACGGACACTTGGCAAACAACGTCTTTGCCGAGTGCAAAATAAGAAACACTCGGCAAATTAAATACACTCACCAAAAAGGAGTATGTCGAGCTAGTGTTGAGTGTTTTTTAAGACTAGATAGAAGAGAAAATAATATCTTTTTACTGAGTCTTTGCCGAGTGCCAAAAAAAATACACTCGGCAAAGAGATGTTTGCCGAGTGTTAAATAAAAAATACTCGGCAAACACCTCTTTGCCGAGCGTATTTTTTTAGCACTAGGCAAAGACTCGGCCAAAAAATATTTTTCTCTCTTCTAGTCCTAAAACTTTTTCTACTCTCTACATACAACATGTAATACTCCATGTCAAATTTTGGTATATTTTTGTATTTGTTTGCTATATTTAACTAATGAATTAGATTTCAAGGAATTCTTTGAACGAAGCCAAATTTAAACTGCAAGTGGTTCAAATAATAGAATACAATAAGTAGAAAAATTATATTTATGTTATTTAGCCAAGTTTAAGGCTTTACGCATGAAATTAAAAGAAATTTTGACCATCTTGTTCACGAAATATGACCACTAACGTGGATTTGAATGATTTTTAAATTCCAAAAGAAGCAAATAAAGTCTAAAAATCATAAGATTTGTCATGATATCAGTATACCATACGTAGAGTCTGTGGTAAAAAATTGAGAACGTTTCGAATAACTTGTGCACATGTCGTTTGTAAATCGAGGAATCTTCAAAGAAGATTCAGAGAATTGAGAAGTACTTGTTAGGATTTGGAGTCAAATTGATGGTAAAATTTGAATTTGACTTCAATTCATTTTATATCGGTCATAGGTTATTTAAATTATGTCATATCAAAATTTGGTTATTTTTAAAGTTTGTTTGATAATTTTAAATTTTTTCAAAGAATGCTGGAAAAATTATTTGCCGAGTGTATGGAAAAAACACTTGGCAAAGAAGTGTTTGCCGAGTGTTTTTTTTCACACTCGGCAAACATTACATGTCATCGATCCACCCCTTCAGAATGCTGGTTCCTGTTGGTTCCCACCTCCCCCTCGGATTCCTTTCTTTCTCTCTCCCCCACTCTCTCACGTCCACATGCCAGCAGATAAGGTTCTGCCCTCCCGCCGCCCTCGAGTTCCCCACCCGACCCCATCTCGCTGATCTCCCTCAACCTTCTCTCTCCCTCAGCTCTCTGCTGGCGGGAGGCAGGGCGGCCGGCCCCGGCGCGGCGCTGCTCGCCCCGTTCACGGTGCTGTGGCCCGGCGCGGGAGGCAGGACGGCGCGGCCGGCCCCGGCGCGGCGGGCTCCGGCACGGCGTGGCGCGGCTGCGGACAGGCCGGAGCGTGCGCGGGCCGGGCGGCCGGCGGCGGGGCGGTGGGAGGCTGATCTAGATGTGTATAAGAGACAGGGCACAGCCAGCCGATGCAAGCAGTGCGGGCGAGCTGCAGGGGCGGGCGGGGCTGCGCGAGCGTGGGCGTCCGGCGTGGGCGGCGCGGTGCTGCTGGCGCGGCCGGCTCGGACGTTTTTTTGAAAGCGTATTTGCCGAGTGTCGGCTATCTATTTTTTTAATATGTTAGAAAATATTTGCCGAGACGTAAGTATGTGTGCATTTGCAGCGGCAGCAGCAGGTGCGCTGTTACCTATGTCGGCTCCGGCGCAGATAGGGCTCCCCGGCTGCAACACCACCTGCGGCGAGGTGAGCGTGCCGTACCCCTTCGGCATCAGCCCTGGGTGCTACTGGCCGGGTTTCAATCTCATCTGCGACACAAGCGACGATCTCCTCCCGCGGCTGCTTCTCAACAACAACAGCAGTTTTGAGGTCATGAACATCTCCTTGTCCGACTCCACTGTGCGCGTCACTCATCGCACTAGCACCGTCTACGACACTGCAAACTTTAGCGACAGGAGTGATAAGTTTGAGCTTCTAGACATGAGCGAGACCTATATGCTGTCAAACAGGAACGAACTCATCCTCTTCGGCTGCGAAGTGCAAGCCACTCTGCATGGGGAGGAGTACACAAATGACGGCGGCAGCAACACCAGCAATAGTATCATTAGCCAATGCATCTCGACCTGCAGCTCCGGAGATCGTGGTGCTGGGCCGGGGGTCTGCTCTGGTCGCGATGGCTGCTGCCATGCGCCCATCTACGCCGGCAGCAAGGCAAACAAAGTGAATATGGAAATGGTGGACCTGAGCAACCAGCTCGAATCCCCCCAACTGTTCGCGTTAATCTCAGAGGAGGGGTTGACTGATCAGTGGTATAACATGATCTCAAATTGGATTATGGATAATCAGTCGTCCATGCCCGATTACATAACATACCCCCTTGTTCTACAGTGGGCGGTTAAGCAAGACATCCTAGTGCCTACTGACAACTCGGGGCAATTAATGCCCTCAGGACGTAGCCAGCCGCCTTTGCAAAAGCCAGCACAGCGACTGCCAGCAAGAGAATGGAGGCTTTACACGCTACTGCTCCACCTACTATCACGGCAACCCTTACATTGCCGACGGATGCAGAGGTCAGTACTGTCTTTCCTCCCATGCAAATATCTTTACATACTTCCTCTGTTTTAAATTATATTCTGTTTTAGCTTTTATAGAGATCCACATAGTATATATCTAGGTAAATAGAAAAATTCATGTACTTAGGTTTTCTATCATGTATTGCATGATAAAAAAAGACCGACCGTTGATGATAACACATTAATTATGTAGACATGACGTCATACATAACACACAAAACATTGTTTTGAGTGGCCTGATATTGACGGACACGATAGTTTAACACGCAGCAGACTAAAAGGTAGTACGAGATAACACATTTCTGCTTCCCAGCCCCAGGCCACTTGTTCCAACTCATCATAGGGGCCTTCAAATGTCTGTTGCTGCCTCGAGCAGCTATCACACCTTGACGACCACAAAGATCACACCTTGAGGAGCACAAAGGTCAGTTACGGTAAATGAGAACCTGGAAGAGAATTGGGATGGTGAACAAGGCTAAAAGAGTGGCACCTTCAGCACCATGAGACTACACATTGGCAATGCTGTAGAGGTAAGTCTCACTCAGCACCTGGAAAGTAGAAGGAAGACGAGGGAGGAGCGGCTGTCGGCTGTTGTGCGTGAGGTCGACGAGCTGAGGCCGCAGGCGCAGGGGACACAACCGCGCCGCCGCATCAGAGACGAGGCGAGCGTGCTGGGGCCGAGGGAAGGCGGGTAGGGGCGACGTGGTGGTGGAGAGGACGGGGTCGTCGAGGTAGACGAAGCACGCATCTGCTGCTCACCTTCACCTTCCTGGCTCCTCCCGTCAGAGTCTGTCTCATTTTTCTCTTCATCTCGTCAGAGTGTGGCTTAAAGAGAGCGAGGAGCTGAACTCTATCGCATCTCTGCCAGTGATCTTGTGCTCGAGGGGCCGCTGACACGAACGTAACACGTTGGCACATACCTTAAATATGGCATAAAAAAGACTATCGTGGGATTTGCTCTGAATTTTTAATTTGGATGTGTAAAAGGAACACAAATGTGTTATAAAAATTTTAGATGTAAGTCATATTTAATTTATACTATAATTATAGTTGATTTAACAACTTGATCCTTTTTCATTAAGCAATATTCTCTATTTTAGTGAAGTGACATTGAAAGTGTACATATACTACTTTGGTATGTGGTTTTCTTTTTCCATAATTCCTGAAGTTGGCTAAAGACAATTTGGCTACCAACGATTAGAAAAGGGTCAGTCAGTTTTGTTTGCTAAAAAGTTTCCTATTGTTCAAAAAATTGGCTTAAATCCATGAAATATTTGTCTAGATACCAAGTGGACAGTTCGTATAATATAATTTGGTAGTCATAGCTGAATAAAAAATGATTGATCGTATGATTTTAACATACGGAACCAAACTAGTACTGAGCTAAAGTTGGCACATATTCTTTTTGTATTAGTATAAAAAGGTTGTGTGAGATGTCCAAAGTAATTATTTAGGTAAAACGTTCCTATAAATGTGGCAGGTTAGGCCACCGTGTATTGTCCTTTTTTTTTAGTTTTTTTGGAAAAACCGTGTAACGTTTGTTGGCCCAGTGGAGAGGAGATCACCGGCCCTGATTTGAAATACTGGGCCTTTGCCGAATGAAAAACTTTTTTTTTTGCGACCTGCCGAATGAAAAACTCTCGCCCGTTCATTCAACACAAAAACTAAAGTAAGCTGGCCTGTGGGCTTCCGCCGAATGACTAAGGAAAAAGTCAACGTTACCTCCCTCATATATCACGAAAGTCTGATTTTTCATCATGAAAACCAGATATGACCTTTTTCAATAATTAATACCAGTCCAACTTTCGTCCCTCATTGATTTTGTTCTTGGTTTTGATCGTTTCACTGCCACGTCGGTTCCTGACCGGTGGGCCCATATTGACCCAGCTGTTTCACAAAAGAAATAGACCTGCACCATCTGGGGTACCCGATGCCCCATGAGCGCGCCGTCCATGAGCCCGGCTGCACCAGGCTGATAAGTAATCCCCTTGATTTTCCCGGGCACCGAGGAACGAAAGTTAGACTGGTATTACTTGTTGGAGGAGGCGAACTATCTGGTTTCACAAATGAGGACGAAAAATCAGACTTTCGTGATACATGAGGGAGGTAACGTGGACTTTTTCCAATGACTAATGATTGCCGTCAGTGTAGAGCCAGCCCATCCTGTTGATGATTGTCCATTTTACTCTAAGCACTCACTTGTTGGTCTGTGGAAACGTGCATGCCCCTGTTAATCATCCGAGGCTTAGTGTGGCTCTGTTAGTTTGTAATATGCGTTTGTGATGCAATACACCAAGCAATGTTGTAGCTTTCAGTGTGTGTCGATCATGTTCGTCTAAAATGTACTATGTATTCCCGAAATAAAAACACCAAGCAATACAATACCTTAACCACAATTCAGAAAATTATAGACAACAGCGTGAGATCGAGTACGTGTCACAAGAACAGAAAACAATAATACGTAGAACCCGGAGGTTTACGTACAGCTCTTCGCTACGTGAATACATACATACATTACACGGTACGTACGTACAAAAGCGTTTATCTTATATATACATTAATTATACATACGACGTAAGTACTTTGCAGTAACCATATACTAGATTTAATTTGTACGGTGGCAGAGTTAATGGAACAGTAGCGAATGCATTCCTTGGAGAGTCAAGTAGAAAAGGCCGCAGAAGAGCACGACGCCGACGATGGCCGCGACGACGAGCCCCGCCCCTGTGATCATCCCACATAAGCACCACCCAGCCGGGCTGTCGAAGCGGCGTTGGAGCGCCACGGCGGACGGCGGCGGACCGGCCTGCCCGAGCTCCACGTCCACGAACTCGCCCTCCTCCTCGTGTTGTAGCCCCCGGCGGCAGCGGCAGCGGCGGCGCCCGGGTGATGCGGCCGGCCGGCTGCGGCATCTTAATTAGCTTGCCGATCGAGAGCGAGAGGGAGATGAGACGACACGTACTTGGCTAGAGCGTTGTACAGAGCTGCCTGCTGATTGAGGTGCGCGTGCCCATTATATTTGAAGGCATCGGATGGGGGCTTGATCGATCGGAGTCCGACGGGGCGCTGAGAATCCGAGAGCAACATCGATCGGGGTCGGACTCGGAGACGGCGGTAGGTACTCCAAGGATCCGAGATAAAGCGTGGCGCCTGTCGATCCATTGCCGATTCCGAGACGAGACGATCTACCACACCCCGATCGAGCGCGGCTCGGCCTCGGAGGTGCGAGAGCCGCGAATGGAGGCGCCGAAGACACGGATCGACACGGTCAATCGATCGACGACGCGGCACGGCCGTATGATGCTCGCCTTTGAGAGTTTGATTGTGGTGCAGTGGCCGGCGGCGGCGTGATGGAGCGACTAGGCAGCTCCCCCGCGTCAGCGGTGCATAATTTAAAAAACTGACCAACCTAAACCAATCTGTTATTGAGAAAAAAACTAAACCGGACCGAATTACATGACACTTAGGTCCATTTACCACCAAACCGACTGGGCCCAAATAGCAAATCCAGATCATCATTGCAACCGGGCTGGACCCAGACCATTTCCACGACGAGTGTACAACAAGCAAGATGCACTACGTCTGGGACACGCTAGCGTCAAACCACTGGACCTGTGATTCAAGGGAGTAAGCCATACATAGGAATGAACAGGTGAATGGCAAGGGGGGAGAAGCAGAATTGATTTTCGAAGCCTTACAAACAATACTTCACATGTCGACTAACTCTGATACATATTTTCTTGGAAAGGTACGGTAGAATTGAATCATGGTAACAAAACAAAAGAAGTTGGTAAGAAACAGACCAGTAGGAGAAGGTGAATAATCTCTTATCTTATTGCTAATGCATAAAAACACAGTGCTGAGTGCTGTGTGCTACCGAGGGTACCTTGAAGACATCATCATTTCTTGCTCCAAACTGTATCTTCTGCTTGTCTCCTGAACTCGTTGCCCCTCCGCTTGATTTGCGTACTCTTCTTCTATTGTGTCATCCTTCTTATACTTCTTGGTACCCCAAAGCCCCTCTAATGTATGTTCCACCTGCCGCATCGCTGGCCTTTTCTCACATCTCATGTTCACACAGGATGCTGCAAGTGCAGCAACTTCTTGGACTTCTTCCCCTCCCTCCTCTATTACTTGTGGGTCTATTATCTGGACGAGATTTCCCGCAGCAAGTAGATCAACAAAATGAGCAACAAGCCCATTACCTTGGGGCGACAAGTATGAAAATGGTTTCTTCCTAGTGAGCAGCTCCACGAGAATTACACCGAAGCTATAAACATCACTTTTCTCAGTGAGGCGGCTGGTGTAAAAGTACATAGGATCCAAGTATCCTATTGTTCCTTGAACCCTTGTAGTCAAACCTGTTTTCTCAATCGGAATGTATCTTGAAGCTCCAAAATCTGATACCTTTGATGTGAATGTATCATCAAGAAGTATGTTGCTAGACTTGATGTCTCTATGGATTATTGGGATTGAAACTGCCGAGTGAAGATAGGCAATAGAAGTAGCTATTTCAGTTGCGATCCTCAACCTATTGCCCCATGATAGTGACCTTGGTCCTTCAACATGGAGATGGTGATTAAGGGTTCCATTGGAAATAAACTCGTAAACCAACAATGGCACCTCAGTCTCAAGGCAACATCCAAAGAGTTTTACCACATTCTTATGATTGATCTGTGAGAGGATTGCTACCTCATTTATGAATTCATCTATTTCTCTCTGGACTGCAATCTTTTGACTTTTTTATAGCTACGACATGAAGGTCCGATAAGATTCCTTTGTAAACAGTACCATGCCCTCCACCACCAAGCTCACGAGCTTTGTCAAAGTTATTAGTTGCCTTTGCAAGCTCATCCACCGGAATAATCATTCTTTCTGCAATGTCTGCCCTTTGGGATACCAATTGCTGCAATAACTGCCCACGATTTTGCTTGAAAAACTTCCTTTTCAACTTTGTCGCTCTTCTTTGTTTAAATCTTTGATGAATAAAGATGGCAAGGAGGACCAAAAGGATGGAGGCAGTCCCACTACCAACACCTATACCAGTGATTAGACCTGAAAGTATATAGGTATTATTACAATTGAAGTCTCTTAATATACAAAAGTTTTCCCCAAGTAAAAATTGAATTGAAAAAAATGGCAATGGTTTGTTTCTCTCTGCATCGATCTATTGGAAGACATCATCATTTCTTGCTCCAAACTGTATCTTCTGCTTGTCTCCTGAACTCGTTGCCCCTCCGCTTGATTTGCGTACTCTTCTTCTATTGTGTCATCCTTCTTATACTTCTTGGTACCCCAAAGCCCCTCTAATGTATGTTCCACCTGCCGCATCGCTGGCCTTTTCTCACATCTCATGTTCACACAGGATGCTGCAAGTGCAGCAACTTCTTGGACTTCTTCCCCTCCCTCCTCTATTACTTGTGGGTCTATTATCTGGACGAGATTTCCCGCAGCAAGTAGATCAACAAAATGAGCAACAAGCCCATTACCTTGGGGCGACAAGTATGAAAATGGTTTCTTCCTAGTGAGCAGCTCCACGAGGATTACACCGAAGCTATAAACATCACTTTTCTCTGTGAGGCGGCTGGTGTAAAAGTACATAGGATCCAAGTATCCTATTGTTCCTTGAACCCTTGTGGTCAAACCTGTTTTCTCAACCGGAATGTATCTTGAATCTCCAAAATCCGATACCTTTGATGTCAATGTATCGTCAAGGAGTATGTTGCTAGACTTGATGTCTCTATGGATTATTGGGATTGAAACTGCCGAGTGAAGATAGGCAATAGAAGTAGCTATTTCAGTTGCTATCCTCAACCTATTGCCCCATGATAGTGACCTTGGTCCTTCAACATGGAGATGGTGATTAAGGGTTCCATTAGAAATAAACTCGTAAACCAACAATGGCACCTCAGTCTCAAGGCAACATCCAAAGAGTTTTACCACATTCTTATGATTGATCTGTGAGAGGATTGCTACCTCATTTATGAATTCATCTATTTCTCTCTGGACTGCAATCTTTTGACTTTTTTATAGCTACGACATGAAGGTCCGATAAGATTCCTTTGTAAACAGTACCATGCCCTCCACCACCAAGCTCACGAGCTTTGTCAAAGTTGTTTGTTGCCTTTGCAAGCTCATCCACTGGAATGGTCATTCTTTCAGCAATGTCTGCCTTTTGGGACACCAATTGTTGCAACAGTTGTCCACGATTTTGCATGAAATACTTTTGTTTCAATAATTTTATCCTACGCTGTTTGATCTTACGGAGTATTAGTATTGTACACAGAACCAAAAGCAAGAGTGTCGGACCACTAGCAATTGATAAACCAATGATTAAGCCGCCTGAAAATGTATACAAATATACTATTATCATCTTCTCAAAGTATGTAATATATACGTAATAACAGCAAAGGAGTGTCTGGAGTCCAGACATTTGTGAGGACGTAGTGGCTCACCTGGGGATGACTTGGTGCAACCACCTTCTCGGAAGGCGTTCCCGTGGGTTCCTTGAGGGCACCGACACTCAAAGTACCCTCCAGGTAAATTGGTACATTCGCCGTAGCACGGATTGTGTTCTGCCGTTATATTATTGCACATATCTATATCCAACCAGATTGAACCATCATATCATACTACAGCTATTTGGTTTCTTTAGAAGCATATCTACGTTAATTCTTATGAGGTATGCTAGAAAATATCCAGTTATATCAATTATATAGTCTGGCACCATAATAGCCTTTGGATCTTCAATGTTTCACCCACCTTTTCTATTATAAGAATAATCTAAAGTCACCCTCTACATAAAACAGGAGACGAAGACATAAGCAATTTTGATTACTTGGCCCCATCCACTGGCCATTGCCGGTGACTGTGTCCGTCGGCGTGTGTCGGCCCGTTCCGTTCCGTTCGTGTTGCTTTTGATTTGGAACGGGTGGCGGGTGATTTATAATTGGAAACAAATTGCTGAATTTAGTGGCCCATGACATGATTGGTACCGACGAGCTGACTAAGCTCGATCGCCAGTTTAGGTCGCCGGCCGGTGTCGTTTTCCAATTATGCAGCGGGAGGGGTGTACGGCGTCGGCCTGGAAAAAAAAGATAACCTTTTTGGAGACTCGATAACGGCTTTAGTGTTACTCCCTCCGTCCTAAAATATAAGCTCCTGAAGCATTTAAATTCAAAAAATAACAGGGAGGAGAAATGACCTCTATACCCATCATTTTACACTACCCATCAACTCTCCACCTATGACCCTTTAGCACCGGGTGGTAATATGATCCGGTGCTAAAGGGTCGAGGGGCTTTAGCACCGGTTGGTAACACCACCCGGTGCTAAAGGGTGACCTTTAGCACCGGTTGATGGTACCAACCGGTGCTAAGTGGTCTCCGGGAGCATCCAAATTTTGCACCCGGTGCTAATGTACCTTTAGCACCGGGTTCGAACGGCGCCGAGTCCTATGAGGGGGGCGGATGTGAGTTTTTCTTGTAGTGCACGTTCAAATGCCCACTAATTTCTAACAATCACTTATTTTAAAATTATAGATCATGCAAGAGCATGGCTTAATGAACTAGTAAATGACGATTGAAGTCCAAATACAAGAATGTAAGGATAGATATATGCATTGAGCATTGTCTTGGACTTGGATATTGTGGACCTAGACAGTAGTTCTTCCATAGTTCCATCCCAAATTATAGTTTTATTTTGATTTTTAGATACATAGATTTTTTATGCAATTATATATATATATATATATATCCACTAACGTTATCTTGAATATATATATACTATGAGTATTTAGAAAAACTAAAACGGATCTATAATTTGCAACAGAGGGAACATGTAACATATTTGCATGGGAGGAAAGGCAATACTGACCTAGGCATCCGTCGGCAATGTAAGGGTTTCCGTGGTAGTAGATGGAGCAGTAGCATGTAAAGCCTCCATTCTCTTGCCGGCAGTCACTGTGCTGGCTTTTGCAAAGGTGGCTGGCTACATCCTGAGGGCATTGCCCCGAGTTGTCAGTAGGCGCTGGGACGTCTTGCTTAACCGCCCATAGTAGAACAAGGGGGTATGTTATGTAATCGGGCATGGATGACTGATTATCCATAATCCAATTTGAGATCATGTTATACCACTGACCAGTGAACCCCTCCTCTGAGATTAACGCGAACGGTGAAGTATGCTGGGATTCCAAGGTTTTCAGGTCTACCATTTCCATATTCACTTTGTTTGCCTTGCTGCCCCTGTAGATGGGCGCATGGCAGCAGCCATCGCGGCCAGAGCAGACCCCCGGTCCAGCACCACGATCTCCAGAGATGCACGTGGAGATGCATTGGCTAATGATACTGTCGCTGGTGTTGCTGCCGCCTCCGTTCGTGTACTCCCCGTGCAGGATGGCCTTCACGTCGCATCCAAAGAGGATGAGCTCGTTCCTGCTCGACAGCATATAGGTCTCGCTGATGTCTAGGATCTGAAAGTCATCACTTGTTTTGTCGATAAAGTCGGTGGTGGCATAGACGGTGCTGGTGCGATGGGTGACGTGCACCGTGGAGTCGGACAAGGAGATACTGATGACCTCAAAACTGCTGTTGTTGTTGAGAAGCAGCCGCGGGAGGAGATCGTCGCTTGTGTCGCAGATGAGATTGAAACCCGGCCAGTAGCACCCAGGGCTGATGCCGAAGGGGTACGGCACGCTCA
>OAMR01000892.1:271273-292053 GCA_900205405.1 Echinochloa crus-galli
TAACGTTATCTTGAATATATATATACTATGAGTATTTAGAAAAACTAAAACGGATCTATAATTTGCAACAGAGGGAACATGTAACATATTTGCATGGGAGGAAAGGCAATACTGACCTAGGCATCCGTCGGCAATGTAAGGGTTTCCGTGGTAGTAGATGGAGCAGTAGCATGTAAAGCCTCCATTCTCTTGCCGGCAGTCACTGTGCTGGCTTTTGCAAAGGTGGCTGGCTACATCCTGAGGGCATTGCCCCGAGTTGTCAGTAGGCGCTGGGACGTCTTGCTTAACCGCCCATAGTAGAACAAGGGGGTATGTTATGTAATCGGGCATGGATGACTGATTATCCATAATCCAATTTGAGATCATGTTATACCACTGACCAGTGAACCCCTCCTCTGAGATTAACGCGAACGGTGAAGTATGCTGGGATTCCAAGGTTTTCAGGTCTACCATTTCCATATTCACTTTGTTTGCCTTGCTGCCCCTGTAGATGGGCGCATGGCAGCAGCCATCGCGGCCAGAGCAGACCCCCGGTCCAGCACCACGATCTCCAGAGATGCACGTGGAGATGCATTGGCTAATGATACTGTCGCTGGTGTTGCTGCCGCCTCCGTTCGTGTACTCCCCGTGCAGGATGGCCTTCACGTCGCATCCAAAGAGGATGAGCTCGTTCCTGCTCGACAGCATATAGGTCTCGCTGATGTCTAGGATCTGAAAGTCATCACTTGTTTTGTCGATAAAGTCGGTGGTGGCATAGACGGTGCTGGTGCGATGGGTGACGTGCACCGTGGAGTCGGACAAGGAGATACTGATGACCTCAAAACTGCTGTTGTTGTTGAGAAGCAGCCGCGGGAGGAGATCGTCGCTTGTGTCGCAGATGAGATTGAAACCCGGCCAGTAGCACCCAGGGCTGATGCCGAAGGGGTACGGCACGCTCAACTCGCCGCATATGGTTCTACAGTTCGGCAGGCCTATCTGCGACGGAGGCGTCATTGGCGACGGCGCACCTGCTGCTGCCGCTGCAAATGTATAACATAGTTAAACTACTATATAATCTCTCCATCATGTAATATACAAGGCATTGAATGATTGAAAATTTATATCAAATATATATAACATTCCTGCTATATTTAAGTTGTCATTCATTTAATTTTCTTCAGAGTAGAAGAATTAGTGTGGTTTATTAGGTGATTACTTGAATTGGACTCCGTGTTATCTGCAGCTTAATACATTAAAACAATTAGGAAACAACTTTTGATATTATAAATTCAGAGACACCTGTTTCTTTTACCTCTCTCTTCAACTAGTAAGCCCACCTTTCATCCCATATATTAGTCCCGGTTGGCTTGGGGCCCGGGACTATTGTGGGCATCTTTAGTCCTAGAGTCCGACGTCTTTTAGTCTCGGTTGATGGCTCTAACTAGGACTAAAAGGTCACCTTTAGTACTTGTTGGTTAGTCTCGGTTGGAGCCTCCAATCAGGACTAAATAACTATTTATAAAAAGAGCGACTTCCTCCCCAACCGGCCGGGTCACGAACACAGCTCCGAGCTGTTGTGCTCCTAGCGCCGGCAAGCTAGGGGGTGGGAGCTCATGCACTTTTTTTAGATTTCACTTATCCAAGTGTTCTAAACGTAAGCAACTTCATCCTTCCATGTTTCTTAATTAGTTGTTTCTTGCTTTAGAATTGGAGAAAATTAAGGTTTTCTGAATTGAACAAAATGATGATTTTTTTATTTACGAAAATGATGTTGCATGTATAGATGTTGCAAAGTTGAAGTAGTTGATGAAAAATGATTAGAAATACATTGTAATAGGATGTTTACGATAAGAAATACATTGAAGAAGAGATAAGCAGTGGCATATCTCAGATTGTTATAAAATTATAAGAGGATGTTTACGATATCGTGAATTGTAATGGTATATCTCAAAACCGTAACATTTGCAATAGTATATGTATAACTTTTATATTTTAGGATAGAGGAAATACCGCTCTAACAAAATTTGACGAGGCTATGTGTGCAATAAGTGCAAGTGCAACCACAGGGTGTTCGAACTTACCTGTAGTGGAGGTATTTTTGATACAGCCACCTTTGACGAGGGGGGTGCCATAAGTTCCTTGCGGGCACCGGCATTCGTGTGACCCGATCGTGTTGATACATTCCCCAAAGCACCCGTTATCTTGACTTGGGAGCTTGCACTCGTCGATATCTGGAGCCGAGCAAGATAAGGCACATGGGAAATGATTGATGGGATTTTTGGCAGAACTACTAACGAAGAAATGAACACCGTGCGCTTGCACAAGTATGTGTGAATCTAGTTGTACATTTTTTCTACAGTAAACACACTTAATTATTACAATTTTTAACTAAGTGATGGCCAAATTATATGGAGCTTGACTCGCCTAAGAACATGCGTACTTACAGCTACTTTATTCAGATGCAACTCACAGTAGAACACTTAGCTATTAGCTTGAGTAGCAGTTGTAGTAACTAACCTTGGCACCCGCCGGCGAGGTAAGGGTTGCCGTCGAAACCAGGTTGGCAGACGCACGTGTAGCCTGGGCTCTCGGTCGTCGTCCAGCAAGAGCTGTTTTCGCTCTTGCAGAGCATGCCGCTTATGTCGTCGGTGCAGTACTCGTCGACGAGTAGCAGTCGTCGTTCCGGCAGGCCCCGCGTGACGCCCCAGTTGAGGACAAGGGGAGTCTCCTGGAGCTCGTCGTTTTTTGATTATGGAATTAAATTCGGGCCTCTATATCCACAAGTGGATATATACGGCCAAAGGTTACACAACAACAGAGTACTTAGACTCTAACCTCACACCGAGGTAAAACAAGAAACAAGAAGAAAAACACACTAATAAAAAGAAAAAGGAAGACTAAGCTTCAATCTTCTTGTCCATCAATGCTCCAAACAATCTCCAACCACTCGCCAAACCGTTCCTCCACAGTTGAAGCCGATCACTTGATTTCCAAGGCGACGCCTCCAAGAAGTATACGACGTCGAAGCCGCCGCCGTCGCCCCTCCGGTCAGTCGGAGAAAGGTTTACACCTGGAAAATCAAAGACCAAGCAGAGAGCCTCTGAACCAACGCCTCCAAGGAGGTTCACGACATCCGAAGACGCCGTCGTTGTTGAAACCGACACCAACGCCAGAATTGGCTTTCGCCCGAAGCTCCGCCCAATGTCGGCACGTCGATGAAGAACACAATGCACTACAGCTCTAGCCTCAGCCGTCGGTATCGTGAGGGACGAGCACTTAGGCACCCCTCGACCTGACCGTCGACTAACGACACGAGTGTCGTGACACCTGCTCGGCTCACCGGCGCACCGATGGGCTGGTGAGGCCCACCTCTTCATACGGGGACGTCGACGATGAAAGTAACCCGCAGCAGCCTCCAGCCACCATTGCTACCGCGCTGCCCACCGTCAGATCTCCGCAGCACTTAGGCCTCGGGATACATCCGCACGCAGACACGCACTCCAGCCGAAGCCATCGTCTCCTGCAGGCCACCTCCGAACTCCCTCCGGGAACGGTCCCCGACGCCCAAGGTCCACGAGCCCCGCCGCCCACCGCTACTGAAACCCGCCACACGGGCGGCCGCGACATGCGCGCAGCCGGCCAGGCCGCCGCCCCACGCTCGCCGCGCCGCCGCCATCCGCCCCATTTGGAGCCGCCATCACCGCCGCCCGGATCCGGCCTCCATCCTCCACAAAACGAAGGGCCCCCTCCGTGCAGGCCCCAGATCCGGCCATGGCCTCACTGGATCCGGAAGCCGCACCTCCTGCCGCCGAGGAAGACGGCCTGCGCCGGCGAAGCCACGCCGCCCAGCTCGAGCGGCCGCGCCCGCCCCAGCCCACCAGCGAGGAGAGGAGGAAGGCCACGCCGCCGCCTTCCCCGCGGGCCGGCCGAGCTTTCGGCGACCCGCTCTGGCGGCGGCGCGACGTAGGGGAGAGAGAGGCGGCGGCGGCGGGCTAGGGTTTGTGGGGAGCGCCCGCGTCGCCCGAGCCGTTCAGTTGATCTCCTGGAGCTCGTCGTTGGCGTCCGGTACCCACCTGCTGCTGCTCTGGTTGATCCACGTCCACCCCTCCTCCACAACAAACACGTTCATCGGCGCATACGCCTTCTCCGCAGCGTGGTTCCCACAGTAGAGCCACTTTACTTGTAGGACTATTTCATCTGTGGGCGGGCTGTTAGTCGTGTTATCATAGAGCAGTGCCTGGCAGCAGGGCGTGGTGCTTGTGTTGTTGGTGCTGGTGCCGCAGTATCCTTGCCCGTCGCTGCCTCGAGCTGCTTGAGCTTTCACTGGCCACACCACATCGAGAAAAGGCGAGGTGCAGAAGACGGCGCAACCGGCAATGATTCTTCGGTTTTTTGCCCTAGTGCCAGCGACAAGCGTCGCCACCAAGTTGCACCCAGAGACGACGAGCTCGTTCCCGTCCGACAGCCAGTAGCCGTGCTCCGTGAAGCCTCGGCCGAACGAGACGTTCCAGCCGTCGTCGTCGAACTCGCCGCCGGTTGTGTTTATGATGGACCTGGCGCGCGTGACGACACGCACGGTTGAATCCTGGAGGGAGATGTTGGTGACCCGGAGGGTGCCGTCGCCGAGGAGCAGCCGCGGAGGGTGGTGGGTGGTGTCGCAGGTGAGGTTGAGCCCCGGCCAGTAGCAGTGGGAGGGACCGAAGCCGAAGGGGTACGGCACGAGCACGCCGCCGCATGAGGTGTCGCAGCCGCGCTGCCCAATCGTCCTCGGTGCCGGTGGCGGTGGCAGGTCAGCTGCTGCAGCCGAGACCTGCAACGCCATCAGCATCAGCGCCGCTGCCGTCGCGACTGTCGGTGCCATTATGGATGATGTTGGGATGAACTACTTATACTACTTACATGCGCACCCGTAAGCAGCTGCTCTCTGGTTAGCTAGCTATATGCAATGGAGCAGCAGAGGTTCTGGTTATGTTTCTCATCGTCCCTTGCTATTGCTAGCCCCCCACTCAATCAGTCAATCTACATAGAGGTTGGGTAACCGGAACATTCCATCTCTATCTAACCCGCTGCTGCCATACGAAATAAATAGGTTCATGAACTTTTCTCGAAATCTCATCTAGGTCCGTAAACTAAAAAGCGGTCATCTAGGTCCGTAATTTTTTTTCCGAGATCTCATCTAGGTCCGCAAACTAAATAAGCGGTCATTTAGGTCCATTAACTTTTAAAAGTGGTCATCTAGGTCCATGAACTTTTAAAGAGCGGTCATCAAAGTCAGTATCGTCGTCGGTGTCTTGGACCTAGACGACAGCTCTTTAAAAGTTCATGGACGTAGATGACCACTTATTTAGTTTGTGGACCTAGATGAGACATTAGAAAAGTTGATAGACCTAGATAACCGTTTTTTAGCTTGCGGACCTAGATGAGATCTTGGGAAAAGTTTATGGACCTGTAGTAAAATTCACTCAAATAAATATTCAGAGGGAAAGCTACCGTTATCCGTCCTGATGGAAAATTATACAGACGGTGCCAGTAAATAATTGTCTATGTAAAAGCGACATACGTACTCAGAGAGCAAAGCTACACATACCCCTGCTAGTAGGCGAGGACCATCACCACCTCGTCGTGGAGCGAGTTGACTCGGACACGACAAAGCCTGAGGACCACGACAATCGACAAGTGAGTTGCTGTGTGCGACCGACTCTTCCGCATCACCACACGAACGCTCCGTGGCATACGCCAAGTTCGGCACGAGATTTTTCCATTTCCGTCATGTTAGCGTCAGGACGTCTGATGAGAGCAAGAGGATCGGACGATACTGTATCAGAAAAATTCCCGACGTTACATGGCTACGATGTTATATACAACATGCAAAGTTTTACAACACTCAAAAACAGCATATACAACGTTAAACAATAGTATCAGCAATATAAATAGTCATCATTTGCAACACTGAAAACAGCGCGCTCCCAACTCAGCCATGCTCCCAACTCGCTCAATAAAAACGCAACATCCGTATAAAGCACTTGCAACATACGTGTGGAACATATGCAACATCGGAACATATAGATCTACTTTTACAACATTCACATGAAACAAGTCATAACATTTTCTGAAACATCTAAAAACACGTGAAACTTACGCTTGCACACATGCAGCAAAAACTAGCAAAAAGAGGAGAACTGCACATGTGGATGGGGGAGGAGGAGGAAGAGGAGGAGGAGGAGCATGGCGAGCAGGAGCTGCACACACGGGCCAGCCAGGAAAGCGCGTGGTAGGTTGCAGCATGGGCTGAACGCCTCCGCGGGCCGGGCCTCTGTGTAGTTTCAGATGTTAGTAGTATTGTTCTTCTCCGGCTACCAAGTAGTTTCCGAGCGTTACACAAGAGTTTGCTGTGACTCTGAGTTAACCTGATGGTGATGGGAGTACGCTACGTACGCCTCCAGCACCACTCCATGGCTCCATCGGCAAATGGCAGGCATTTACATGGGTGTGGCCAGCCGAATACTAGAACTGGAACCCTGGAACAGGTCATATGGGCCTGTAACCCTGTTGCCCATGCAACAACCGCTATTCATGAGCACTAAATCGTTTTCTCTAGGCACTATACGGCATTCAGGCCTCCCTTTAATCACCAAGGGCTCAGCAGCTGAAATTTTAGGAAGCGGATTTAAAAGCACGAGTGGTTGGCGCTCCGTCACAGCCCTTTACTCACACACAAACACGCCTTCACAGTGCTTGAAACACATACTGGCAGGTATTAGACCGTATAAACATACTGTGTGTGCACATTAGGCAATGGACTGTGTGTGCTCGCGACTTGCTGAGTTGCAGTGACGATGCACCAAACCCTGGTGTTGCTGACATGGACATGGACTATGCAATCCTTGGACGGGTCATTTTCAGAATGGGTGGGGAGTCAACCAAACCATTAAACCAACCGATACCACTGAACCTCTCTCCGCTCACACAAAACTCGTTCACCCAAAATTAGGAACAGCAGCAGTTATAGATCACGGATTGTTACCACTTGACGCGCAGTTGCAGCGGAAGCCGTCTCGATGTAGATGAACGCGTCGAAGTGGCAGTGCAGTGCCGTTGCTTACGTCCGTCTGGTCCTGCACGTGCGGTTCGTCCTTGTGCTCCAAGCGCAGCACCTCCGAGGTATCCACACGTACGAGGATGGAAACGTCGCGCGCCGGACTGCTAGGTCCGCGAGCATGATGAGGAGAGGGCGTAGGCAGCGCGGCTGTTGCTTGAAAGTCGTGTCCTTTTCAGGAGGGGTTTGGTCTATATTTATTGGGAGAAAATTTCCCACACCATCTTCCATTAGCAATATGGTGTTAATAGATAGTGTACCCCTTCCCTTGGTAATAGGCTTTACAACATTTGTGGCCTATTATGACTTTAACGCCTGAGCCCACTAGTGGATCGAATCCAATTACTATCAGACTAAAACAAGCACCTAAAACTAACAAGCTCGAAAAGACGAACGCGTGGACACCAAGAACGCTAAAAACGGAGCTAGAATGGAAAAGATATGGCTTAAACAAGGTGTGTGGACTTGCTGGCAAAGAAATTAAGTTTATAGGGGCTTAACTGAAAGAAACCAGGGAGTAAAACATAATTATGCGCTAAAACAGAGGGGTTTACATGCAAAAAGGCAGAGCTGGGCTTCGAAATTAAGTCCTTTAGAAAATTAAATTTAGTCATGTTGCTACAATTTATTTGTGATGGAATTTTAAGGTGTTACACACGGCAACCATGGGAGAGGCAGCGGCGGCACATGGAGGGGCAGCGGCAGCGGCGGCACGGGAGTGGGGGAGAAAGCGGTGGCATGGTAGTGTGGGAGACAGCGGCGGCGACAACGACCCCGCGTGGCGGCGACGGTGTCGGCAAGTCAGAGGCCGTGTCAGCGGCGCATGGGGCGTTGGAAGCGGCGCGCATGACAGCCATGTTGGCGGCGGGACTGAGGGGAAACGAGGAGGCTACGCTAGCACATACAAAACTCGTTTACCCGAAAAACAGGAACAACAGCAGTTATAGATCACGGATCGTTACCACTAGACGCGCAGTTGCAGCGGAAGCCGTCTCGATGTAGACGAACGCGTCGAAGTGGCAGTGCAGTGCAGTTGCTTACGTCCGTCTGGTCCTGCACGTGCGGTTCGTCCTTGTGCTCCAAGCGCAGCACCTCCGAGGTATCCACACATACGAGGATTGAAACGTCGCGCACCGGACTGCTAGGTCCGCGAGCACGATGCTGCCCGACGGCAACCTCAGGACGCTGCAGAAGAAGGGCAACGTGAACAAGGACAAGTTCTCCAAGGTGATGTGGTACGCGGTGACCAACTACCGGACATGGATCTTCGTGCTCCTCTACGGCTACTGCATGGGCGTCGAGCTCACCACCGACAACGTCATCGCCGAGTACATGTACGACCGCTTCGACCTCGACCTCCGCGTCGCCGGCACCATCGCCGCCTGCTTCGGCATGGCCAACATCGTGGCGAGGCCCATGGGCGGCATCCTCTCCGACATGGGCGCGCGCTACTGGGGCTGTCTCTTATACACATCTAGATGTGTATAAGAGACAGCTCAATAGAAAATACACATGCATGTAGGCATGCATGTCACTTCAATTCGCTAGACTTCTATATACCAGCCCCTATGGAACAATTTGCTTGACTCTTAAAGCATGTGGCAAGAACACCATGCAAGTCATATCACATATGACTCCTGTTGTTGGTTGACATCTCTATGTCTCGGCGTCCAACCTTTATGTCCCAAGGTCCTTAACCGTTAAGATGACCTTGTTTAAGTTAACCAACCCTTTATGCGAGTAAGTATCCGATACAAACCCATCTAGTCAAGGAAAACTAGTGGCACCCTAATTTCATAGACCCACCACTAATTGTACAAGACGTGTGATGGTGCAAGATTTAGTTGGGAGGACATTCAAAACTTAAACATTTCTGAGGGATCGTTTTCAAAATTTTAATTTCGCCGGACTGTCCGACGAGTCCATATCTCATATGGTGTCTTCTCCACGGACTTAGATGGTACCCTATTTAGTGTGAAAGCTGCTGTTTCTAGAGCGTAACCCCAAAATGATAACGGTAGATCTGACTGGCTCATCATTGATCGCACCATGTCTAACAAGGTTCGATTACGTCGCTCGGACACACCGTTCCTCTGAGGTGTTCCAGGTGGCGTTAGCTGTGGAACGATTCCGCAACTCTTTAGATGAGTGCTAAACTCGTGGCTCAAATATTCGCCTCCACGATCTGATCGCAAGGCTTTAATTTTTCTACCACGCTGATTTTCAACTTCATTCTGAAACTCTATAGCGGCCTCTAGCAAGACGTGTCAACTCCCATGAATACGTAAAGATCATATCAGACGAACCACCACAACATCACGTACAAGCTATTCCCTTTGCCTCACGATATTTGGTCTAACTCCAAGTAAGACCTCCCTTTCTCGAATCTATGAGTTGGATCCTTCAAGAGGTTAACACTTAACCTAGCATGGCCATGCATTTCTTGATCTGATCACTCGAGGGGCCCAGAGATATCTCTCTCATATAGAGAGGGGCAAATCCCATCTTGATTGACCACGCCTCATAGCATACTTCCTGACAAACCCGAAAACCACCTTTATAACTACCTAGTTACGGAGTAGCGTTTGACAGTCCCTAAGTAGGTCAATCCACATCTTTAGTACATGCGACAATCTCAGGTCTTAGGACAAAGCATACACGCTGTGAAAAGAGATAAACATACAACAAAATCTCAAGTTGGGTCAGTCCAGCCCCATGTCATACATGTGCCCACATTATTAGTTTGACATCTCCATGTCCATGACTTGTGAAACATAGTCATCAACTAATACATGTGCTAATCAAATTAGGGACAATCCTTTTGAATAACCATACAAGTATTGAGTTTCACAAACAATTCACATAATTGCCAATCATATACAAGTTGCCTTTCATGGATATTCAATAAATAAACAATATGTCATAGATACAAAACATTGTCCACTCACACTGGAGCTAATCTAAATGATATCTAATACCCATAGCTCTCGTGTGTGATTCATGTTTAGGCCGTGGAAGAGCCTTTGTCAAAGGATCAGCAATATTCAAATCCGTATGTATTTTGCATATCTTTATCTCACCACGTCTAACGAACTCTCGAATGAGGTGAAACTTCCGCAGTACATGTTTGTTTTTCTGGTGATTCCTCGGCTCCTTAGCCTGTGCAATTGCCCCATTGTTGTCACAGTAGAGTTCCAATGGGCTAGATGCATTGGGAAACACACCAAGCTCAATGAGAAACTTCCTCATCCAAACACCTTCCTTCGCCGCTTCCGAAGCTGCGATGTACTCTGCTTCCGTTGTAGAATCAGCCACAGTATCTTGCTTAGAACTTTTCCAGCTCACAGCACCACCGTTTATTGTGAACACAAATCCTGATTGCGACTTTGAATCGTCTGGATCAGTTTGGAAACTAGCATCAGTGTAACCCTTTACAATGAGCTCTTCCTCACCTCCATAGACTAGGAACACATCTTTAGTCCTTCTAAAGTACTTAAGAATGTTTTTCACCGCTGTCCAGTGACTTTCACCTGGATTAGTCTGGTGTCTGCTCGTAACACTTAGAGCATATGAGACATCTGGACGAGTACTTATCATGGCGTACATGATGGATCCAATTGCTGAAGCATAAGGAACCTTACTCATGCGCTCCCGCTCATCAGTCGTCGTAGGACACTGAGTCTTGCTGAGGTGTACGCCATGTGACATAGGCAAGAACCCTTTCTTGGACTGTTCCATGCTGAACCGATTCAGCACCTTGTCAATATAAGTATCTTGACTTAATCCTATAAGCCTCCTTGATCTATCCCTATAGATCCTTATGCCCAGAATGTATGCAGCTTCCCCTAAGTCCTTCATAGAAAAACTATTTTTCAGCGAAGTCTTAACGGATTCTAGCATAGGAATATCATTCCCAATCAACAATATGTCATCCACATACAAGATTAGAAATACAACAGAGCTCCCACTTTCCTTCTTGTAAACACAAGCCTCTTCTTCATTCTGCCGGAAGTCAAACCCTTTGACTACCTCATCAAAACGAAGGTTCCAACTCCGAGATGCTTGCTTTAATCCATAGATTGATTTCTGAAGCTTGCAAATTTTTTCAGCATTAGTTGGATTGACAAAACCTTCTGGTTGTATCATGTATACATCCTCCTCTAGGTTCCCATTGAGGAAAGCTGTTTTGACATCCATTTGCCATATCTCATAATCGAAATACGCAGCTATTGCTAGAATGATCCGGATAGATTTAAGCATCGCTACTGGAGAGAATGTCTCGTCGTAGTCAACTCCTTGAACTTGTCGAAAACCTTTTGCAACAAGTCGTGCTTTATAGACGTTAACATTTCCGTCTACATCTCTCTTTCTCTTAAAGATCCATTTGCACTCGATGGGTCTCACACCATCAGGCGGGTCAACCAAATTCCAAACTTGGTTGTGTCCCATGGAATCTATCTCGGATCTCATGGCACTTTGCCATTTCTCGGAATCTGGGTCCATCATAGCTTCCGCATAGGTCCTAGGCTCATCGTTGTCCATCAACAATATGTCGCGCTCTCCCGTAACTAGGAGATTCATTTTCTGTGTAGCGCGACGTGGCCTTTCCGACCTTCGTGGTTGTGGCGGTTCTTCTCTTACCACAGGTGCCTCAACTCGTTCTGCTACATCAGCATCACTCGTAAAGTCTTGCCTCATAGGCTCATCTCGAATTTCTTCAAGATACACCTTCTGTCTACTTTTCTCGCTGTTGAGAAACTCTTTCTCCAAGAAAACACCGTTCCTAGCGACAAACACTTTGCCCTCTGATCGGTTGTAGAAATAATATCCAATTGTTTCCTTTGGATATCCCACGAATATGCACTTGTCCGATTTTGGTGTAAGCTTGTCCGACTGAAGTCGCTTGACATATGCATCACAACTCCAAATTTTCAGAAAAGACAAACTGGGAGTCTTGCCAGTCCATATCTCATATGGTGTCTTCTCCACGGACTTAGATGGTACCCTATTTAGTGTGAAAGCTGCTGTTTCTAGAGCGTAACCCCAAAATGATAACGGTAGATCTGACTGGCTCATCATTGATCGCACCATGTCTAACAAGGTTCGATTACGTCGCTCGGACACACCGTTCCTCTGAGGTGTTCCAGGTGGCGTTAGCTGTGGAACAATTCCGCAACTCTTTAGATGAGTGCTAAACTCGTGGCTCAAATATTCGCCTCCACGATCTGATCGCAAGGCTTTAATTTTCTTACCACGCTGATTTTCAACTTCATTCTGAAACTCTTTGAACTTTTCAAAAGTCTCTGACTTGTGCTTCATTAAGTAGACATAGCCATATCTACTAAAATCATCAGTGAAAGTTATGAAGTACTGAAATCCACCTCGAGCTGTCGTGCTCATTGGTCCACATACATCAGTATGTATGAGTTCCAACAAGTCTTGCGCCCTCTCAGGAAAACCTGTGAAAGGTGCCTTGGTCATCTTGCCTAGCAAACAAGCTTCGCACGTCTCGTATGATTCAAAATCAAACGAAGTTAAAAGTCCATCAGAATGGAGCTTCTTCATGCGCTTCTCACTTATATGACCCAAACGACAATGCCACATATAGGTAGGATTCAAATCATTTAGCCGAGGCCTTTTAGCAATTATATTACATATAGGTGAATCATCAAGATTTAAAATGAACAACCCATTCACAATGGATGCAAGAGCCACAAACATGCCATTCTTTGAGATCACACAACCATTGTCTTTACTCGCGAATGTATAACCATCCTTCATCAAACATGAGGGAGATACAATGTTTCGACTCAAACTAGGAACAAAATAACAATTATTCAATTCCATGATAAATCCTGACGGAAGGTGGAGTTGCATCGTCCCGACGGTCAAAGCAGCAACTCTTGCATTATTGCCCACTCGGAAATCAACTTCGCCTCTTCCCATGCTTCTACTTCTTATTAGTCCCTGCATCGAATTGCAAATATGAGCAACCGATCCGGTATCAAATACCCAGGAATTAATAGAAGATTCAGCGAGAAAAATGTCTGTAATATTAATGTCAAGTGTACCTGATGCGGAAGTACTCTTACTACCGCCATTCTTTAGAAAAGCCAGGTACTTCTTGCAATTCCTCTTCCAGTGACCAATTTCCTTACAATAAAAGCACTCCTTCTTTTCTGCAGCTGGTCCAGACTCAGTCTGGGGCGTAGAGCTTGGCTGAGAGATCATATCTTTAGCCTTGCCCTTCTTTTTCTTCCAAGATTTGCCCTTCTTCTTGAAGTTAGGCCTGTTTTGGATGGCCATCACATGGCTGCTGCTAGCGCTTTTCTTGATGTCAGCCTCTGCTGTCTTGAGCATGCCACACAACTCATTCAATCCCTTCTCCGCCCCATGCATATGGTAGTTCGTCTTTCTTAGGAGGGGTTTGGTCTCTATTTATTTGGATGAAATTCTCCACACCATGTTCCATTAGCAATATGGGACTAATAAATAAAGCACCCCTTCCCCTGGTAATGGGCTTCACAACATTTGTGGCCCATTAAGACTAGTGGATCGAATCCAGTTGTCTCTTGGGCATATTCCCAACAGGATCATATATACTGCATATTTCAACACGGTAAACGCCATATGTATTTCACATAGACAATACATTGTACACATTACTTGTATGCACTGAATTTTTTCTGTGCTTATATGTTACATTACAATCAAAGAAAACAATAATGAAACCACACTCATGTACAATCCTGAAATCTCATCAGGAAACACCAACCAATCCAGTGCAATATTTCATCTTCTTTGGCCCATTCTCAATCGCATGACCTACATCAGCGAAAAGAATGCAACAGCATAGAACAACATCATGACCTTGTCATGGTCTTTCCAGAACTGCGGCAAATGGTTTCTCGATCCTGTATGAGTGAGTTTTACTGTCAGCCGTTTGGTTCATGGATTCCTGCAAAAATGATTAACAGAACACAAAGATGACATCAGAATCACATAACAGGCAGTTACAACATCTTGATCAGAAGCTGCAAGTGGTAGTACTTATTTGACAAATTATCCACATGGGTTCCTGCTTGCCGGATGGCCATCACATGGCTGCTGCTAGCGCTTTTCTTGATGTCAGCCTCTGCTGTCTTGAGCATGCCACACAACTCATTCAATCCCTTCTCCGCCCCATGCATATGGTAGTTCGAGATGAAGTTCCCAAAGCTAGGCGGAAGTGATGCTAGAATAAAATCAGTGGCTAACTCTGGGCCAAGTGGGAAGCCTAGCTTCTCCAACCTCTGTGAGTAACCAACCATCTTGATCACATGCGGCCCTACAGTTGCGCCTTCTGCTAGCTTGGTTTCCACAAAGGCCTTTGAGACATTGAACCTTTCAGTTCTGGCTTGATAGGTAACAGGTATTAGATATAATTTAGGCTATTTATTTCCTGATCCCATGGTAGGTAATGTACAGGCATATTATGTCCAATATCTATTCTTGCCGATGAGTGTTTTTGGTCTCGTGATTATCAACGGGGGCCTCAAATGAATCTTCCAATTAGTAAATATATTGTCTTTTTTTCCTCTTCAGAAATAGTGATCACTTCTCTAAGTAAAACCCTACTGCAACTGTTAGTGGCATTGTGGAATAGCCCCCTATATATTATATCGTCCGCTTGGCTACCGTGCTTTTACTCATAGTGCAAATTATCACTGGAATATTGAAATAGCTACATAACAACTCTTCACTTAAGTTTCTAATAATCATAAGCATGTGCCTGATCCATTGTCATACACATATAGCACTACCAGAAACTTCAACATCCGCCCGCCCCCTCCGTCTCGGCCATTTTTGGACCCGGTGCTGATGGGGCTTCAGCACCGGGTCCAACGGCTAGGAGCGGGGGCGGCGCGGAGGTGTGTCCGGGCGGACACATTAGCACCGGGTCGTGGAAAGACCCGGTGCTAATGAAACGATTGAAGCAACGGACTGATCTACATCCAGAAAAGAGAGACAAAGGACGCTAGTACTTGCGTCCTGCCAGCTTCACTCTCAGCAAAGAAGAGAAGGCAAGCATGTTTGAATGCTTGAACAGTATCAAGGTTCCGTCTGGCTACTCCTCCAATATTAAGGGAATAATAAATATGAAAGAGAAGAAGTTCACAAACCTGAAGTCTCACGACTGCCATGTGTTGATGACACAGCTGCTTCCCGTCATACTCAGGGGTGTGCTACCAGTTAACGTGCGGAAAGCCATTGTGAAGCTATGTGCATTCCTCAATGCAATTTCTCAGAAGGTGATCAATCCAGACCACTTAGATCAGCTACAGAACGACGTGGTGCAATGTCTTGTCAGCTTTGAGATGATATTTCCACCATCCTTCTTCAATATCATGACACATCTATTGGTTCACCTCGTCAAAGAGATTCGTATATTGGTCCCAGTATTTCTACACAACATGTTCCCATTTGAGAGGTTCTTCGCTGTCCTAAAGAAGTATGTCCGTAATCGTTCTCGTCCAGAAGGATGCATTGCTAAGGGATACGAAACGGAGGAGGTCATTGAATTCTGTGTTGACTTTGTCGACGATCTTATGCCGATTGGTGGGCCCGAATCCCATCACGAGGGGAGACTTGGTGGAAAGGGCACACTAGGGAGAAGATCGATGGTGATCAAGGACGTTGAGACATTTCGTAAAGCGCACCTCACAGTTTTGCAACAATCAACCTTAGTTGCTCCGTACATCGAGGAGCACATGCAGACTCTCAGGGACGAAAACTCAATAAAGTCTGCGGCCTTCATTCAGCGTCTGCACAATAGTACTTTCGCCGATTGGTTGCGAAGACGTCTTATGGGTGTCGAGGGGTGGTGCAGAAGATACATGCGTGTCCTAATGACTGTATCCTCTATCGCGGACAGTACGAACACTTGGATCATTGTCCGGTTTGCACCTGCGCACGATACAAGATCAGGCGGGACGACCCTGGTGATGTTGGGGAAGAGCGCTCTAAGAAAAAAATCCCTGCGAAGGTGATGTGGTATTTCCCTCTGATACCCCGTCTGAAGCGTTTGTTCAGGAACAAAGACCATGCCAAACTGATGCGCTGGCACAAAGAAGAACGTAAGCAGGATGGCATGTTGAGACACCCCGCCGATGGATCCCAGTGGAGGAACATCGACAGAGCATTCCCAGAGTTTGATGCTGATGCGAGGAATGTTAAGCTTGGTTTAAGTACCGATGGCATGAACCCTTTTGGTGAAATGAGCAGTAGTCATAGCACTTGGCCCGTGACTGTTTGTATCTACAACCTACCCCCCTGGCTCTGCATGAAGCGGAAGTTCATTATGATGCCAGTGCTCATCGAAGGCCCAAAGCAACCTGGCAACGACATTGATGTGTACCTAAGACCATTGGTTGACGAACTTTTGCAGCTGTGGAAGAATGAAGGTGTTAGCGTGTGGGATGAGGACAAGCAGGAGCAGTTTGACCTTCGAGCACTGCTTTTCATAAGCATCAACGACTGGCCTGCACTAAGTAACCTATCAGGACAATCAAACAAAGGATATAAAGCATGCACTCACTGTTTAGAGGAAACCGAAAGCATGTATTTGAAACATTGTCGTAAAGTTGTGTACATGGGTCACCGTCGATTCCTTCCGGCGAAGCATGAGCTACGAAAGAAATGTGCGCATTTTGGCGGGAATGCTGACCGCCGTACAAAGCCGAGACACCGGAGTGGAGAAGAGCTATTTGATATGGTGAAGGACCTACACGTGGTGTTTGGCAAGGGAGACGGAAGCCAGGCTGCTCCGACGGGCGAGGATGGTCGTGCCGCGATGTGGAAGAAGAAGTCTATCTTTTGGGAGCTACCTTATTGGCAACGTTTAGAGGTCCGTAACGCGATTGATGTGATGCATCTGACGAAGAATCTTTGCGTGAACTTGATAAGCTTCCTGGGTACTTATGGGAAGCCAAAAGATACACTGGAAGCACGACAAGAGCTGAAACGATTGAAACAACGGACTGATCTACATCCAGAAAAGAGAGACAAAGGACGCCAGTACTTGCATCCTGCCAGCTTCACTCTCAGCAAAGAAGAGAAGGCAAGCATGTTTGAATGCTTGAACAGTATCAAGGTTCCGTCTGGCTACTCCTCCAATATTAAGGGAATAATAAATATGAAAGAGAAGAAGTTCACAAACCTGAAGTCTCACGACTGCCATGTGTTGATGACACAGCTGCTTCCCGTCATACTCAGGGGTGTGCTACCAGTTAACGTGCGGAAAGCCATTGTGAAGCTATGTGCATTCCTCAATGCAATTTCTCAGAAGGTGATCAATCCAGACCACTTAGATCAGCTACAGAACGACGTGGTGCAATGTCTTGTCAGCTTTGAGATGATATTTCCACCATCCTTCTTCAATATCATGACACATCTATTGGTTCACCTCGTCAAAGAGATTCGTATATTGGGCCCAGTATTTCTACACAACATGTTCCCATTTGAGAGGTTCTTCGCAGTCCTAATCTTTAAATTGTATTGTATATTTGTTATTTGTTAATAATGCAGATGAATAGACAATGGATGTACGGGGACCCGCGCTCAGGCGTTCCGTGATGGCCTCCGTAACGCGATTGATGTGATGCATCTGACGAAGAATCTTTGCGTGAACTTGATAAGCTTCCTGGGTACTTATGGGAAGCCAAAAGATACACTGGAAGCACGTCAGGAGCTGAAACGATTGAAGCAATGGACTGATCTACATCCAGAAAAGAGAGACAAAGGACGCTAGTACTTGCGTCCTGCCAGCTTCACTCTCAGCAAAGAAGAGAAGGCAAGCATGTTTGAATGCTTGAACAGTATCAAGGTTCCGTCTGGCTACTCCTCCAATATTAAGGGAATAATAAATATGAAAGAGAAGAAGTTCACAAACCTGAAGTCTCACGACTGCCATGTGTTGATGACACAGCTGCTTCCCGTCATACTCAGGGGTGTGCTACCAGTTAATGTGCGGAAAGCCATTGTGAAGCTATGTGCATTCCTCAATGCAATTTCTCAGAAGGTGATCAATCCAGACCATTTAGATCAGCTACAGAATGACGTGGTGCAATGTCTTGTCAGCTTTGAGATGATATTTCCACCATCCTTCTTCAATATCATGACACATCTATTGGTTCACCTCGTCAAAGAGATTCGTATATTGGGCCCAGTATTTCTACACAACATGTTCCCATTTGAGAGGTTCTTCGCTGTCCTAAAGAAGTATGTCCGTAATCGTTCTCGTCCAGAAGGATGCATTGCTAAGGGATACGAAATGGAGGAGGTCATTGAATTCTGTGTTGACTTTGTCGACGATCTTATGCCGATTGGTGGGCCCGAATCCCATCACGAGGGGAGACTTGGTGGAAAGGGCACACTAGGGAGAAGATCGATGGTGATCAAGGACGTTGAGACATTTCGTAAAGCGCACCTCATAGTTTTGCAACAATCAACCTTAGTTGCTCCGTACATCGAGGAGCACATGCAGATTCTCAGGGACGAAAACTCAACAAAGTCTGCGGCCTTCATTCAGCGTCTGCACAATAGTACTTTCGCCGATTGGTTGCGAAGACGTCTTATGGGTGTCGAGGGCATTGATGCGCAGCTATCTTTTGTAGCTAGAGGTCCATCGAGCACGATCTTGACATTCCAAGGATAGGACATCAATGGGTATACATTTTACACAAGAGCCCAGGACAAGAAAAGCACCAATGAAAACAGTGGTGTCCGGATCGACGCGACAGACACCAATGGCAATACAAACTCATACTATGGAATCATAGAGGAGATATGGGAACTAGAGTACGGACCTTTGAAGATCCCACTGTTCAAGTGCCAATGGGTGAAGCTGACTGGAGGAGGTGTTAAAGTTGAAGCGGACTATGGAATGACGTTAGTGGACCTAAACAAGATTGGCTTTCTAGACGAACCGTTCGTCCTGGCCAAAGCTGTCACACAAGTTTTTTATGTGAAGGACATGGCTACGGCGGGGCCAAAGACCGGCCTGGCCACGGCGGCGTGGAGAAGAGCTATTTGATATGGTGAAGGACCTACACGTGGTGTTTGGCAAGGGAGACGGAAGCCAGGCTGCTCCGACGGGCGAGGATGGTCGTGCCGCGATGTGGAAGAAGAAGTCTATCTTTTGGGAGCTACCTTATTGGCAACGTTTAGAGGTCCGTAACGCGATTGATGTGATGCATCTGACGAAGAATCTTTGCGTGAACTTGATAAGCTTCCTGGGTACTTATGGGAAGCCAAAAGATACACTGGAAGCACGTCAGGAGCTGAAACGATTGAAGCAACGGACTGATCTACATCCATAAAAGAGAGACAAAGGACGCCAGTACTTGCATCCTGCCAGCTTCACTCTCAGCAAAGAAGAGAAGGCAAGCATGTTTGAATGCTTGAACAGTATCAAGGTTCCGTCTGGCTACTCCTCCAATATTAAGGGAATAATAAATATGAAAGAGAAGAAGTTCACAAACCTAAAGTCTCACGACTGCCATGTGTTGATGACACAGCTGCTTCCCGTCATACTCAGGGGTGTGCTACCAGTAAACGTGCGGAAAGCCATTGTGAAGCTATGTGCATTCCTCAATGCAATTTCTCAGAAGGTGATCAATCCAGACCACTTAGATCAGCTACAGAACGACGTGGTGCAATGTAAGAGAATACCGAGTGGTACTCTCCACTTCCTTCACCCAGCGCTAAGTAGCAGGCGGTAGACCGTAATGGGGTGCGCCGTTCGCAATCGGATGGAGTTGAGAGCTCGGACCTTGAGAACGGGTACAAAGGACAGGGGGGAAAGCTTAGCAACAAATGATCGAAGCGGGCGAAGAAATTTCCGCGAACACAACATGCATGAACACTCTCTCCACCATGAACTCAAGCTCTCTCCTCTCTCTCCTCCAAGAACACAAGCTCTCTCTAGCTAGCTTTACTTTGATTCACAAATCCCTCTATTTCTAAATCATAGAAGGATTACAAGCTAAATAAAACATTAGAGAATGAAAGAGTGTACCTTGTAGTGCTCCTTAGATGAGTAGAATCTTCACAAATTTTGAAACAAAATTGGGCAGCACCTCCCCTTCTTCTCCCGGCCGAGCCAGCATGAACACAGCGCCAAGTGTTCAGCTGGCTCGGCTGGGGAGGAAGAAGCCACTTTATACAAAAGACATTAGCACCGGGTCGTGGCAAGACCCGGTGCTAAAGGGTGCGCATTAGCACCGGGTCTTGCCACGCCCCGGTGCTAATGTCTTTTGTATAAAGTGGCTTCTTCCTCCCCCGGCCGAGCCAGCTGAACACTTAGGCGCTGTGTTCATGCTGGCTCGGCCGGGAGGGAAGAAGGAGAAAGAGGGGAGGTGCTGCCGAATTTTTTTCAAAATTTGTGAAGATTCTACTCATCTAAGAAGCACTAGAAGGTACACTCTTTCATTCTCTAATGTTTTATTTAGCTTGTAATCCTTCTATGCTTTAGAAATAGAGGAATTTGTGAATCAAATAAAGCTCGCTAGAGAGCTTGTGTTCATGGAGGAGAGAGAGGGGGAGCTTGAGTTCATGGTGGAGAGAGAGTGTTCATTTGGAGAGAGAAGGCAAGCTAGTTAGTATTTTGTTTTGTATGACTTGTGAATAGTCCTCTTGATAGTACGGCTATCTAGCCTATAATCCG
>OAMR01000892.1:292230-319714 GCA_900205405.1 Echinochloa crus-galli
GGTGGGAAACCCGGTGCTAAAGGGATTTCCCACCCCGGTAATTTGAGCAAGGGTCAACAGAAGGAAGTAATAGTAACAGACTATGACCGCTCATTACTGAAATCTCGCCGGAAACGGAAGGCTGCGGATAAGGAGGCGGGCCCATCCAAAAAGGTTCCTCAGCTCGGCCAGCAACCTCAGCAGCCCTTGGCTCCATTGCCAACTCCGCACGAGCTACGCCTAGCAGAATTTGAGGCCGAGACTAGACTATCCAGAGAACAACTCCTGAGGGAAGCAGACGTGCCTGTAAACACAATGCTGAAGTGGCCGTTTAAGCTTGGCGAGCCTATGGTCCCTCCTGAAATGGAGAGCACGCTACAGACGAAGATGCGCCGATTGGATTTCTAAATGGCGACGTGGATTCAGTCTGGCTGAGGTTTAAGGATATATATGAGCTGTACAACCACGACGCCATGAACGTGGATTTGATCACATGTTGGACACTGTAAGTACTTTGTTGTTGCTTATAATTCACAGTTTGAAAACATTAATTCCAAACTATGCTGACGCGGGCTTTATTTATTGCTTAACATATGCAGAATGGAGATTCAAAAATGTCGGAGAGACAGTATATATGACGTTGGATTCGTGGATCCTCGAAGGATAAGTGAAGAAATGATATTGATGAATCCTGAGGAAACATATGGAAACCTATACAAGTATATTAAGAAACAAAATTACTGCGACTCCATACTAATCCCGTACAACATCGAGTGAGTACATACACAGGCTTCTTCTTCTTATACTGTCTGTGTACTAATTCATATGGCAGTTCTGTTTCAGGATTTCAAGAAGAAGTTGTACTCGCAATTTCTCAAAACCGGAGAGGCCCCGGATCCTGAGAAGTATAAGAAGATCACCAATGACGAGTAGGAAGCATTCCTTGAGTACAAAACCTCCGAAGAGGGTGCAACGGCTAGCGCTAGAAACGATGGAAACGCCGCAAATAAGAAGTACTCGCATAAGATGGGTTCGGGAGGTTACAAGGCAAGCATCGCTAAATGGGAGAAGATGGAAGAAGATCTATATGCTAGAGGCATCACTCCAGCGACACATGACTGGCCCGCAAGGACCAAGCATTGGTACTATGGTCATGGAGGCACCCTGAGCCCAATCGACGGCTCCTTAGTTTTTCCCGAGGACTTGCGAGAACTAGCTCAGCGTCTCCTCGATATCCTCAGGGCATCTGATAGGGGAGAATTTGTTGCCGATAGAGACAGAGATGAGCTAACCTATGCCTTAGGGAACAAGGAGCATCCTGGACGGACGCGCACACTCCAAAAGAAAAACTATAGAACATCATGGACATGATGACAAGGTGATGTATATTTTCCCCTACTTAATTCACCCCTTACACTCGCAATGACTTAACTCAATTTTTTTGTTCGCAGGGCCTGTATTCAATTCCGTCAAGAACACCCGGGAATTCAACATGAAACACTAAAATGGAACATTGGCTTTCCGGTAAGCAAGTAATTTGTACATGTAGACCTCGGCTAATATATTATATGAATTTTACTTAATTTCTTTTTGTCGACAGTGTGCCAAACAGGGGCCGGGAAACAATTTATGTGCATACTGTGTTTGCCATTTCATGTGGAATTGGGGACATAAAAAGCTTACACAACACGATATTATGGTACGTAATAATAAACAACATTTCCATTATTATTAAGTGCACAATTATTGTCTCCAACTCGGCGGATTAAATATCTTTCAATTATTTGTAAATTATAGATGTTCAGGCTGAAGGAAGAGTCCCTGGAGCTAGAAAGAATTGACGCAATTGCAGAACAGCTCGTCGGATGGATCTGGGACGAGGTCGTCAATCCCCGAGGAGAATACTTCTCGCCAGTACTGGAGGTGAAATGTATGCAGTATGAACTAAGGTCGCATACGTGTAAATACAGTTTAAACAATAACTTGAGTGCGATATATATTTTGTAATATATATGTCTTATATTTGTAATATATATGCCTTCTATTTGATATACAACTAATATGAATATAGAGTCGGCTACTGAAAAAGGCAAAAAAAAAAAATCCCAGGGCCTTTAGCACCGGGGGCCCTTTAGCACCGGGTCATCGTTGGAACCGGTGCTAAAGGGACCCTTTAGCACCGGTAATGCCACCCGGTGCTAAAGGGCGTACCCTTTAGCCTCGGAACAGTGGCACCGGGTGGGAAACCCGGTGCTAAAGGGCTTTCCCACCCGGTGCAGATGTCACTCATTCTGGTAGTGTAGGTACCTCATTGTTATTGACGATATATGGGATAAACAACTATGGGATGAGGTAATAGGATGTGCTCTGATCAAGAATGACATGAGAAGTAGAATTCTAAAGGCTGCACCCGGTGCTAAAGGGTGCGCATTAGCACCGGGTCTTGCCACGACCCGGTGCTAATGTGCTTCCCCCGCCGCCCCCGTGCGCCGCCCCCGCTCCTAGCCGTTGGACCCGGTGCTGAAGCCCCATCAGCACCGGGTCCAAAAATGGCCGAGGCGGAGGGGGCGGGCAGATGTTGAAGTTTCTGATAGTGAAAGATAAATGTCCTAGTCAATTTTCTGATATATCTGAAAAGATTCTAAAGAAATGTGGAGGTGTCCCATTAGCTATAGTTACCATATCTAGTTTGCTTGCTAATAAATCAGAGAATATAAAAGAGTGGTTGAATGTGTGCAACTCAATTGGTTCTGGGCTTGAAAGGAATCCTAATATGGACAGAATGAGGAAGATACTGCTGCTCAGCTATTATGAGTTTATGACCTACCTTCTCATCTGAAGACATGCTTATTGTACCTAAGCATATTTTCAGAAGACTACGAGATTTCAAAGGACCAATTGATATGGAGGTGGGTGGCTGAAGATTTTGTCCAAGACAAAGAAGAAGACCAAAGTATTCTTGAGATCGGAGAGGGTTACTTCAATGAGCTTCTGAATAGAAGCCTGATCCTTCCCGCAGACATGGATATGGGAGGTACACCTAATGCTTGCCGTGTGCATGATATAGTGCTCGATCTCATTATTTCCTTGTCAAAAGAAGAATGTTTCATCACTGTATTAGGAGGCGATGGGAAGCATTCGTCTTTGAAAAGCGAGCAAGTTCGCAGGTTATCTCTGCATAATAATACTACTTGGCCTACCATGGATATGCCAAAACTGAGGTCCCTAACCATTTTCAGACCTACTAGAATCTTGAAACCTGATAGCATCTTCAAACCTACTGGTGTAGTAGTTGATATGCCTCCGCCCTCCCTTTCATGTTATCGTCTTTTGGGTATTGGACCTACGAGGCTGCAAACTTAAGGAACTTGCAAGTCTGGGGTTTCTCGGGAGCTTATCTCAACTACGGTATCTAGGTCTATCAAGTAGTGCTACTTATGAAGATAGGTCACCTGATGATCGGCTCCCAGCAGAGATAGGGAAGTTACGTTTTCTGCAGACGTTGGATGCATCCGGCACAAAGGTAACAGAGCTGCCATCGAGTATTATGGAAAGGCTAGAACGCCTGATGTGCCTTCGCTTGTGCACAAGGCTGCCAGATGGGTTGAAGAAGCTGAGCTCCCTTGAAGTGCTGGAGGGGGTATCTGTAGAATCTATAGGCGCTGCTGAAGAGGTGCGTCATCTGACCCAACTGAGGGTACTGGATTGCCATTTATGGCCTGCTGGAGACGACACAACAGATGCTATTCGTTGCAGGGAGATTGGTAAGGCTCTGGTGGAGTCCCTAGGGAAACTGGAGAAAATTGAATCTCTAGGTATTCGTGATAATTGTTTGACTCCATTTGATCTGGATGGCGGCTCGGTGGAGGAGGCACAGTGCAGCCTACGCCGGCTTACGATTGAAGGATGCACGGTGTTGCCGACATGGATTAGATCCAACTGGCTTCCCAACCTCTCTCATACCTGGACATATATGTGTATTACGAGCAAAAGGAGGACATCCAAGTTCTTGGCATGCTGCCACATCTTTGTCATCTCAGGTTCGACTCCCTCGAGACTTTGGAACACGAAGAGGAAGAAGAGGAAGAGAAAGAGGAAGACGAAGACGAAGAATAGATGGAAAGGTGTCCGGTTGGGCCTCATGCTTTCCCGAGTGTGGTAAAGTTTTATTTTCATGGACGCAGTCGCAGGCTAAAAGGCGGCGTGGTCCCATCTATGTTCCCACATGGCGCTATACTCAATCTCCAAGAGTTCATTTTATTTATCGACCCTGAAGATTTCTCCTGCCACGGTGACCGTGCATTGTTTACCGTTGATGACCTGGGCCTAACCCACCTCCCGTCCCTTCGGAGTGTGACTGTTCATGGCCTTGACTATTACGCCAAAGACGCAAAAGATATGATCGAGAGACTCAGAGAAGCTTAAGCATGAGGCGGCTCACCACCCCAACCATCCTATCATTCATTATCAATTGCTACCGATTATAGGTACGTATACTACTATATATACAGAGTGCTTCATGTCGTCTCTTGCCTTGTCTTCTACTATAGTATATTAATACTACCACAGCTCTATCTCTGATTATACACTAATAAATACATGCACTACCATAAGTGGCGTAGCTAGAAATTAACTGTATGCCTCACCAATTTTTTTTTGCCATACAATTCTGTTGAATCAACATTTTTATATATTATTCAGTATACAATTACAGATGTTGTTAAATAACATACACGTCTTAAATTAAACACTTGATTATAAAAGTTGTATATATTAAAATATAAATAGTCCAAACATATTAAGTCCAAAATATGTATAAATAAGCTCACGAGTCACGAAATTAAAACAGTTCGGAGATGATTACCATGTTTTACAGCGTGTACGTTACTACATTATTTTAGATAATGGATAAAAGATTATCTGGCCTTGACCAAAAAGGCTACGGCCCAAACTTACAAAACTGCAGCACCTCCGTCTGCACACTCAGACTTTAATCAATTCCGACCCACACACCATAAAATTGATGAAAGCATTAGTTCGTAATCCTATTACTAAACCTCCACCCATGGTGTGCAAAAATACGCATCGCCAAAGCCTCCATTGCTTGGCATACTTCTTTTATTGCTTGCCTTTCTTCTTCAAGCCGGTGAAGCTGTGCCCAGAAGCGGAGCCAATATGTGCCCCGGAACAGTACCTGCAAGAAAGTTTGTCGTGTTGAATTGTTAAAAACTAAATCATTTTTACTCAGCCATAATACCCAACATAATGCAGAAGCACCTGCCAACATTTAATTCTTCAATTTTTATTCAAACCTACAGGCCAATTATCAAACAGATCATTAAAGCGGAGCCAATGTACGTTACTACATACCTGCGCAACGCCGCAAATGCGAGGAATAAAATGCACCAGCTGAGGGAGTGCCTTGGCCCTTGCCGATGGCCGCGGTGGCTGCTGTGTGCCTGCGTGCGGCCTGTCTGCAATTGCAAAGTGCAGGGAATTAGCCCTAGGTAATTCGGTGAATTGGCCAATTAGCGACGGCCTGTAGGGCTGCTAGCGAATTAGCATCTATCCACACTTCTAGGCGAGTATATGCGACTACGGCACTCGGCACTACGTGCCGGCGGACAAGCAGGCGAGCCGCGAGCAGCGGCAAGGCAGGAGGAGCTGCGGAGGGATCGCCGACGCGGAGGCGCGGAGCACGAAACGTCGGATGCGGAGAGATAGCCGTCGCGGAGGCCGCACGGTTGTTTCTTGTTTTGATTATGGGCTGGCCGGCTCCGGCTGGGCTGTACACTATTGGGCTCGATTACAGGGTATGCCTCCGGGAATCTTATATGTCTTTCGGAAGTTTTTTTAGCTAGGTGGCTTTCAATATTTTTTTGATACTTATGGCTTCCAATGTTTGAGATTCGTGCACATTATATGAACGAACCAGATTATTGTGGAAGAAGAGTCAATAACGGTGAGAGAGGTGCACGTGGACAGCTGGCGGTACGGCTGGCGGTACGCGACGCTCCATGCATGAGCTGGCCGGACGTGAATCTATTTAGATTTCGATCTTTAATTTCAATTTTTTCTCAGACCGTAAATCATTTTTCAAATTCGTTTGAACAGTGGTATTCGTTAGAATTTATACGATAAAATAAGCTCCAATTTGAATATATTTCATATTTTTAAATAGTTTTTTTAAATCAATATTTGTTAGAAACTAGTTCAACATTTGTAATATACTATTTCAACATTTTTTTTTGAAAATGTTGAATTAGTTTTCTATAAATGTTGAACCAATATTGTTGAAATGTTGAATTAGGTTGATAAAAATATTGAATCTAGTATCATATTAAACTATTGGAGGCTAATAAAATTTCGTGCCAAAAAATATTCGAATACAACTATGTGTGTGACTTTATTTTCAACGGGATGAAAAAAGTCTCGTGGAAAATGCGCACGGGTACCTATAGGTAATATTAGTGTGTTGGGCCTAAATGGGCTTCTAAACCAAGTTGCTTAACTAGCACATGGAAGCTATATAGGAGCCTCCATATGCCTCCGCCCATCCGGCATACCCTGTATAGCTCTGTCCCGTCCAGCCCGGCATACCCTTAGAAAATATTTGCGGCCAGCACGCTTACAAATTGAGAAGTAGCTAGCTGAGAAACGCAGTATTGGTGTTGGCGCCATTCCCGGTGTGAATCTCACATAAGTGTTTCATATACTCCCTCCGGTTTATATTAGAAGTCATTTAGGACAGCCCACTTAAATGTTATTCATGATTTATATTTTCAATGTTTGACTCAAATCTTATACAAAACGACTTCTAATATGAACCAGAGGGAGTACATAGATAAGAGAGAAGACTAGTTTCATTCACATGGAACTCCATTGCTACATACATCAACCATAGATGAATCTTAAAATTAAATGCTACATAGTACCTACAAACAGTAACATAAAATGATTGTATTTTTATACTAACTAGCAAAGGCACATATGCGCACGCACATGTATAAAATAAATCAAATATGACATATAAAATATCAACTCATGTATTACGCACGTTTATTGATAATATGTATGTACTAAAACAGTGTCACTTTAGTGGATCACGGTAAATAGACTAGCCATGCAAAGCGCTTTTAAAAATAATTTATATTCGCTCTCTCATGTATAGAGAGCTTTATATATTCTCAAATCTCAATAGTTGGCATTTATTTATATGAAAAAAACTCTCCGATTTATTATCTATTAGTAATACGGGATAATTGTGTATACACGTGGGTACAAATGTGGGTATATTTAGGTGGGTCCTTTTTTATGAAAAAAGTTGAGCGGGAAACAACTAAAAGAGCCTGAAACATGTAAAAATTTTGATGCTTTCTAGTTTTTCCCTCCCACCAAAGCCCGATAGGTGGGTCCTCTGTGAGAGGGTGGGGATGGGTTTTTTGGTAGGAGATGTTTTCAATTCTCTAGGATCCTTTTAGTATGGATAAAATTATTACATAGGAGGGGTGGTTTCAAACATTATTTCATTTTCTTTTGCACTCCACTAGTAGAAAACTGGCTATTAATCCTGGTCCCCAAGCCCCTTTAGTCCTGGGCGCACAGCCGGGACTAAAAGCATGTTATGTTATGGGTACAAAAAGCATATTATGTTATGGGTACGAAAAGCATGCTAGAAAGTTTTTAGTGAAGAGCGCATTGGTTAATGTCTCTAAATCTTATTTTTTTATTGCAAGTATGGCTGCTCATGATATTTTGTACAGTGGAGAAAAGAAAAAACTTTTTAGTTTGTCCTGCTTCTGATCTAGTTACACAGCAATTTAGTCAACATGCATGATATCTTACATGTGCTATTTTTCAGGACCGTGCCTCGGCGTGGTGAATACTTTTGGTTAATGTTTTCCCATATGATTTCTGCAATATATGCTTAATAAATGGGAAAATTTGCTACAGGACACGCGAAATGGCGCTCATTTGCTGACACACACCGTTGACCGTCTAATAGGCTGAGACACACTGCAGTTTTGTGCCAATTTACTGAAACACACCGCTTCGATTAATATAACATTTTTTGACTGGGAAGGAGAGTTAACGGTGAGGAAATGTCATTTTTGCCCTTGGTCCCACTTGTCATTCCGTGACTTGCGCGAGCGCGAGCACCGCGACACGCGAGTGCGAGCTTGAGCACCGGCGGGCGTGGGGCTTGACACAACCATTGGGTAAGGGGAAGAATATGACAAGTGGGGTCAGGGGCAAAAATGATATTTCATCACGTTTCTCTCTTCTACTTGGCTGAAAAATGTTATTTTAATAGGAGCGGTGTCTTCCAGTAAATTTGCACAAAAGGAGAGTGTCCACCAGCATATAACGCGGTCAACGGTGTGTCTCAGCAAACGCGCTTCACTTTGCATGTCCTGTAGCAAATTTTCCCTTAATAAATTGTTGGTTTCATGGTACTATGTGTCATCAACCAATGTTGCCTGAACATGGTCCGCTCTGTAGATATCAAAATGAAGTATATTGGTTAAACTTATCTATTTCGGTATGTCAATCAAATGGCTAGATGTGTTTATTTGTATAGTTCACGTATTATTTTGTTTGATGAATGGCCACAAAGATGTGTGGCACAACAGGTGTTATGCATATGCAAAAATTAAATACATGCATCTTTATGATACAATAATCATAATAATTCGCACCAATGATTAAGGATAATATTAATACAATTTAATTGGAAGAGAATATTAAAATAAAGTATGCCTCCATTGATGGTTGTTGATTGCTTTGCCTTTCTTGCTTGTCTCAGTGACATTTGGCCCTTGGGTTCATGGTCCATCGTCCGGTCCAAACTTGCCGATCTAGTGTGGTACCATGGCACTGGTAGAGTGGTAGGGCGAGACCTAGACGGGGGAGGTGGGGAGTGTGGAACCGAGACGGCGCAATGGAATCGGAGTACGTTAAATTAGCAAAATAATGATGTTGCACGGTGGACAGCGGATAGAATTAAAGTGAACTGGTGGACTGTTGTGGGCGGAACGTACATGACCCTTCGAAATTGGGAGCATGTTGGCCCCGTGTACGGTGGAGAAACATATATGTGCAACTATCCGCCTATCCCTAGGTGAAATTCTTTTTTTTTAGACACGATAGGTGAAGTTCTTGGGCCAAAAAGCCCATGAGGTCCTCTTGCTCTCTCATGCTACCACAAGCCCAATCGTGCCGCTTCCTTTGCGCAATCACTCAGTTTTTTTTTGTGCTGAAAAGTTTTTTTTCATTTTTTTTTGCGTAACTCACTCAATTTTATTGTCTCTCTCACCCTCCTGCCTGCGGCTGCAACGCACTAGTTTGAACAGCCACCGGATGGACAACAATGGTGGTGGTTAGTTTTGCTTTTTTTTCAAAATAAATACATCCATTTTAGTTTGTTCTGAAATTTCTCAATAATTTGTATTATAAAAAGAAATCTTTTGCTAAAAAATGAAATTGAAAAAAATTGCGTTATAAAAAAATGACTTTACAATTTCACACACAGAGTTACAAAAAAAATGAAATTTTGCTTAAAAAGGGAAAAAGCAAAAACTCCATATAATTTCCGAAACAGAGCAAAACAGGGGAAAACCTCGCCAAAACCCCACCCCGTCCCCTCCCCTCCCCTCCCGCAACCGGCGACCCCATCCTTCCGGCGGCGGCGGCGGCGAAGATGATCATCCCGGTGCGCTGCTTCACCTGCGGCAAGGTCTCCCGCTTCCCCCTACCCCTTTCTCACCTTCCTGGTCCCCTCATCCGTGCCTAGGGGCAAGGGATTCGCTCCTCTGTGCGCCTAGGGTTTAGTACCTCCCAATCGGGTCTAATTTTTCGTTTTTCTTCTGATTTGTGGTGGCGCAGGTGATCGGGAACAAGTGGGATTTGTACCTGGACCTCCTCCAGTCGGACTACACCGAGGGGTAGGCTGAATTTTACTACCCAACCAATGGCTACCGTCCCTATAAATCGATTTCTGTATGATGTGATCTTCTGCGTTGGGTCGCATCTTTGGTTGTTTGGGATTTTGAAGTAGTGCCATGTGGAGACGATTGGGTTGCCTATGGTGTTTGGGAACACCAGGCTTAGATACTCTCGGGTTTTTAGATGTTCAAAATTAATCATCATAGAATAGATTCTGTTAGTTTGTCCATTGTTTATAGGCGAGGAATACATACCAGGCACCCAGAATTGCTTTGGGGTGTGCAATGGTAACCACAACTCCTGGAATCCACTAGGTCTTCTATTCTGAAATTTGACACGGCCAATATATCCAGCGGCTATACTGGATCCTGGAGTGCCTTTGACTGAGGAATCTGATGCTTGCATAGTTGCATATGATATTTTCATGTCACAAACTGCCTGCTTCTGTAGCTTCTGGATCTAGAAATGCTCTATTTGTGTGACTGTGTCTGGAACTGTTGCACTATGATAAGGACATGTTCTTCTGCTATAAGGCAGTTTTTTAACCACCAAGGGAATTAATTGTAGGAGAATGCTTTAGATAGTTGGTTTCAATACAATTTGTAACAGAATTGCTGTAAGTTATACAACAAATCATTAGCTATGCATACACGTTCCTTGAGCTAGTTGTGTTCCTTGCCTGATTTGTTCAGTTGAATATCTCTGTGACTCCGTCACTAAATAAAACTAGCTTGCCCATTTGCACCCAGCTGACTCCTTGAGCTTGTGTTTTATTTTTGTCCTGACCTTATTGGTTGTTGATGGCCCTGTTGAATGTCTTCGGTGTTTTCATGTATGATGTATCTAGATATTCGGAGTTGTTGTGTTTACAGAGTTAGCCAGTGACCAGAAAAATATTTATAACATGGAAAAGTTCAGTGATCTCTATGTGCTTGTTTTGACAAACAGATTCCTTTTCGAAAAGTGTAAACGGCTTGCAATATAAGTTCAGCTGAATGCTAGTTCTAAAAGATAGATATGGATTGTTATGATATGAATTATACATTTATTACATATGGCTCATAATAATTCATGTAAATAATGGGCTGTGTTCACCTAATTCCGTATTATTTGTCTTCATGAGAAGTATTCACTATATAAATAAAGACTGTGCCTTAGTAGGATTTAGGCCTTGTAATTACTGATGTAAGTTGGAGCATCTGTTGGCTGGAAAGCTTTATTAACATTACGTCCTTGTGTACCAGGGGCACTTCACTGTTTGACTAGCATTTCCTAGTAGCCACTTGTACTGAATATTTGTTTATACCATCAGAGTATGAGTAATCTAATTTCTTCATTTCTAGGTCTGTATGCCGTTAGGAATCTATTTTTGTCTAGCAAGCTAAAAGCAAATATGTCAAACTTTTGCAATCAAGCATCACAGCTGAATTTGGTGCTCTGCCTAATCTCTTAAGTTAAACATAATTTTACATACATACTTTTTCAAACTATGTCAAGATGCACAGTCAAGAAGGCAAATAAAAGAAGATGCCATTATAAGCATGCTATATGTATGGTAGCTCCACCCATGTATTGTCACTAGGAAACCATCTTGTATGCTCTGCAGATTACCGGATAGAATGAGCATGCCTCTCATAATTTAAGACTGTCCAAGAATCGAGAGCCTGTGGCAGCATGTATGTGTCTAGAATCTGGGGTATAACGGATTTGGGAATTTATCCATTAGGATTTTGATTTCGGTACACGTGATCAGGAAACTCAATCTAAGCAGCATGCCTTAGATTTAATTAAATTTGCAAGTTGTATATAGCCACTAAGCCTATACTAAGATAACACTTGACGAGACCTAAAATTGCTTGAGATTTTCCCATTTTCGAAGCCATTTCAGAGGCTTATGTTTGCTGTTTTTTAATTATTTTAGCAAGGCCAGTCAGCATATTCTGAACCTTTTGTCACTGGTACATTTACACGGGAGCTATGTTGTCTTATACCGGGAAGGCGGGAACATTAATTTGCTTTCCTTTTTAACAGCCAAACCCCCTTTTTAGGCACAAGGCTGAATTGGTGTCATTCATCATTCAACATGAAGTTTCTCAATAATTTGTTTTGTATTGTATGCACTACAAATCAATTACTTACTTTCACAATCCACATTCATACCAGTATACCATGCTTATAATGGGTGTGCTATTTTATCTTGGATGGTGTTTTGTTTGGTAATGTCATTTGGCGATATGCAGTTCCTTCTTGTTTAGTTGATTTGCTTGCAGACTGTCTTGAATTGAATCGGCTGGTAGGAATAAAAGAACTTGTGTTATCTGGTCCTCCAGAGTAGAATCTGAGGAGCTGGGTGGGTTCTAAAAAGTTTAGTATACTTGCTGATGTCATTTTAAATGGAAAATTCATCTGCTGATACAGGCATTACTAACAGATACTAATTAAACACTTTCTGTATCCATCTGTTTTCAGGGACGCTCTGGATGCTTTGCAATTAGTCCGCTACTGCTGTAGGCGAATGCTGATGACCCATGTGGACCTCATCGAGAAGCTCCTCAACTACAACAGTAAGTTGAATTATTCAGTTCAACCTTGTGCAGTCTTCACTTAAGATTCCTTTTCTCTTTCCCTGGCATGGCATGTCACTAACAGTCTCATTTGTTGACAGCACTGGAGAAGACTGATGCCACCGAACCTGCCAGTTAAGCGAACCTGGCATGCCCGAACCCTGGTCCGTCACACCTAGTACCCTTCACTGGAGTGTTATGCTGTGTTTTGTACATGTCTGGACAAACTCAATGTGGTTGTCCCTACCCCATGGTTGCGTATGTTGATGAGTGTTAGTGGAAGGTTATCGCAACTTCAGTATAACGGGGTTCTGCCTAGTGCTGCTTGCTGTGTAAAGTTTTCTGAACAGCTGGAAGAGTCATGGGCGTACAAAATTGGCATGCAGTTTTACCCTTGAGTGTCAAGCCTATGTGGTTACATATACTGTTTTTCTGCAAAGAGATGCTTTTCAGTTGATAATTTGCAAGATCGAAATGATTCATGCTATCCATTGCAAATTGCATTAGTAATCCATGCTGATGGATTGCAAATTGCATTAGTAATCCATGCTGATGGATTGCAAATTGCATTAGTAATACATGCTGATGGATACCTTGTATCTTTTTGTCAGTGTATATATATTACACATGATGCTGCCATGAACTCTGCTGGTGAAAACTGAAAAGAAGTGGGAGAATTCGCCGCCCTTGCACCATCCGGAAAGGCCGCTGACCTGCAATATTTCTCTTGTCCTTACATCGTCCGTAGAGGCCTGTGACTCGCAACATGTTTAGATTATTGTCCATGTGCAAGTGTGACGATTATTATTCTTACAATTCCTGTCCACAACTTCACCATCATGACTCATAACCGGGATCTGCCTAGTGCTGCTTGCTGTGTAAAAATTTCTGAACAGCTGGAAAAGTCATGGGCGTACTAAATTGACATGCAGTTTTACCCTTGGGTGGCAAGCTTATGTGGTTACATATACTGTTTTTCTGCAAAGAGATGCTTTTCGGTTGATAATTTGCAAGATCGAAATGCTTCATGCTATCCATTGCAAATTGCATTGGTAATCCATGCTGATGGATACCTTTATCTTCTTATCAGTGTATATATTATTACACATGATGCGGCCACAGACTTCGGTGGTGAAAACTGAAAAAAGTGGGATAATTCGCCGCCCTTACACCATCCGGAATGACCGCTGACCTGCAATATTTCTCGTCCTTACATCGTCCGTAGAGGCCTGTGACTCGCAACATGTTTAGATTATTGTCCATGTGCAAGTGTGACGATTATTATTCTTACAATTCCTGTCCACAACTTCGCCATCATGACTCGATGTCGGTTTGCTCATGTTGTCATGCACGCGCGAAACAATTTTCAAAGATCCCTTTCAGTGTCTCTAGGGGTTTGTCCATGTGCATGTCCCATGTGATGTAACATGCCCCAACTGGGCTCTTATGATATGATGGTGATCCTAGCTTTCGTTTTCAGGGTCTTTTCAATGAATCAATCTGTTCGGACCGTGCCGCTCAGATCGTTCGCTGTCATGATGCTGTTGACAATTACGGGTGAAACCGACAGTGGTTGCATAATGCTTGGACATGCACCGTCATGGGGCCTGCAGCTTTTAGATTAAGGATATATTATGTTGTGAAGGGGATCTTACAAGGGTGATCTCTGCAGATTCTGAGTTTTATTTTATTATCTTGGAGCAATTTCATGATTTTTCTCAGGGAAAATAAAATTAGTGTTGAGATAGAAAATTCAACGCGCTGGATGCAGCTGAAAATGTTCAGGGGAAGCTCTGGCAGAATTTATTTTTCACTGCAGACATAGAAATAAATTATTGCTTTTTCACTATGAGCAGTATAAATAGCACAAAGATGATTCATTTTCATTTGGGTGTGGGCAGAAACCCACAATTTCATATGGCTCCTACTTTATTTCTCATCCCTTTGGATGAGAATACCTGGGTATCACAAGTCTCTTCAGACAGTAAAAAAAAGGGGCCTCTTCAGAGAGGACAAAAAGACCCCCACATGAAAAAAGAGAGAAAGAACTAAGGCATACATAATCAAATGAACTTCCTGGTGGAGGGCATTGCATGTGCCAACTCTCATCCAAGGCACAAAACTATAACTTAGATTAAAAAGAAAGATCTATACACTAACAAGGGGTAATTCTGCCATGGTTCTTTCAGTCGAAGCTCGATGACCGACTCCATCTTCCCTTCAGATATTCTTCCAAGGAGGTGTTGGCTGCGATGAAGTCCGTGCTGCTGACAGAAGCGGAGTCATCATCCACATCGAATGCGAGGTTGATGTAGGATTGGATGTTGGTGTTGCTCCCTGGTGCTGGTGGTGTCATCACACATTCGTCGGCATCAACCTCGTACGATAGTCCGACCTGTGATCGTGCCCACTTGAGGATATCGTTGTCGCCTTCGAGAAGCTTCAGAACCTGATCATACATCCAGATGCTTGTAAGAAAACAATAAACAGCATGAACACTTGTGCAGAACATGCATCAAGGGCAAAAACTTACAATGTCAATTTGAGGACGGTTCTGAGGTGCTTGTCTGATGCAGAGGGAAGCAGCAAGGGTCATCCTCTCAACTTCTTCACTATGGCCTTCAGTAGGTAAGCTGGGATCTACAAGTTGTGCGAGCTTTCCTCCTTGTATGATGGAATTTGCCTGCATAAAACAAAACGACAATCAATTGTCTGTTCAAACCAAAGGAAAAGAACCATTCTTTTTTAACACAATTCAAACAAGAAATCAATACCTAATGATAGTTGGTACAAATATATGCTACATACCCACATCACTAGGCTCTCTTGCCCTTTTGGACAACCAGTGCAAAGTGATTTCCTGCCTGAGATGAGCTCAAGAAGGACGACACCAAAAGCATACACATCAATTTTGTTGTTCACCTTGCCATGCATGAAGTACTCAGGAGCTAGGTATCTGCCAAAATATCTCTATGTCAGTAAGCCAATTGTTGCAATGCAGCCACAGATGTCAAAATAAGAACAATTGCTTAAATTACGAACCCAAAAGTTCCTGTCACATCGTTGCATGCCATCTGAGATGTCCGATAACTGCATCACACATATATTGAAAGTTTGAGTTTCCTTAATTTTTGAACTGCACACTGACTGATGTATTCCGTGCTATCTGACGGAAGAATATTACCTTTGGTTCAAAGCACTCTGAGATGAGGATGTTTGATGACTTAACATCCCTATGGATCACTGGACGACTGTTGTCATTACCATGGAGATAATCCAGAGCATGAGCAACTCCCACAGCCACGCTGAACCTCTCAGTCCAACCAAATATGTTCTTGCATCCTTTTTCACCTGCACAATAATAATGTTAGGATTACTTTTACATCGCAACAACACAGGCAGAAAGCTAGCAGGCAGTGAAGCTGTTAAACACACCATGCAGTATCTCTTCCAGACTGCCTCTTTGCAAGTACTCATACACTAACAGAAGGTCATCATTCTTGAAGCAGAAACCAATGAGGGATATCACATTCTTGTGGCTGAGAGAACTGATAATCTCAATCTCTGACACAAACTCCTTCAGTACCTCATCAGAATACTTCAGGATCTTCACTGCTAGCTCCCTGCCATTTTCTAAACAGCCCCTGTAAACTTGACTAGTGCCACCTTGTCCAACTACAAACTCTGTACGAAACAACCAAACAGATCAGTTAACGCCACATGCCTACAAAAGTTGGAAGTTACAGAGATGCAAGTAGGCATTACAACAGAGTCAAATTGGATATGCATACCTGGTGAGAAATCAGAGGTGATCTTTGCAAGCTCACTGTAACTGAAGGAAGAATAAATAGATGAGAATTTCTCTTTGAGCAAGGTCAGCTCCTCTGGGGTTTCCTTCTCCAATTCTTCGATTACTACAGAAGACTTTCCTGAATTGCTCCTCAAGGGGACAACCACCCGGTCACGGAGAATATGACTGGTACTTGTGGAGTCTGATCTTGCGGTTCTGTATTCCGAATGGACTGGTGAAACTGCTGAATACCTACTTGGTAGCCGCATTGCCCACTGCACCACCGACATCTTCGACTTGTCAGGCAGGGAATCTTTCCGATCTGGCAAGAACTTCTTCCTCAGGAGGGGCCAGCCAGTTGCTACTTCTGATGATTCGCGTCGGCAACCCTTCACGGGGACCAATGCTAGTGAAACTTCTTTTGGCCGCGCAGGAGATCTCATTGGCATGGTGACGGCACGAGATATGCACCTGTTGTCCTGTCCGTGTTCATCCCAAAGTTTCTCCCCTAACATGGATGACAAGAGCTTCCGGTAGCTCCTCCTTGGTGTCTCAGGAACTGCATTCCAAATTCACACTTGAGCATACTGAATTCATAGCAGCTCTGAAACCAAAACATGAACAAATGCAAATGAAATTGTTCAGCTGACATACTTGTGCTTTGGTACAGTTCGTGTTGCATCGTATGGCCTGCATCTTTATGGTAAACAACTTTTCCGTTGTTCACAGCAAGAACCGAGCAGCCTGGCGGAACTCTCTTCGAGCAGTACTTGGCAACTGAGGTGGAGGATGATCTAGATGTTTGGAGGGTGCCAAAGAAAAAACAGCACTTGTATCAGACAATAAATATCTTTAGACTAAGATGGCAATATGTGGTAGGCAATGTGTCAAACTAAGTACCCGAAGGACCGGGAATTCTTGGCAACACCAAGGATGAGATGGGCGGCGCCACAAGAAGCTGCTTCCTTGACCAGAGCTTTGCGAATAGATGACCCTCCACAGACCTTGAGCTCCAAATTAATCTGATGCGCGTAAATGAAACAGGAAACTGATGAGAGCTCTGAGGCAGCCTTTAAGAAGCCGAAGCTTGCAGTTGAATTCTAGGGAAGACGAATGCTAGATTAGCGGTTGTCAAAGAGAAAAAGAAACAGTTTAGGTGCCCAAAACTGGAAGGCGTTGGAAAAGAGAGAAAAACAGGGGCGTCCAGTAAAGTAGTAGTGGTAGCACGAGTGGTACGGCAGGACTTTGAAACGCAGAATTTGACGGACTGGACCAAGATTTTCATTTCATTCGCGGGGCATCTTTGAAAGCCGAATTCCGGAGAAGGGGTCAGAGCTTTGAACGACCGGCATCGAATGAACACAGCATGACATGACTCGCGGAAAGTGGAGGGAAGGGTGGAAAAGAACAGATTTTTTTCTTTTTTTGTTTTTTTGGTTTGCGGTGAGCTCTCTCTGGCACGGACGAACTGACGAACCTGCTTGAGGTTGCAGAAGCCATCGTAGACGGCGAGCACCGACGCGAGCGAATCCGCGGCCCTGCTCCGCTCATCCAGGCCCATGAGCAATCCTGAAAAAGGTTGCGGGAAAAAAAGGGATTAATTTCACATCGCAATCGCAATCGTCGAATGGGGGAACAGTAACGAGTTTCCAGCTCTGCTCGTCCGACCAATCGCGGCAACGAATGAACGGGAGTTAACTAACAATCCCAAGAGCAGAAACGCTTGGGAGGGATTATTACTTTCCATCCAAGGGGGATGAGAAAGAAAAGCGGGCAGCTTGGCTGGGTTAATCGGAAGGAGGAGGAGAGGGCGGCGGTTACCGTCGGCGGCAGCGGCGACGTGCTGCGCGGCGACGTGGAGCGCGACGACGCGGTCCCCGACATTGGCGACCTTGACGAGTGCCCACGTGAGCAGCTCCCTGCTGGCGGCGTCCCGCCTGATCCCCACCACCACCGTCCTCCCTCCCCCCGCCGCAGGCGCAGGGGACGACACCGCCGCCGGTGCCGCCGCCGGCGCGGGCGACGCCGGCGAGGGGAGGTGCGCCTCGCACTGCAGCAGCCTATGCCGCCGCGCGCCGTCGGGGACGAGCAGCCTCATGGCGGGCCTGTACCGAATCAATCGATGCCTCCGAGGCCCCCTCCGCCCCCACCACCACCACGCTCGCTTTGTTCTTGCCTCCCTCGCGACACACACCCACACACACACACAGAAGAGAGAGAGAAGAAAGAGAGAGGAGGGAGAGGTTTGCAAAGGAGCAAATTGCGATTGCGAATGGGGGGATCCGCGGGAGGCTGCGTTTTGTGCGGCCGCCTGTTTCCCTCTCCCGTCCCTCCTCCGGCGGTGAGACGTTAATTAATGGCTTAATTAACCAACGTCTCTTCCCCGTTGTCGCGGGCTTTTTTTTTCGTTGCGTTTTCTTCTCGTCTCGTCTGGCTGCTGCCTGCGGCCGCTGCCTTGCTTCCTCTCTACTGCTCACTGGGTTTTTTTTCCATTTTTTTCTTGTGTTTGTCAGGATTTTTTTTATTTTTTGAGCAATTGTGTTTGTCAGGATTCTGTACTGCACAGTGGTGATGGTAAAGCCGACCCTGGCATGGGGAGGTTTGAGGTGGGGTCACATGCAAAGATGCCCCAGGCATGATCCCACAACCCATCCCGTCATTTTAGCCAGATTTTAATATGATAGTAAATGATTTTTTATATTGTAGGGAAAAGTAAACTATTTTGGTACCCTCAGTTATTCGGGTTGCCCCATCTGATGAGCTTACTAACTCCCCAAAGAAAAAGTACTCAAATTGGACAGAATTTCCCACGGTCAAAAATTGCCCTCTTTTGTTTCCTTTGTTAAATGTTGTGTTTTTTTATAAAAACTTTTGTGGCCGGGGTGACAGTGAAAGCCATGCCTTATCTTACAACCTGAGTAGGAATCTTTGTTAACTAATGTTTATTTAGTTGTTGAATTTATGAATAAATCATCTTCTTTCAAAAAAAATATGAATAAATCATGGAAATATATCACTAAAATTTCTTGAATTTTATTTCTAACGTAGATCAAGGAGACATGTCACTGCAAAAAAAAACTTATTCAGCTTTGTGCAGCAATGAAAAATACAAGACAATACGTGCCACATGGATCGTCGCGTGCGATGTGCGAATCATCCATCACCCATACGCGCCTCGTCACCCGTGTAAATATATATCTACGTGCCGTGCCAGGGGTCCAGCAGGTAAGATGACGGTTACACACATGGATTGGATTGGATGCTTTTGACCTCGTTATCTCTGCCGCCGGCGGTTATTAGTTCAATTCTTCCACGTACGTAACACGCTGAGGTCAACGTCTGTAGTCCGCCGTCTCTCTCAATCCAAGCGAGCCACAAATTAAAACCGACGGCCGGCCGGAGCAAGAGAGCAACCAACGTGCGCGTCTCGCTGATGGGGCAGAGCATCATAAATGCAGCAGAGACAGAGTACGTAGTGCTAGTGCTACGGCACGCGGCCGGCCGGATCCGACGTGTCACGTCAGACCACGTGTACTCACGGATCATCAACGTAACCACCGTCCGACGTGGCGTACGGGCAGGTAGATCTCCGTCGGCCAGCCACGAATATATCGAAACGGTTAGTCTGCCAATCTGAAATAAACGATGCGATTTTGTAATTAATTCATGCCGGCCGCCATCTGATTTCGATATGTTATTATCGCTCGACTGATCGAGCCAATGATGAAATTGATAGCTCGTAGCTATCGTGGTTACTATTGCTGTTGAAAACAAGTACGTACAATGGGCCGGGCTCACCGCACACGGCACACCTGCTATTGAAGCTCCTTGCAAAATAAAATAAAATAAAAATAAAATGCAACATACTAGTGAAGCTACATATAGTTTTTGGCCTCGTGTGGAAATTAGTTTCTGGCAACGCAAATGTAAGTGGGGGCACGGCATGGCATGGAGGAACACAAACACGTATGCCAAAAGTACGCCAACCACAAATTAATCGAGCGATTAATTAGTTGAGCGGTTAGCCTGTAGCCATCAGCAGGATACAAATACCGAATTCACATTTGTCCGTTCATGCTGGAGTACACATAATATTATACGTCAACAATACATCAGGCACGAGATCTTACTGTCGGCTATATCGTGTATTTTTTCTCTACACCACTCTGCTCCATGAATACCTGTCGGTAGGCGTACGACTTATTTGCCGTCTTTCCTTCAGGGCCTTTTTCTTTTCGATCATGTGCACAATGGTGCTCCCTACAGTGACGTACACGTACTCGTCACTGATCATCTCCGATCCATCAGATCGATTGTTATGCATGCGATCGAGAAACGCATGTGCTGCCACGCATATATATCACAAACAGAAAGGAACAGGTGTGATAGATCGAGACCACCACGAATATGAGCAAGTTGCTGCTTGGTTTTGTGCTAGCTCCTGGATATATGATGCATCACATCATCACATTCTGTGGTGTTCGATCGACGGATCGATTTGCAAAGTGGTGGCACATGTATATATGTGGCCCACCACTGCTCCTTGATTTAGGGCCTGTTTGATCCCTGTTACTAAAGTTTAGCACTTGCTAAAGTGTAGCAAACTAAAATTTAGCTTACGAAAGTTTAGTAAGGAGGTGTTTGGTTACCTGTACTTATGGATTGCTAAAGTTTGTCAAAAGTCAGATTTGCCCCTGCATGGTCCCCTCCTCCCCACTTGGATGAGGAGAGAGAACGTGGATACTAGTGGAAAAAGTGAACTTTAGCATATTTTAGCAAAGTTTTAGCACCCCTTTCATGTGCTAAAGGTTTTGAGTGCTAAAGTTAGCAAAACCCTTTTAACAATTCATTAGCAAGGGTATTTGAGTACTCTAGCGCTAAAGTTTAGTTAAAAGTGATGTGCTAAATTTTAGTACCATGAATAAAAACACCCCCTTAGTGGTAGGTCATCACTTGCAAATAAATAAAAGTGACCATTTGGATCGGGGAGGGAGGATCCATCGTTGCTTTTGTAAAGGGAAAAGCAAACCCTATCGGCTGAGTTGAGCAGCTACGGAAGCATAGATGCCTTGTTTTGTTCCATTTCCATAGTGTCCTGTTACAAAAGCTTGGAATTAACATAGTAGGCTATTCGCGTCACGAGAGATGATGATGATTCATTCCTTCCGCAACAAAATAAGCGTTGTACGGGTTATTGTTTTCTGGTATTTGGCTATGGACTGGAGCAGTAGAGTGGCCCTGTTTAGTTCAAAAAAGTGAAAGTGAAGTTTGATGAAATGTCACATCGGACACTGTAGCGCACTGTAACACTTTTCGTTTGTTTGTGTTAATTATTGTCCTACCATGACCTAATTAGGCTCAAAAGATTCGTCTCGTCGTGTACATCAAAACCATGTATTTGGTTTTTTTATTTACCCATGTTTAGTGTTTCATGCATGAGGAAAGAGATTTGATGTGATTTGATGTGATAGGTGAATAGTGAAGTTTGGAGAGAGAAATTTTGGTTTTTGAAGGGAACTAAACAGGGCCAGCATATGTGAATTTCTACTCCCAAATTTACTATGAAAAAGAAGATTCTCATCACATCAAAATGTCATAACATGCATGGAGTACTAAATGTAGATAAAATCAAAAACTAATTACACAGTTTTGTTGTACTCTGCGAGACGAACATTTTGAGCCTAATTAATAAATTTTTGGACAATTTTTCGCACATACAAACGAAATGTTACAGTGCGCAATGATTACGATGTGACATTATACTTCATAGTACGCAAATGGACAAGTGGTTAGCGGATCACAGAACGTACAGTAACCACAAATTAACCAAGTGATTAGACGGTCAGTCTCTTAACAAGAAGAAATGGGACACTTCCAAATCCCTTTTATCAGCATCTGGCCGGGGGTAGCTCCGCTGTGGCGTCACCATGCATGCATGCTCAACTGCTGCGGTTTTTTTCTTTTTTCTTTTTCCCTTCTCGGGACAGAATTAATTTCTTGGGACCAAATTAAATATCTTGCTGTAACTAAAATCAGACTTGAAGTACTGATCTAATTGATCGGGACAACGTGTGTCTTGATCTAAAGGAGACGAATAGTAGGTATTTTGCTAGTGTACTTTATTTATAGCTTTTTTAATTAAAGGATCCCTTAGTATTTCCCCTCTGGTGGTGGAAATTACCTGGTTGTTAAGGGTTTAGGGATAGATACAATTTTTTTCTAAAAAGATAGAGAGATACATTCTGCTTTCGGAAGAAAAAGCCAGCAGCAGAGTGATGACAATCATAGCCTTCTCTTTTTTTTTATGTAATCCGCAGTGCAGGCAGGTCTATCTTTTTCTCCCTTTTTGGCATAATAAAGGCGGTGGCCTGTAGCCATCATCATCGTACTGACCACAAATCTGCGCATTGATGGTCGTATATGTGTTCAATACAGGCACGAGGTCCTGTGTGTCAGCCAAAATGTGTACTATACGTACACTCAACTAATTCTTCGAGCTACTGAAATAAAATAATCGTGCTATTAAATAGTACGTATGTGTTTGGTGAAGGTCGAATACAGAATCTGTTCGTACTCTCCGGCCTTCCATTAATCACCAATAATTAGTACGGAGTAGTGTTCTCCATCCGTCTTGTTGGAATTGCATATTGCATTGACATGCTGCATTTTTACAAAGAGGAACAGAGAGCATATATATGCACCTCCACTTGTGTATATATATATATATATATATATATATACACACACACACTCCACTGCCTATTACTGAACAACTGACCGTGAATTACTGAACCGAATGTACTGGACTACTGAATGTGACTCTATAGTAGTTCGTCAGTAATCGCGGTCAGTAGTAAATACTGAAATTTTTTATCAGTAATTTTGTCCAGTAAAAAAATCAGTATATATATATATACACGTGCTAATCTACACCCTAGGTGTAGCAGTTATTCTACACAATTTTTTACTGGACAGAATTACTGATCAAAATTTTTACTAGTTACTATTGACCGTGATTACTGACGAACTACTGTAGAGTCACATTCAGTAGTCCAGTACATTCGGTTCAGTAATTCACGGTCAGTTGTTCAGTAATAGGCAGTGGTGTAGAATAATATTCTACACTTAGGGTGTAGAATAGCGCTGCCGTATATATGTATATATATATACTACCTCCACTAAGCAATGCAAGTTGCCTATTTCGTGCTCGTGCATTTCTCTGCATGCGTGATGAGCATTGGACGGTCTCGATCGACCGCACAGACGACATTATATTCTCCTGTGTTTGTGATCGATCGATGGAACTTTATATATAGATAGCTACGGAAAGGTCATTGGAATGTTCTTCGTGATGATCAGTTTCATGGTGGTGGCCGGCCGCCGCTCCTTTTTGAATAAGTAGAATAGCAAATGAAGCCATCATTTGGGTTGTGAAGATGGAGAGAACCCGATCGTTCCTTTTGTAAAGGGAAAAGAGGGCAGCGCACCTTGCCATTGGCTGTGTTGCTACGGAAGCATCTATACATTCCTCGCATTCTTTGACTCATATATCTTCCCTAGTGCTCGATCTGCCAGTACAATGCAAGCTTCGAATTAACTTGGACACATATAGCCTAGCTTGCTGATCCAAGCAGCATCATATCATGCATGCACCGGGGACACGACGTACAATTAAGCAACACATTTTATTTTATTTTTTACTGCTACTACGTACTGGATCCTAGCTTGTTAATTAATTACCAGGCATCGATGCATCGTAGAGGACTAGAGGTAATTCTTGAGCGAGGTGACAATAACATGGCACGGCACATCAACAGGTGCAAGCAACGGCGGCTACGGAAGGATGCATGGGAGGAAGCTATATGACTCCAATCCGGCCGGCACGGCACAGCTGGTGCTGCGTGACGCTACTGCTCTGGCCTCTGGTACGGTGGTGTCTGGTGTCCCAACCGCTAGCCGGCTCTGCTGCCTGGGCATCAGCGAACGGGCCAGCGAGAAATGTCTGCGAATGGAGATGCATCTGCACGGACGCGCAACGAGCGACATCGAGCTGTTTTATTATTTGTATATATATACTTTTGCTGCTTGCAGATCATCGATCTCCTAATAATGTACTGTTATATATGCTGTCGCCCAACAACCTGAAATGAAACCACCTGCCTGCGTGCATCATCACGGCGGGTACATTGCTATACGTCAGCGATCTGATAGATCGTCTTATATAGTGCCACAAAATTTTTTATTGATGTGAAAGAGGGAGAGCGAGGTGAGAGAATGAGGTCGTTGTTTTGCGAAACAACCGCTTCATGAGCAAATTTTTAGGACTATGAGACAACTCCCCTTTATCAGTACGAGTTTTGTTGACATGCAACCAATAGTAGTTTACTATTTTACCATAAATTAAGGGATACTATATTACTATGAGTCAACCAAAACAACGATCTATTGTATAGATTGTCCGATAAATCGTCTCAAAATTACGTGTCACTGTATAAGACCGTCTAACGATGCCAATGTACCTCTGCCCTCAGTGTTGAAGGAGAGCCGGAGAATATATTCCAGGTACATTGCGTTACGTCATGCACATCATCTGGACGTATGTACTTTAATTTCGGAATCAGTGAGCCTAACTGCTTCATTCATTATAATCTAACCTTAATTCTCTTCGATCGCCAGGTTAATTAAATTGTCGATCTGTACTCTACATACACACACAGATTCGCCACACGGCTTGTAATTATTCTTGCATGTCGAACCCCAGACCTTATGGAGTTTGGCTGATCCCCCTGCCCCCGCGTCGCCCCTCTCTGGCGGCTCAGGCGGCCTCCCCACCCACCGCCGACTCCCTCCTTCCTCCACCTTCTCTCCCCTCGCCGCCGCCGGAGGGCCTCGCCGGAAGCCCAGCGGACCTTGGGATGGCGGCGGCGGGGCGGCCCTCCGGAAGCTCGTGCAGATCTGGCGGCAACGTTCCCCCTCGACACGTGGTCTGGCAACGGTAGCGCGGCGGACGTGCGGCTCGACGACGGCACGACGTGAGGGCGGGGGTGGACGGATCCGCTGGCGCGCCGGCCAACGGGGCTCGGCCGGGGCGCGCTCGTCCTTCTAACTCGCGGCCAGCGGTAGCCGGGCCGGGTCGCTGCGCGGCCTTGGCGCGGGTTGCTGCAGCAGCAGTCTAGGCGGCGGCTGGGCGCGGACTGACCAGAGTTTAGCGTCGGGAAGGCGCTTCGCGTGGATTTGCAGCCCGCTGCTGGTTCGTTGCCTCGGGGCGGCTGGATCTGGGGGTTCGTCCCCTAGGTTTGTGCCCCGGGCCTCACCGGTGCTGACCAAACTGGTGGGCATATGGCGGAGCGGCCGCATTGGATACCGTCATGGTGGCTATCTAACGTCTTGGCTTCGTGGCCCGCGGCTCCGGTCGGGGGTCGGTGCAGGTGTTTGGCGTTTCCCCGTCGATGGTGGCGTTTGGGGAGTTGTCGGCCCACGTTCTGGCCCCTTCCCGCGGTTTCTTCATGGCCGGTAGTGCCGCCTCCGTCTTCGCGTCACCGACAAAGCCGCTCCCTTAGCGCCGTCAAGTCTCCGCCGCTGGGTTCATGGCTTCTCTCTCACTCTGTGAAGCACGGTGTCATCTCATTGAGGGGACGTCAGGAGTTTTGGGGCCATCAAGGGCCCCAAACCTTCCCGATGTGTCGGGTGTTGCCATCAGGTGCATATGGAACCTAGCGGCGTGCTTCGGCGGCTGCGATGGTGGGCGGTGGATGGAGGCGAGTGGGATCGGTTTAGGTACTCCCGCCTCGTTGGGCGGAGGTCCACAAGCGTAAGCTTCGATTTGGTGTCAGGTCGGGCACCGGCGTGTGCTCTTTCCTCTTGAGGGCGTTGTCGGCAGGATCTTGTACGACGGCGGTTCGTGGAAGCACTCCGTGGTGAAAATCAAACGTTAGCACCGTGTGGGTTGCTCCTTGTGTGATGAGTGATTGACAACGTGGTGTGGACTGACTCTTGGCCGAGTATTGCAGGTGCAGGTTGTGGCTTGGTTTGTGTTGCATAGGTGAAGAACAAGCGCGAAAGGTCTATGTCTGTGTGACCTCCAGGTGTGGAGAAGACAAGTAGGCTTGGTTCCAGGGACTGGAGTATCAACAAGACCAAGTACGGACCGCATGGTGGCAAGAAAAGCAAGACGAGGTCGGGTGATGGAGCCGGGACAGGGTGGTGGCCAAGTCGTGAGTGGGGATCGGCGTTGAGGCTGGACCAAGTCCACGGGGTTTGCAGTGGTTTGGCCACAAAACCACTGGGTTCACCGGTTGAGCCACAAAGCCGGCCCGAAGATCTCGGTCGGTGTGCTAGACACCAAAACCGGTCTGACCGGTTTGGGTCGACAGCGCCGGGAAGTTTCGAAGCGGAGGACACTGTTGGCGGTCGTTACAACCCAATTTTCGACCACTAATACTCTAGAATAAAAGAGGCTTTATGTAACATTCTATGTACTTAGGTTTTATTTCTAATGGAGTTCCACGAGTTTTGGTAAGTGTCGCTTGTGCAGGTACGATAACGAGAAATACGTGCTATAGGGGTCGGAAACGACCGATTCGGCCGAACGACACGATTCGGCCGGTTACCCCCCTTAGCCATACGAGCCACCGGGAGCCGTCCACATCAACGATCACCAAGAGAACACGACACATGCCACGTGGACGATCACCAACTCATCCTGGGCCCACACAGAAAGAACCCCAGCACCAAAGGACGGCCCAGGGGGCCCTAGCACCAGAGGCGGTGTAGAGAGGGCCGGCCACGGGCCAGGCCTGGTTCGGCCGAAGGGTCAGGTTCGGCCGAACCAACCTCAGGCGCGCAACCGCCTCCTAAGGAAGCATCCTGGCCCTTGGTGGCCAGGTCGGTGGATCAGAGGGTTCGGCCGAACCCCCTGGTTCGGCCGAACCGACTCCTTCGGCCGAAACGGCCGCAACCGCCATCAGCCCTCCTTGGCCGTTACTCTACCTGCCAAACCGACCTTGGAGTGCTATAAATACAGTGGCATACCCCCATTTGTAACACACACCACTTGGGAGCAAGTCTCCATTCTCCACTTTCAAGATGTAGAGTTAGGCTAGTCCTGTTGGGAGTTAGAGTCAGGGTCGAGCTTCGCTCGGGGTTACGGAGTCGTCTTCTGGAGTTCTGGTAAAGCTCTTGTATCTTTTCCTTTTCTTTATGTACG
>OAMR01000892.1:330026-354496 GCA_900205405.1 Echinochloa crus-galli
CTGAAAAAGAACTGGCACAAACATGCCAGAATTTGAGCAACCGGGATGAGAAGGTCACTGAAGGTGAGCCTTGGCAGATGGACAAGAACAATGTCCTCTTCCAAGCATTCACAACCAAATTCAAGAGGCTCGCCAAAGCCACATGACATCTAGACCTTTACAATCCATCTATAGGTAGATGTATCGTGGTTGTATCCGTGTAGAGCACCATTAGTTTAAATTTATTTCCCAATTCAATTTCCCTTTGCTTAAATCATTGTTTAGGAGGTGCTCTCTTTATTTCCCTTCCAATATTTGTTTTTCCAAACCTTAGCTTAATGAATAAATAAAATCAGAGTTGAATGCACAAAGAATAAAATTGTCGCTCCGGTTGGTGCATTTGAGCCAACCGGAGATTTCCCTATTTAACAAAATGATACAGGAGTACAGGCATGATACAGTGGAGGAATAGGACGAGGACGAGAACGAGCAGGCCGACCAGTTGACTCAGTACCTTTCAAGGTTGAATCCGTAAGGAGTGCCAACAGACACGCGTCACGATCGCGGAGCTTGCGTCGAGGCGAAGCGAAGTGCGGTGCTGGGCTGTCCGTCCGATGGTGAAATGCTGTCAAGTGACAAAACTACCCTTCAAGGGGTGTGTATCGAGTAGGGGCAATTGTGTCTTTCTCCACCACCATGGGAACCGATATATATACTTGGTTGGTGGGAGAAGGCAGTCATCTTTCCAGCCTAGGGTTTTCATTTTTCCCTTCCTAGTTTTCTTTCATGTTTTCTTAGGCTAGCAAGAGAGCTTCATGTCTACATCTAGAGAGAGGGAGGATGATAGGGTGGCTTGCTAGACGACCTTGTATGAATCTTTCTTGGTACTAGCAAGAACTCACGTGTGGCACGCACGTTTATTTATTGATGACGCGTAGTTACTACAACAGTGTCACTTGAGTGGGCCATGTTAAACAGACTAGTCGTGTGAAGCGCTTTTAAAAATACTTTATATTTGCTCTCTCATTTATAGACAGCTTTAGGTATTCTCAACTCTATCTAGAGGCACATTGTTTTTGAGACAGTTGGTCTTTATTTATATGGAGAAAAATTCTCCAATCTATGTCTATTAAAAAAGGATAATTGTGTATAGATGCGGTTAAAAAAATTGTGGAACATAAATTTTTTTAAAATTTGGCAGGTGCCATCGCATGGCGTGATCACCTTAAATTTGGCAGGTGCCATCGCGTGTGCGTGATCAGCTCAAACTTTTTCTAATTTGGCTAGTCCTCTCACGTCAGCTATGGCTAGTCCTCTCCATAGTTATTAGGACCGGACCGGTCATCGAACCGGTAGAGGTCTCGGTTCAATGGTTCAACCGTTGTAAACCGGTTGAACCACCGGTTCAATACTATTAAACCGTTACACTAAACCGGCCATAAATACTTTGAAGCGGTGCCTAGATATATATGGTAATTAACATAATAACTATACATACTACATAGTTAATTATTAGAAAAACAAGCTCATAAATAATATAATTATATAACCATATTAGTTGCATTTCAATTTCAACATTTGAACCACAAATTCACAAAAAAGATGAACGGACACCACAAATGCACGACCAAATTAAAGTACCAAACAAGTGAAAAAGAACAGAAGTGCTCTTTCCAACACACATCTGACGTGCAACATGCAAGCAAGCCCGCGGTCTCTAAAATCAGTAAAGCATGCACACTTATATTTACTCAAATCGAATCGTTTTAGACATAACTCTGTGAGTATGTAACTCTTGCACGGCAGTCTGCTTCCAGTGTGCGCGATGCAGAATTGCAGCGACCCAGATCAAATGCAGTAGCCGTTGCAGTTTAAGATGTAGCAGCGATCTGGACCGTCCATTTTCCTGATGAATGGACCCGATCAGACGCTACAGTAGGTAACAGTACGCCCGAGTATGCTACAGTAATCTGCTCGAACAGTACCACTACAGTTACAGTTATGCATAGTGCTGCTTATTCCCCTCTCTCGCTGTAACTGGACCCGGACTGCTGCACAGTAACACAGCTAGGGGGAGTGGGCAGGCGCGCAGGGCGCAGGGGCACAGGCGCACAGCTGCGCAAGGAAGCAAGCCGCCGCTCAGGTGGGGAGGGGCGCAGAAGATGGGCGCACATGCGGAGCATATAAAAAACGTCCCGGTTCGTATGGAACCGGCCGGTTCACCGGTTCTACTAAAAACCGGTTCGATTGCATGAACGGTCTTTGAAGCGAGCTGGACCACTGGAGGCTCCGGTTCGGTCTTTTACCGGTCCAACCGCCGGTTCGGTCCGGTCCTAATAACTATGGTCCTCTCACGTCAAAAGGGTAAAAAAAAAGGCCAACGAAAGTTTTTAAATTTGGCAGGTGCCATCGCAGACTTTTTATTTTGGCTAGTCCTGGTGCGGGTACAAATAAGTGGGTAAGGTGAATCATTGGTGAGTAAAACCTTATAGAAATCATTGTTTCACTTGACGTAGGAAAAACTTTCGTCTCTTTTGTACCCATCAGATTTGACATGTGGGTCCTTTGTGTGGTGTGGTTACAATTTTTTAAGGTGAAAAAAGTTTTCAATTCTATTAGATCCTTCTAGTATTCGTTCCTCATTCCCATCTTTGTCTCCCGGTGTTTTCTCTTTTTGGTGATTTTTGGAGCTATTTCTTGTGATTTTCGTGGAGAGGTTTTGGAGGAGTTTCTTTGCGGGATTTGTTGGTGGATTCACACATGAGGTTGTTGTGCCTCTTTGCATGGTGATTTGTCCCCTCCAAACCCGTGGAAATCCTTCGAATTTGGTGGTTTTCGGAGTTGTTCATGAGGAGGTGTTCTTGAGGGTTGACTTTCGATTGCCACCGATTTAGTTAGTTTTGGGGGTTGATCTCTTAGCCACCGATGCGGGAGTAGGTCTAGATTACCCAAAATCTATCCTTTGCAAAACCCTGACAGCCAAAATTGGCAGCCACCGAGGCAAACCGGTCTGACCGGTGTGTCTCAGACCGGTTTAAGTCTGTAATTCGAGTAGGTTTAGGATTCCGAGTTTGATCCCATATTGTAACCGACTCATGAGGGGTAAGACTTCCCTGGCCTATAAATATAAAGGCTAGAAGGCCGATTGAGGTATTCCAATCGAATCAAATACAACTTGTCCTTATTTTTATCTCCTAAACCCTAATCTTTTCCAACCCCGTATTTGCTGTTCTTTGCTCGTCTCTATGGCGTACAAGGACGTTCTAGGTGGCCTGCCGACCCTAGAACAACCCTAGGTTCTTCAAGCTCCGACGGGGTCCCTCCCGAGCTCGAGGTTCTAGGTCTTCGCGAGTTCCTGGAGAAAAGCGGTCAGACTGGTTCCGTAAATCGGTCAGACCGGTTTTGGTCAGAAGCTCTGGGTGTTGGCTGTTATGACGGCTGTGCTGCGCGTTTGTTCGACTTCAAGTTTGTTGGCGCGTTTTCGTGTCAACATACTTTTTGGCGACTCCACTGGGGAACGATTGATCTGGTTCTAAAACCAATCTAATCTACTCCAAAGATGTCGGGATCTACTTGCGACCTCGACATGACCAATATCATCACCGCGACGATGGAAGAGCTCACGGAAGAAGAGCGTCAACGGTACCTGAGTGCTGAGGAGCACTTCAAGGCGCAATTCTTGAAGGGCTTCAAGAAAGATCGCGGTGGTTTCGTCAAGAGAGTTGAGGACTTGTCATGCCATCGTTCAAGCTTGCGAACGATAAAATTGAAGAAATTCCTAAGGTAACTGGTGAATCCTCATCTTCTGATTTTATGCAGCAAGTAACTCGTATGATGGATGAAAAATTAAATGCCGCACAAGCTGCTACTAGTGAGTTACTTGTTAGTATGGTGAGTAATCTTGATAAAGGTAAAGGTGCTGTAGAAACAGATCCTAGCGCGTCATGCATACCAGAAAATATTATAAATCCTAGTTTGGGCATGCCACCAAATTTTTATGTAGGTCAGCCACCTCATCCTGGTTCGGTCCCCGAACAGGTCAGACCGGTTTCTACAACCGGTCAGACCGGTTTGGCTAGCTCAGCTGGTCAGGCCGGTTCCACGAGTGTTGGTGCGACCAATTCAATGGTTTTAGCCAATATGGGTGCTTCTGGTCTTGTTTTTACACCTCCTCTTACTACTGTTGTGGGAAGCTCACCCGGTGGATCTGGCACTTCTTCCAGGCCGATTCCAAATGCTTCTCAAAATATGCATAGCACACCTCGTTTTATACCTAATACACACAGTGCTAGCTATCAAGCCGATTTTTCTAAATTCAAAGAGGATCTGGCTAACACGATTAGGACTAAACTTGGGATTGATATGAGTAGTTCACGTTTATATCAGAAACCATATCCTCCTGAAAATGATTTAGTTCCTTATCCTAATGGTTGGCGTGTTCCCGAGTTTTTTAAATTCAATGGTGATGATAATCGTACTACTTGGGAGCATATTAGTCAATATATTTTGCAATTAGGGGAAGCAAGTTTTTTTGAGCCATTGCGTATTCGTTTGTTTTCCCTCACTTTAACTGGAACTGCTTTCTCTTGGTTTTCTTCGCTTGCTCCTAATTCTATTCAAAGTTGGACTCAATTGGAGCGTAAATTTCATGATCACTTCTTTAGCGAGAAAATGAGGCTAAATTAACCGATTTAACATCAATTGGACAAAGCCGAGATGAATCGGCTATGGATTATTTCAGGAGATTTAAAGATGTAAATAATCGGTGCTTTAACTTGACAGTTTCTGAAAAGGATTTAGCAGATTTGGCTTTTGCAGGCTTGCGGTCTTATTTGAAAGAGAAATTAGAAGGCTTTGATTTTTCCTCTGTTAATCATTTACAAACTAAGGTCATGAGCCTAGAATTTAAGTTAAAAAATACAAAAGAATCCGCTAAACCTCATCGATCCAATGTTCATCTTGTTGATAATGATTCCGATAGTTCGGACGATGAGGATAAAGAAGTTTATGCTGCTGAATTTGTTTGGCCATCAAAAGGTAAACCGGGTTCTTGTCCTTCACTTAAGCCGGTTTAGAAAAATCGGTGAGAAGAAATTAAGTTTACTTTTGATGTTGCTAAGTGTGATCGTGTTTTTGATGAGTTGCTTAAGAATGGCTTTATCAGACTTTCTCATGCAATTCCACCAGCCGATCAATTGAAAAATCATGCATATTATAAGTGACATAATTCTTTCTCACATGCAACTAATGACTGCAATGTTTTCCGACGACAGGTACAATCGGCTATTAATGACAGTCGATTAGTGCTCGTTGAGATGCAAGTTGACAAAGCTCCTTTCCCTATTCATACTCTGAATTTGAATACCAAGGTGCTGATTCGGCCGGAACAAGCCGATGGAGCTAAGGGTATGAATGTGGTGATTGGAGAACCAAGGCCGGAAAAAGCTGAAAGTCAATCTCCGGTCAGAAAAGTGATGCTTGGAAAGACTCTACATGGTAAAGAGTCTCTGAAGATTACTATTAACACATCAAGGCCCGGGGGGCAAGAAAGTTCTTCAGAAGAGAATCGGTCCGCTGATCAGACGAAACCGTCAGACCGGTTTCCCAAACCGGTCAGACCGGTTTGCCCCTGGACCGACCAAGGACTTTCAAGCCCAAGCGCCCGGAAGTGGGTACTTGGAAGGTGAATGAACCTAAAGTGCAAGGTAGGGTCTAAAGCAAGGACCTACTTTTTCTCAGCTTCTGAACAAGTACACAAAGGCCATTCAAGTTGATCGGCCAGCAAAAAAGAGATCAAGGTCACTGCCTCGTTGGGTTAATTCTACAGTTCCTAGAGAGAACAATAGACGCCATGGTGATGTTACTACTGTGTTTCCCCCACAAAAGATGTACGCTACTATGCCATGGGCACCTCCCGCATCAAATTCTCAATATCCGACGTGGGAACAAGGAATGTGGATGCAATGTTTTCCTATGCCACAACCACCTCATGATTATATGAGCGAAGGTCCCAGGAATCCAGTACATGACCGATTGGGCTCATACCAATCAGGTCCGGCGCCTGCTCCAAAAGCGGTCAGACCGGTTTCGGTCTGAATCAAAAGCTCAAGTTCCTCCCAAGCAAGAATACCGTGTCAAGGAGAAGAAGGAGGATGTACAGCCCACAGTTGATCCAAAGCAAGCCAAGGCCAGTGGATTTGTGACAATTGGTGAAATACCGGTGGATGTGCAAAATTCGACCAAAAAGGCGATATTTATTGGAAATTTGGCTCCTGTTTCTATTGAAAAGCCGGTCATGGCTAATGATCATGAGGCTGGCAGTAGCAAAGCTGTGAAGAAGGTTTTCCAACCAAGATAGTGTCCTTCCGGTTTAACTCATACACAAAAGACAAAATTGCAGCGTTTGCGGAACAAAGAAAAAAGGGAACAGGAAGCTGAGAAATTGAGGGATGAACAATTCAACAGATACAGGCCTATGGTCCCTCAAACAAAGACATGGCAAGTCAAATTAGTTGTGCAACCAGCAGCACAACCGGTCAGATCGGTTTCAGAATCCGGTCAGACCGGTTTGGGTCAGCCCGCCGCAGAAGCGGTCAGACCGGTTTCTGGAACCGGTCAGAACGGTTTGGAGACAGAAGCAGGGGCTGAAGCCACTTCGACCACTAATGAAAATACGACTCTACCAGTTCCTCCAGTGGTTGAAGATGAAGAGTTAGTTGATTTTGAGCCTTCTCCAGGGCATGACAACATGGAAGTCAATGTTGTCTATTTATCTTCAGATTACTTTGTGGTGTCGGAGGAGGAAATTTCTCATCTTCAACTTGGGCCTCGAGATGCTGTATTTCAGAAGCCTAAAGAGTCAGAGAATCATCTCAAGGCTTTGTACATGAGAGGGCACATCAACGGGAAGCCAATTTCACGCATGTTGGTTGATGGTGGAGCTATTGTGAATCTTATGCCATATGCTCTCTACAAGAAGATTGGTGGCAAAGACGAAGAGCTAATCAAGATGAACATGACGGTCAGTGGATTAGGCGGAGGTGATCCCATTGGTGCCAAGGGGGTAGCTTCTATGGAGTTGACCGTCGGGAGCAAGACTATTGCTACGACTTTCTTCGTCTCAGAAGAGCAAGGTAACTTCAGTTTGATTCTTGGATGTGATTGGATTCATGCAAATCAATGGGTACCATCTACCTTGCATCAATGCCTTATTCAGTGGATTGGCGATGAAGTTGAAGTTGTACATGGTGATACTTCTTCCTTTGTTGCAATAGCCGATTCCGATTCTATTAGTGCAAACGAAAACATCAAGTGTTTGTCGGGCATATATTTGATCGACTATGAGCTGATCAGTTGCACCAAGGAAGGTTTTGTTCCTGCTACAATAAAGCCGATGGAAAATCGGTTGAATTATATACTGTGATTAATGGAGCAAACAGAACAGTCGAGCAAAACCGGTCAGACCGCTTTCAGAAACCGGTCAGACCAGTTTGGACCTGAACAGAGCCAGCAGAGGCAAACCGATCAGACTTCTTTTGGAAACCGATCAGACCGGTTTAAGGCCAAGCAGTGGCTTCAAGGCCGAATTGATCACCATCTAGCCAATACAGAAGGTACATTTGAAGCTATTGAAGATCTTTGTGATATGGATAAATTGGGTCAAGGTTTTACTTCAGCCGACCCTTTAGAAAAAGTAGATATTGATGATGGTACAATTCCTAGGCCGACTTTTGTAAACAAAAATTTACCGGCTAAGTATAAAGCCGAGTTAATAAATTTGTTGAAAGAGTATGTTGATTGCTTCGCTTGGGAATACCGCGAGATACCCGGTTTGAGTCGTGATTTAGTTGAGCATCGATTACCAATTAAAGCCGGTTTTAGACCTTTTAAGCAATCAGCTAGACGTTTTAATCCTGCTATTTATGACCGAATAAAAGAGGAAGTTAATCGTTTATTAGATGTTGGTTTTATTCGGACTTGTCGTTATGCGGAGTGGATTTCTAATATTGTTCCCGTTGAAAAGAAAGATTTGGGAAAACTTAGAGTTTGCATTGATTTTAGAGATCTTAATAAAGCTACTCCGAAAGACTCGTATCCTATGCCTATAGCCGATGTCTTGATTAATGAAGCTTCTGGGCATCGTGTTGTTAGTTTTCTTGATGGTAATGCTGGATATAATCAAATATTAATGGCCGAAGAAGATATGCATAAAACGGCCTTTCAATGTCCAGGATTTATTGGTTTGCTTGAGTAGGTTGTTATGACTTTTGGATTAAAGAATGCTGGCGCTACTTATCAAAGAGCTATGAATTTAATCTTTCATGATTTACTTGGCATTATTGTGGAAGTATATATTAATGATATTGTAGTTAAATCAGATGGATTGGATCATCACTTAGCCGATTTAAAACTTGCTCTTGAGAGGATGCGACGGTATGGTTTGAAGATGAATCCACTCAAATGTGCTTTTGGTGTTTCGGCTAGGAAGTTTCTTGGGTTTGTTATTCATGAAAATGGCATAGAAGTTGATCCCAAGATAATTGAAGCTATGAAGAAAGTCGAAGCTCCTACTAGCAAGCATGATTTATAGAAATTTCTAGGCAAGGTAAATTTCTTGAGAAGGTTTATCATTAACTTGTCTGGAAAAGTTGATGCTTTTACTCCTTTACTTCGGTTAAAGAATGAAGCCGATTTCACTTTGGGGGCAAAACAGCAAGAAGCTTTTGAGAAAATCAAAGAATATTTGTCTTCGCTGCCGGTGCTTAGAGCGCCTAAGAGAGGGGTTCCGTTTAGACTTTATGTTGCAGCTGAAGATAGAGTTATTGGAGCTGTTTTGACCCAAGAAATCGATGATAGGGAATATGTGATTGCTTATATAAGCCGACGGCTCATTGATGCGGAAACGAGGTATACTTTTATTGAGAAGTTATGCTTATCATTATATAATGCTTGTACTCAATTGAGGCATTATTTACTATCTAGTACTTGCATCGTGTTGTGTCAAACCGATGTAATTACACATATGTTGCAAAAGCCGATTTCTAGTGGAAGAGTCGGTAAATGGGCTTATGCTTTAGTTGAGTATGATTTGGCTTGTGAACCTTTAAAATCTATGAAAGGCCAAATTGTAGCTGATTTTATAGTTGAACATCGGATTGATGATACTTGTAAGTTCGACGTCGGTTATGTTGCTCGTACACCATAGAAGCTATACTTTGATGGATCGGTTTGTGGTGATGGACAAGGAATTGGTGCTGTTTTTATATCTCCAAATAGTGCCGTTTTTGAAATCTCAAACAGATTGGAAGAGAAGCGAACAAATAATCAAGTTGAATATGAAGCCCTTCTATTTGGATTGGAAATTTGCAAGACATGGGAATTAAGCATGTTGCCTACGGATCTGGCGCGTCTCACGGGCCGATTCCGAGTAATCTAAGGTATGCCAATGTTATAATGGTTTACTAAATGCATATCTTGATAGATGCCTTGATATCATTGCTTCTTTTGATGAATTTACTATTAAACATATTCCAAGAGAAGAGAATGGCAAGGCTAATACTCTGGCTCAGAAAGCATCTGGTTACGTGGTCGCAAAGAAATATTTCTATCTCCAAAAACCGATGCAATCAAAAGCTGAGGTGCAGGTTCTGGACGAACCGGTCCAACCGGTTTCACAAACCAGTCTGACCGCTAGAACCGGTCTGACCGGTTTGGAAACCGGTCTGACCGCTTCGTCTCCTGACAGCGGCGAAAATTCCTTGAATGATGCTAATAATTCCAGGGTTGAGGATTAGGACTGGAGAGTACCTATTATTGCTTATTTGAAAGATCCTGGTCGTGGTGAAAAAGAAGTATTCGGCGAATATCATTTAAATATGTTTTGCTTGACGATGAGCTTTATCGTCGAAATGCCGAATATTTATTATTAAAGTGTTTAGACTCAGATCAGGCCAAAGTTGCCATGGGAGAGGTTCATGAAGGTATTTGTAGCACACATCAATCGGCTCCCAAGATGAAGTGGTTGCTTAGACGAGCCGGTTTTTATTGGCCCACTATGATGGCGGATTGTTTCAAGTATTATAAAGGATGTGAAGAGTGTCAGAAGTTTGGAAATTTGTAATTGGTTCCTGCTGCTTTGATGCATCCTATTATCAAGCCATAGCCGTTCCGAGGTTGGGGGTTGGATTTTATTGGACAAATTAATCCTCCATCATCCAAAGGACATCGCTTTGTGTTGGTCGCTACAGATTATTTTACTAAATGGACCGAAGCAATTCCTTTGAAAAATATGACACATAGAGAGGTAATTGAGTTTATTACACAGAATATTATTCATAGATTCGGTATTCCCCAAACTTTAACAACGGATCAAGGTACTTCATTTATGTCTAAAGCGGTACGTGAATTTGCCGAATCCTATAGAATTAAATTGCTCAATTCATCTCCATATTATGCTCAGGCTAATGGACAGGCCGAGTCTAGTAATAAAATTTTGATCAAATTGATTAAGAAAAAGATAGAAGAAAATTCTAAGAGATGGCATAAAGTTTTATCCGAAGCATTATGGGCTCATCGTATAAGAAAGTCCTAAGAGATGGCATGAAGTTTTATCCGAAGCATTATGGGCTCATCGTATATCTAGACATGGTGCTACTAAAGTTACTCCTTTTGAGCTTATGTATGGTCAAGAGGCCGTTTTGCCTGTTGAGGTGAATCTGGACGCTTATAGGTTGGCTAAACAAAATAACCTTGATGCTGTTGATTATCACAATTTTATGATGGACAACATTGATGAAGTAACCGACAAGCGATTGAAGGCTTTGAAGGAAATTGAAAAAGACAAGCTTCGGGTTGCTAAAGCTTACAACAAGAAGGTGCGAGGGAAATATTTTCAGATTGGTGAGCTTGTTTGGAAGACGATCTTGCCTATTGGGATGAAAAGCAACAAGTTCGGGAAGTGGTCATCAAGTTGGGAAGGACCATATAGAGTTGTCAAAGTGATTTTTGGGAATTCTTATATGTTGGAGACATTGCAATGAGATCATTTACCCAGAGCTATCAATGGAAGATATTTGAAGAAATTCTATCCAAGTGTTTGACAAGACGCATGAAGATTAATGGCCGATAAATTTTGATATCGCCCTTAGCATAAATTTTAGTCCCTGAGTTGTAATTGCTTATATATTGCTTTTTAGTTCTCAAGTTCACTAAAAATGCAGGGGGGCATGTGTTGACAGCCAAAATTGGCAGTCACCGAGGCAAACCAGTCTGACCGGTTTGTCAAAGTCTGTAATTCGAGTAGGTTTAGGATTCCGAGTTTGATCCCATATTGTAACCGACTCATGAGGGGTAAGACTTCCCTGGCCTATAAATATAAAGGCTAGAAGGCCGATTGAGGTATTCCAATCGAATCAAATACAACTTGTCCTTATTTTTATCTCCTAAACCCTAATCTTTTCCAACCCCGTATTTGCTGTTCTTTGCTCGTCTCTATGGCGTACAAGGACGTTCTAGGTGGCCTGCCGACCCTAGAACAACCCTAGGTTCTTCAAGCTCCGACGGGGTCCCTCCCGAGCTCGAGGTTCTAGGTCTTCGCGAGTTCCTGGAGAAAAGCGGTCGGTTCCGTAAACCGGTTAGACCGGTTTTGGTCAGAAGCTCCGGGTGTTGGCCGTTGTGACGGCCGTGCTGCGCGTTTGTTCGACTTCAAGTTTGTTGGCGCGTTTTCGTGTCAACACCCTGTCGCCATACTATATTAGATTACTCAGCACTATATACTGATGTAGAACAAACAAAACTAGAGCACCGGTCTAGCTATTAGAATGTAATAACAACCAAGTGGTTCCAGACGTCTATTTTAATCCTGTTTAGTTAGAAATCCTTCCTCAAATCCCCTATTTCAGTATGGCATCACCTAGTTAAATCATCGAAGCATACAATTGAGTGGAGAGCTATAACAAATACAGATAATACATTGGCTAAGAGGAAGGTTAACAGGGTGCAGTAGATAGGCCATGGGCTGATGGAGCTATGTATAGGAGAAAGAGGATAAATCACCTCACCTCCCACGTCTCCCACGCCGCCAGTCGCCGCCTGGTACTGCGCCTCCGGCCGATGGCCCGCGGCCCGCGCTCCCCCGTTCCGCGCTGCCTCCAAAGCCACCAGCGGGGCGCCGCTCGAGGATGTCGGCCGCCGACCTCGCGGCTGCGCCCGCCCCCCGTCATGCTCGCTCGCGGCTGCTCCCGCACGACGTCGTGGGCTCGCGGCGGGACGGCGGGCGCATGGGCGGCGACGGAAGTCGTCGCTTGGCAACGACGACGCGGCGGCAAACATGGCCGTGTGGGCCCCCTGCGTCAGCGCGGCTTCTGCCGATGGCCGCAGCAAGGTACGTGTCACGTTCCAAGGCCCGGAGTCCCTGGATGGGCTGAGAATTCGCACCCGCCCAGCCCAGGTCCTAGCTAGCTAGGGTTTCCCATCTTCTGCCACCCCTCTTCCCCTACGCCGCCGCCGCCGAGCCATGGACTCCGACGACTGCCTCGTATTGGAGCTGCGGATGAACAAGGAGTGCTACCTCAACAAGGCCCGGGAGGCGCTCAGCGGCCCGTTCAGTACGGTCTACTTCGACTTCACCAGCGCAGGCCTCGTGCTCAAGGTCACGGGGGACACCAGCGGCGGCGCGTTTGCCGTGCTCCAACTCAGCTCCAAGGCCTTCGATCTCTACTCCTGCCACCACGAACACTTCTGTGTGGGTCTGGACCTCGCCGCAGTCGCCAAGATTTTCAGCCTCGCCAACGGCAACGACATCATCACCATCAAATACCATCGTGAGGACGGGTGGTCCTTTCCCATCTCGTTGCAATCGCCAGGTAAGTTGGGGTCACGCACGTCTTTTGCGCTAGCTGCTATTTGCACCGACCCTGTGCTGATTTTGGTTTTGTGGAAAAATGAACAGGCAGTGATGTGATTAGCAGTTGTCATTTTGATTTCGCGTTGGAGGACGCCATCGACATCCCCGTCGGCGTCCCGGAATATCCCGAATCCATCTACCAGGCCATAGTCTGCATGCCCTCTGCCAAGTTTAAGCATATCTGCGACAAGCTCAGCTGTGACACCGGGGACAGGAAAGCTGGTACATAGATTTTATCCTGGTGGTTTATAAGGCTTACTGTTACTGTTGCGCATGGATGATTCTAGTTCTGCACCTTGAACCATTTCCATCTCCTGCTGTAGTTATCAGTATCTCAGTGGATAAGGACAATGTCCGCTTCTTCACTGATAAGACAACAGCAGTTGTCCGCCTGCAGACCCAAAATGGTGACAAGGTAGTACCCACCGGTTTGACCCTCTTAGCCCCTCAAATTGGAATGGATATCATCATCTAAATATCGACTGTAACATGAAATGTATTTAACAATCGTATATGCATGTGATGTGTTGTCGATTCTTAATGCCCTAATATTGTTAGCAAGTGCATTCTTGGTTAGGTTATCTTTTCGCCTGTCTTGTGGATAGACACTAGATTAGCAAAACATGCATACATAAACTGCCTTAGAATTTCCTCGTCTCACTATACCGTGTTGAGTCGCTAACATTTCTCTTCTTTGTTGTATTAGTTTAGTCTGTATAACTGGATTTGTTAATTTGTCTACGTATTCTTAAAGCGGAACATGACTCTTCATTTGGTTGATTACATTGGTATTGGTAAATAGGATTGAATTAGCAGGCGTTTCCTTTTTAGTTATTGCTTATTTTTCCTTCTTAACTGTAAGATCTGGGTGGAGGTCTGCAGTGCAGATTACCATCTGTTTATTCTATAAATTTTAATTGGTTCTATCATATGGAGTAACATTTTTATATCCTGTGCCATTCAACTACTATTTTAAGAAATATTGTAGAATGGATATTGTTTATGCTTATGTGCACTAGTTAATGGGTCATGTTTGTATCAATGCAGCCACATGAAAAGATTTCCCTGACCATTGGCCAGAGGTACCTGAAGAACTTCTCCAAGGCATCTACCTTGTCTGATGAAGTGACAATCAAGCTTTCGTCCAACCTACTTGTGGTCGAGTACAAGATCGCAGAGACGGGCTACATCAGATATCATGTGATGCCAGCAGACAAGGAAGCTGAGATGAGGGGATCAAAGAGGAAGATATGATGCAGAACTGATAACTAGCGGGGATAACGTATGGTCATGGTTCCTACTTTGTCTTTCATGTTACCTACTTTATCTTTCCACCATCGTTTGCTTGACTATTGTTTGCAAGCAAAAAAGATGTTTTGCCTCATCTGTTTGGGATAGACAGTTTCAGCTGCTTGTATCTGTATCTGTTGCGAGTCCTTGGATTTACAGTGAATTTAGATGAAGTGATTTGTGCTTTGTGCATTTGTGTATACTATGCTCTTTGATCTGGTCACACAATTTATTTACAATGGTCAGCAAAATATTTATACATACTATTGTATGAAAGAAAGCACAAACATATCAAAAGAAAATTCAGTTAAAAATCTCTGTATTTGATGTATTTTCAAGTATGTAACCAGATCGATTTTGATTGCAAGCACACAGACGAGAAATTTGGAAATTTGACACCCAATTTGAGGGCCTAGTTCCTCATGTCACCTATTTTGTTATCTCTTCAAAATTTGACACCGCCCGCGCAAATTTCTTCAAAACAATATTTTCACACCATTTTTTATAATTTCCCTTGTAATATATGTGCTTTTATTCTCATGTGACAAGACAAAAATACCGCTGGCCTTATCTACACACACAGAGTTATTTTCCCCTGCCGCGGCCTTCTTCCTGTCCGACGAACCCTAGCCTTTGCCGACTGGGCCGCGGGGATATTTAACTTTTTGCCTCTTGAGATAACATCTTTACGGTTGTGACTATATTTTTAGCATACGAGAGAGAAATTGCATACACATTCACCACTTTTGCTTGCATGGCACGCCAACCGGGTTGTCCAGCTCGGATCGAGTCAGCAGTCAGACGTAAAATGACCGGGCTGCGCGCCCCCATCGGCTCTCTTTCTGAGACTTTTCCATACAAGCCATTAAAAAAGTTGACTTGGTTATGTGAGCCACTAAAAAGTTAAAGTAGACATCCAACTCATCCAGCCAAATTTTTTTGATGCCCAAGTCATTCTGTCCATAGTCTGTTAGATTTGCACCGTTTGTGAGGTATGAAAAATGGGTCCGGGCAATAAAATGACCATCTTGCCCTCACTCTCTTTCACTGATTGAATTGCTCTCCCTCTCTTTTGTCGTCTGACAGATAAGCTCGAGCACTAAAATGATACAAGGATATAACAAACCAATAAATATTTTTATCTCACAAATATTTAACCAACATAGGATTTTTTTTAATAGACCAACCCAAGAATGGAAAAACTCCCAACATGAAAGTTGTAGATCTCAGAAAGTTATGGAACTTTCTAGTTGACAAGTTTTTAATTTGAATATGTTTAAAGCCTTAAAAAAGCAATTTTAAAGTCGGTGCATCATAATATGAGTAGAATGAAAAACTGCATATGGACGCATATGAGTGTGTGGTGTAGTGGTAGAGGAGGCTTCGCGTGAGGGAGAAGGTAAGGTTCCGCGGTGCGGCATGCGAGATGCGGGAGAGCCCGATGCGGTGCGGGGGTCGCAGTGCGTGCGGTGCCCTTTCGTTTCTTTTTTTTTCCAGTAGTTGAAAAGGAGTGAGGGTAAGACGATCATTTTCACTGGTGGAGAACAGACCTTTGATCCCACGCATTTGTCCCAGTTAAATTTTAGACCCGAGACAAAAGCTTTTGAGACGACGTGGCCTAGGAAGCCTAGGCCACGGGCCCTGTCTCGGATGGTAAGACCACTCGAGACTAAAGTCCTGGCCACCGACGGCACTTCGACCGAAATTATTGGCGCGGGCCTTCTATCCCGGGTGGTAATACGACCTGAGACTAAAGGTCTCCCCTTTTATCTTGGGTGGTAACACCACCCGGGATTAAATCTTTTATCCCGACTAACACAATAAAACTTGTGGCATGAAAAATCCTTATACACCGATCTACAATAAGCGACCATAAGACCCAAAATATCAAGTGAGTCATCCAACTTTAAGTATATACAAAATATAAAATAGTGATTATGTTACAAAATACAAAATATCAATCACTACCAAATATTCCAACAGGAAGAAATGAAACATGGCATTAATGTTGACACCCAATATTTAATACAAAATGTATTTTTATTTGTTACCCTAACAGTCGCTTGGTAAATAGTATATGATTATCGGCACGAGCAATAGCTTGTCACGTATACATATATAGTAGAGTGCACGCGCGTGTATTAGAAAAATACAATAAACAAGAATTCCATGCCATTGGTGTGTCGCCACCGCCGGCGTCATTGCATTGCTCCAACTGCCAGAGGAGAGAATAGGTCACCCGCTCCTCGTGTCGTATAGTCGAATTGATGAGGGAACGCGTCATCGTCCAACAAAAGGGCCCCTAGTCTAGTGGTTAGAGCACCTAAGTAGCACCCAACAGAGCCATGTTCGACTCCCTGTGGGAGCGAATTAACTGGATTTGAAATTAAAAATATTTAATTGGGTTTGAAATAAAAAAAATATAAAAAATAGGTAGGGGTTTCCCATCCCGACTTTGGTAAAAAAAAACCGTGTCATCGTCCAAGAATTAGATCCGGTTCTCGAGGAACTTGTGATGGGACCCACGTCGGGGAAGGTGCCAAAAAAGAGTGCAGCACCGGCCGATGAAGAGCGTCATGTCGCCGGTGATCCTTTTCACCTCCGACCACAACTTGGTCAGGACGGCCTTGAACGTGGCTAAGTTGGCGTTACCGTCGCTCGTGACCGAATTGTGGGCCATTTGCCCTATATTGGATAATTTGAATTTTAATGTAAGAGAAAATACTTTTATAATATGCATTAATACAAAAATCAATGATTCAATAGACCTGGGAGTTCTAAGAAGCAAGCACGACAACTAAGCTAAGGGATTGACTTTTAAGCATGTAGGGCACTATCATACAAAAGTCTATGAAACATATGTGAGTCTTTTACCTATACGCCATTATAAAAGTTACCCGTAACCTCTGTGCCCTTAGAAAGTTTGTAGACATCTGTGTGCCATCGACCGAACTTTTTTTACACGTGTGCCATTCCGTCCACTTTGTAAGCTAGCGCTGTCAAACAGACGGGTGAAATGACCATTTTACCCCTGTGGGCCCCACCAATCTTCTTCCTCCCCTTCTCCTTCCTTCGGCCCCTCGTGCTCCTCTCTAGTCGTCGTAGATAGCGCGGAGGGGCGGCGGCGTCGGCGGCTCGCGCGGAGGGGCGGCGTCGTCAGAGGCTCGCGCGGAGGGAAGGGGCGCCGCCGCCTGTGGTACGCGAGGCGAAGCTCGCCCGCAGCGGCGCGCGGCGGCACGCGAGGTGGAGCTCACCCGCGGAGGGGTGCGAGGCCCAGGATGACCGGGATTTGGTGCGCGGCGAGGCCGGAGGCCGGCGGCGAGGTCCTCCTGTGGGCGGCGAGCTCCTCCCGTGGGCGGCGAGCTCCGGTGGTCGAACAGCGGCGAGAAGGGGTGGAGGGGATGCGGCTGGTCATGGGGATGCTCGTGGCGGCGTTGAACGATGGCGCCGGATTTCGAGGAGGACGACGGCGACTTGGAGCTTCACGCCGGCGACGGTGCTGACGTGATGGCGACGAGGACCCGCGGCGGAGCTGCACCTTGACATGGGTAACATGAGAGGAGGAAGAAGATGAGTAACATGAGAGGAGGAAGAAGATGACAAGTGGGTCCCACAGGGGCACAATAGTCAATTCAATACGTGGGTCCCACATGTAAGAGCCTCTAATCTAACAGAATAGGGACGGAATGGCAGACGGGTAAAAGATAGTTCGGTCGATGGCACACAGGTGTCGACAAAATTTCTAAGGGCACAGAGGTAACCGGCAACTTTTATAATGGCGTAGAGGTAAAAGACTCGTTTGTCGGCATGGCTATATGCCTATACTCGGCTTCTAGTTACACCTTCAGAATAATTGCCAATGGCCATAGTAGCTGCAACCATGAAAGACTGAAGGTCCTCCTGTACTACTACACCTCATGGTCTCAAGCATTCAAATTACAATATGATTCAATGGTTCTCGCAGATCAGTGTAGTGTTGCCAATCATCCTTAAAAAAACACCACTGTCCATAAATAAATTAGCAAGATTGTTGGACCCAAACAAGAGAACGAATTAGCAGTATCGTTAGACCTGAACAAAAGAACCAGGAGGTAGTATTGTTGGACGTGAAACAAGAGAACCTTGAACCATTGATCTATATTTACACCCAAATTACATAAATGAAGGATGGTGATTAGAAAATATAAAAATTAGTGAATCAGAAAGAAAAAAAGGCAAGATGTTTGTTCAGTGAAAAGGTATAGAACCTAACTTGCAGTTGTTGCTAACCAGCAAGCAGGGTAATGCAAACCAGACAATATGCTGTTGGTCATCTGAAATATAAATGATAAAGAAAAAAATAAACTTCTTCCATAATGACTGATAGGAGACAGCACCATTTTCCAGAATGGATAGAATGTATAAAAACAGTCATGGAGTTCCAGCAAACACCAATCAAGTAATAGCAACCATAGGCTTTATTCAAAATACAATTTCACATATATAATCGAATTTTCAAAATATAGGGTACATTCATCATATCATTTTTGGTCGTAGCCCTTGCGCCAGCTCTGCAGCGCCGACATTGCTGCTGCTGCTGCCCCGCCGCCGCGCCGCGCTCGCCCGATGCCACGGGATGCCACGGGAGGGCGCGGCTTTGAGCAGACGGTGGGAGGAAGAGCAGCTGGGGTGGACGGCGGAGCATCTGGCGCGCACGAGAAGGAAAGGAAAGGAACGGGAGGGGGAGGGGGATGTTGATGCCGTGATTGGTGGCGCCTGTGCGAGGAATGGTTTGGAACGTTTCCTCGAAGCTAAACATCCGGAGGCCTTATGCTATGAGGGGATGCTGAGGTTGATGAGGCGGTGGAATCCCGATAAAGGTCTAAAGCTCGTCCGAGAGGCCACTGCCAAAGACTCCGGTACCAAGAACTTCTTAGCGATGCTGAAGTAAAGGAGTCCGTCTTCATCCTTCCATGCATGGGCACCCGGGGTGTATGCCTGACAGGCAGCGGCGGCCGCGCGGTGACACGAGGACGGGGATGGAGGGCGGTGGCGCGTCGCCCCCCGAGTCGCCCAGGGAGATGATGCGGTGGTCCTTTTTTTTTATTTTTCCACTTTGGTGAGGGTCACACTTGTTGTCGGGCTCTCGTGGCCACGTGTCGGGGATTAAAGGTGGTAACGTTCACCCCTAATCTATCCCCTCATCAAGTGAGTCCCCCCGTCCGATCTTGGCCTCAATCGCTGGCCTCCACCATCGCCGCCCAACCTCGTCTCCTCGCCACCTCCGTCGGGCCGGCCTGCTGCCCCCAACCCTCCCTCCTTGTCCAGTGGTAACAGTAGCCCTCACTCGAAAACCCCGAACCGTAATCTAAACTCTAACCTCGTCGAATTTCTCGCCGGAGTTGGAGAAGAAAGTGAAGATGAAGGTAAAAAAATCGTGTAAGAGAATCTCCTAAGACCTTCCACACTGGGGTACGCCATCGTCGTGGTATCCATTTTCCCGTAGGCTTTTCCCAAAAAAAAACCCTACAGCGGGGCACGAGATCTCCTCCGCGATTTTCCCGGAGGCTCTCGTTTCCTGGAGATCTAGCGGGGTGGCGTGCATCTAGGAGCCGAGGTGGCGAGGGGCCTGCGTGAGTGCAGGTCGTCCGCACCATGGCTAAGAAGGAAGAGAGAAGAGGATTCGGCCTCGACGACACTGTGACCCACCTCTTCGGGAGGGAAGGGAAGGGAGAGAGAGAGAGAGAGAGAGAGAGAGAGAGAGAGAGAGAGAGAGAGAGAGAGAGAGAGAGAGAGAGAGAGAGAGAGAGAGAGAGAGAGAGAGAGAGAGAGAGAGAGAGAGAGAGAGAGAGAGAGAGAGAGAGAGAGAGAGAGAGAGAGAGAGAGAGAGAGAGAGAGAGAGAGAGAGAGAGAGAGAGAGAGAGAGAGAGAGAGAGAGAGAGAGAGAGAGAGAGAGAGAGAGAGAGAGAGAGAGAGAGAGAGAGAGAGAGAGAGAGAGAGAGAGAGAGAGAGAGAGAGAGAGAGAGAGAGAGAGAGAGAGAGAGAGGATAAATAAATTACACGAAAAAACTATATTTGAAGCTCATAGTTTTAAAATAATTCAAAGCAAACACGTCATACTATCATACACAAACAAAGACTCGACCTTGCAACTTCTCAAAAAGCCTTTGCATATAGAATTTCTACCCAGCTATGCCAAAATCAATATATTTTATTTATATGTGAATAAGAGGAAGAATCTGAAAATTATGTGAATACATAGTTCAATCTAAAACACAATTTTTACATTGCAGCATCTAAATGTGCCAATAATTTTTTCCAACCAGTTGATCATATTGAAAACTGCAATGTAACAGAGTCTCATCTAAAAGGTTATTTAGTGGAACAATATTTACTTGTTAGCACCATATATAAACTAATAATAAGCAAAAGGATTGCTCAAAAATGTAAATTTTCACCGTGGGTGTGCTAGCTGCTAGGTGTGTCTTGTCTTTCACACAATATAAAAAATTACAGATTCTATGTAGAGGCATATGCATTCATCTGTTCTACCTCTTTAAGTAACAAAAACACCAAGAAGAAGAATAGCATAAATCAGAGCATCAGCTCATGGTAAAAGAAATATGGGGATAATCCCCCAATTGTTTGCAATGTACAACAAAAACAAACGAAGATGATTGTTAGTTAGGACATAGCACCTGACTCTCTTGGAAAGAACAATAGTCAAGTGCTGCTAGACACCATGGATCATTCATAACTGTGATGTTGCCACTGCATACAATCTACAGAACCACCCCTCCAAGCTACAAATTACAGTGGGCCAATATTTGATATTCCAACGGGTTCTAGCTCAAAGGAAAAGATCAGTGTGGTGCATGCGGCGCAACGCTGGTTCGAGGTGGGGGAGGGGATCGCCGCGGGGGTTGCGGCGGCGTGGGGCTGGATCGAGGTGGGGGGAGGGGATTGGCGTGGGAGGGCGTGGGGGAAGGGGATCGACGCAGGACGGTGGGGCTGGATCGGAGGAGGTCGCAGCGTTCAGATGGGCGAGGTGGATATGTCGTGGCGCCGATGGATTGCCTCCGATCTCGCGGGGGTTCAGGAGAGGGAGCGAGATCGCGTGGATTACGGCGGAGCACGGGGATAAAAGGATTGATCTCTCGCACGGGCGGATGGAGCGCCCCTCTTCCCTACGCTGCCGCCGGGCCGTCCCTTTCCCTTCCTCCATCCCCTTCCCAAACCCCTCCTCGCACCCGCACGTACAGACCCCATCTTCTCCCGCCCCTCTTCCCCTACGCCGCAGCCGGGCCGTGGACTCCGACTCCGGCCGCCGCCGCCGGGTCATGGACTCCGACACAAACACCGTATTGGAGATGCGGATGAAGAAGGCGTCCTTCCTCAAGAATGTCTCGGAGGTGCTCAGTGAACTGTTCACTACTGCCCGACCTCAAGTTCTTCAGGACGGGCCTCGAGCTCCGTGCAAGGGGCACCAGCGACTTCCCGTTCGTTGTGCTCCAACTCCGCTCCAAGGTCTTCGATCCCGACATCGGCGACGACGACGACCTCTCCGTGCGCCTGAACCTTGCCGACTTGGACGACCTCTCCGTGCGCCTGAACCTCGCCGAGATGACCAAGGCTTTCAGCTTCGCCGACAACGACGACATCGTCACCATCAAGTACGAGAATGGCAGGAAGATCATTACCATCATCTCGTTGGACTCGCCAGGTAAGTTCGGGACCCGCACGCCTTTTGCTCTAGCTGCTCTTTGTACTTACCCTGTGCTGATTTTGGGTTTGTGGAAATGAACAGAGGTTGCTGTGATTTCGGATTTGGATTTGGATTTCATATATAAACTAATAATAAGCAAAAGGATTGCTCAAAAATGTAAATTTTCACCGTGGGTGTGCTAGCTGCTAGGTGTGTCTTGTCTTTCACACAATATAAAAAATTACAGATTCTATGTAGAGGCATATGCATTCATCTGTTCTACCTCTTTAAGTAACAAAAACACCAAGAAGAAGAATAGCATAAATCAGAGCATCAGCTCATGGTAAAAGAAATATGGGGATAATCCCCCAATTGTTTGCAATGTACAACAAAAACAAACGAAGATGATTGTTAGTTAGGACATAGCACCTGACTCTCTTGGAAAGAACAATAGTCAAGTGCTGCTAGACACCATGGATCATTCATAACTGTGATGTTGCCACTGCATACAATCTACAGAACCACCCCTCCAAGCTACAAATTACAGTGGGCCAATATTTGATATTCCAACGGGTTCTAGCTCAAAGGAAAAGATCAGTGTGGTGCATGCGGCGCAACGCTGGTTCGAGGTGGGGGAGGGGATCGCCGCGGGGGTTGCGGCGGCGTGGGGCTGGATTGGCGTGCAGTGGCCAGTGGGAGGGCGTGGGGGAAGGGGATCGACACAGGACGGTGGGGCTGTATCGGAGCGTTCAGGTGGGCGAGGTGGATATGTCGTGGCGCCGATGGATTGCCTCCGATCTCGCGGGGGTTCAGGAGAGGGAGCGAGATCGCGTGGATTACGGCGGAGCACGGGGATAAAAGGATTGATCTCTCGCACGGGCGGATGGAGCGCCCCTCTTCCCTACGCTGCCGCCGGGCCGTCCCTTTCCCTTCCTCCATCCCCTTCCCAAACCCCTCCTCGCACCCGCACGTACAGACCCCATCTTCTCCCGCCCCTCTTCCCCTACGCCGCAGCCGGGCCGTGGACTCCGACTCCGGCCGCCGCCGCCGGGTCATGGACTCCGACACAAACACCGTATTGGAGATGCGGATGAAGAAGGCGTCCTTCCTCAAGAATGTCTCGGAGGTGCTCAGCGAACTGTTCGCTACTGCCGACTTCAAGTTCTTCAGGACGGGCCTCGAGCTCCGTGCAACGGGCACCAGCGACTTCCCGTTCGTTGTGCTCCAACTCCGCTCCAAGGTCTTCGATCCCGACATCGGCGACGACGACGACCTCTCCGTGCGCCTGAACCTCGCCGACATGACCAAGGCTTTCAGCTTCGCCGACAACGACGACACCGTCACCATCAAGTATGAGAATGGCAGAAAGATCATTACCATCTCGTTGGACTCGCCAGGTAAGTTCGGGACCCGCACGTCTTTTGCGCTTTGGAGCTGCGGATGGAGGCGACCTTCCTCAAGAATCTCCTAGAGGTGATCAGCCTCAGCGGCCTGTTCAATAAGGCCAACTTCAAGTTTTCCAGCACAGGTCTTGAGCTCCAAGCAATGGACACCTGCTGCTACGCGCTTGTCGTGCTCCAACTCCGCTCCAAGGCCTTCAATTCCTACACCTGCAACAACAACGGCCGCTCCAGGGGCCTGATCCTCGCCGACATGGCCAAGGCTTCCAGCTTCGCCAACGACGACGACATCATCACCATCCAGGCCCAGGACTGGGTCGAGGCCATTGTCATCGTGTTCAAGTCGCCTGGTAAGTTCGGCACCCACACGTCTTTTACATTAGCTGCTCTCTGCCCTGACCCTGTGCTGATTTTGGGTCTGTGGAAATGAACAGACGGTAGTGTGATTCAGAATTTTAAGCTGAACTTCGTGAGTGTCAACGACTTGCCCGTCCACATTCCGAAATACCAGGAATGTCAGTACGAGGCCATAATCTGCATGCCCTCTGCTAAGTTTATGCATATCTGCAACTGGCTCGGCAGCCTCACCGACATGGAAACTGGTACATAGATTTTCTCCTGGTTATAAGGCTAGCTGTTAATGTTGCGCATGGAGGATTCTAGTTCTGTACCTTGAACCATTTTCATCTCCTGCTGTAGCTTTTGTCTGGATCTCAGTGGACGAGCGCTGTGTCCAGTTCTTCACTGATGGAATGCATGGGTATTTAAAAATTGAATGCCAGCATCACCAAACTGTTGACAAGGTACCTTCTGGTTTGACCCTCTTAGCCTCTCAAATTGGAATGGAAATCATCCTCTGAATATCTGTTGACTGTAACATGAAATGCAGTGAACAATCATATCTATGATGTGTTGTCAATTCTTAATGCCCTAATATTGTTAGGAAGCGTGCATTCTTGGTTAGGTTACCTTTTAGCCTACACTAGATTAGCTGAACATGCATACATGTACTGCGTTGGAATTTCCTTGTCTCACTATACCGCGTTGAGTTGCTAATTCACTTTGTTTGCTAATGTTGTTGTTTTGTATAGGGAATATTAGTTTAGTATCTGTAACTGGATTTGTTAATTTGTCTACGTATTCATAAAGCGGAACATGACTCTTCATTTGGTTGATTACATTTGCTTATTTCCTTCTCAACTGTAAGATCTGG
>OAMR01000892.1:360922-411195 GCA_900205405.1 Echinochloa crus-galli
CGGCTCCGCCGCCGCCGCCGCCGCCGCCCGTCCGGTCCGTCCCACTCGCCGCCGCCTCGCGGCGCGGCGGGCGAAGGGAGAGGAGGCGCCGGAACAGGCGCAGGCGCCGGTGAGGACGCTGCTGATCGACAACTACGACAGCTACACCTACAACATCTTCCAGGAGCTGTCGGTCGTCAACGGCGGTGAGTAGAGCGAAAGCTCCCTCCTCCTCTGCTCCTGTTGCCGCGTCGCGTGAGCGGCGGCGGCGGCGGCGGCGGCGGCGTGGCTGGGCGCGGGGACGTCGGGCGGCGGCGCGGCTGAGGAGACGAGGCGGCGGTTTCGATCTGGCGAAGTGGGTAGGGGAGAGAAGGGCCCGGGCCTATATAGGTCTAGGACCTTTAGCAACGGGTGCAACCAAGACCCGGTGCTAAAGGACCTTTAGCACCACTTTAGCACCGGGTCTTCCCACGACCCGGTGCTAAAGGACCTTTAGCACCGGGTCTCTACCACCCGGTGCTAAAGGCCGAATTAACAGAAAATCATATAAATTAATAGAAAATCATATAAATTAACAGAAAATCATATAAATTAATAGAAAATCATATAAATTAACAGAAAATCATATAAATTAATAGAAAATCATATAAATTAACAGAAAATCATATATGGCTACTATTTGGCATATAAATTAATAGAAAATCATATAAGTTAATAGAAAATCATATAAATTAATAGAAAATCTTATAAATTAATAGAAAATGCTATAAATTAATAGAAAATCTTACAAAATACTAGAAAATCTTACAAATTACAATAAAATATTACAAAATACTAGAAAATCAATATAAAAAGCTAGAATCAATAAAAACAATCTTATAAATCAATAGAAAATCTTATAACATAGGTGGAACATAAATGCAAATATAGTCATTACAAATTGGGTGGAACATAGTGCAATTAAATTACATGGCATCATCGCGTACTCGTACACTAATAAACTTCCTCTTTACAAATGTGATCACGCCATGATCACGCCGTAGATACGGTGTCTCCTCCGCCGCTAACAGGATACTTGGGTCATCAGCCACTGAGAATGCAACATTGTCGCCCTGGATATTGTCGTCCCTTCCAATGATCCCCAACACATCATCCATGGACATTGGTTGGGTTACAATATTGAAAAGATGATTCGCAAAGAACGTGTCGTTGTCCTCTTGCATGGGTGGGACAGGGGTGTTGTTGTCCTCTTGCATGGGTGGGACGGGGTTGTTGTTGTCCGCCATCTATAGAATTAAAAATAATTGATAAGAAATATATACATTTAAATGAAGCACATATATTTCTAATATACATAGAATTTCCAATATACATTTAAATGAAGCATTTTCCAATATACATTTCAAACATATAACATGCACGCACAAACACGTACACGGCACGAAGGCCGGCTCACAAACATGCATTATATGATTGAGTTCACCTGTTACACAGAGATCAAGAGTGTTCACAGAGGCTCACTGTGATGGGCGGCGGGCGACAGCGGCGCGGGGACGAGCGGCGGCGGCGGCGAGGGGACGAGGAGCGGCACCGGCGCGCGGGGACGACGGGCGGCGCGGGGACGAGATATATACATTTCAATGTAAATATCTCCAATACATTTAAATGAAGCATTTTCCAATATACATTTCAAACATATAACATTTCCAATATACATTTCAATGTAAATATCTCCAATACATTTAAATGAAGCATTTTCCAATATACATTTCAAACATATAACATTTCCAATATACATTTCAATGTAAATATCTCCAATACATTTAAATGAAGCATTTTCCAATATACATTTCAAACATATAACATTTCCAATATACATTTCAATGTAAATATCTCCAATACATTTAAATGAAGCATTTTCCAATATACATTTCAAACATATAACATTTCCAATATACATTTCAATGTAAATATCTCCAATACATTTAAATGAAGCATTTTCCAATATACATTTCAAACATATAACATTTCCAATATACATTTCAATGTAAATATCTCCAATACATTTAAATGAAGCATTTTCCAATATACATTTCAAACATATAACATTTCCAATATACATTTCAATGTAAATATCTCCAATACATTTAAATGAAGCATTTTCCAATATACATTTCAAACATATAACATTTCCAATATACATTTCAATGTAAATATCTCCAATACATTTAAATGAAGCATTTTCCAATATACATTTCAAACATATAACATTTCCAATATACATTTCAATGTAAATATCTCCAATACATTTAAATGAAGCATTTTCCAATATACATTTCAAACATATAACATTTCCAATATACATTTCAATGTAAATATCTCCAATACATTTAAATGAAGCATTTTCCAATATACATTTCAAACATATAACATTTCCAATATACATTTCAATGTAAATATCTCCAATACATTTAAATGAAGCATTTTCCAATATACATTTCAAACATATAACATTTCCAATATACATTTCAATGTAAATATCTCCAATACATTTAAATGAAGCATTTTCCAATATACATTTCAAACATATAACATTTCCAATATACATTTCAATGTAAATATCTCCAATACATTTAAATGAAGCATTTTCCAATATACATTTCAAACATATAACATTTCCAATATACATTTCAATGTAAATATCTCCAATACATTTAAATGAAGCATTTTCCAATATACATTTCAAACATATAACATTTCCAATATACATTTCAATGTAAATATCTCCAATACATTTAAATGAAGCATTTTCCAATATACATTTCAAACATATAACATTTCCAATATACATTTCAATGTAAATATCTCCAATACATTTAAATGAAGCATTTTCCATCTAATACGTGTATTCTTATGCGTATTCGGCCGACTCTATATTTATATTAGCTGTATATCAAATAGAAGACATATATTTACAAATCTAAGACATATATATTACAAAATTTATATCATATAAATTAATAGAAAATCATATAAATTAATAGAAAATCATATAAATTAATAGAAAATCATATAAATTAATAGAAAATCATATAAATTAATAGAAAATCATATAAATTAATAGAAAATCATATAAATTAATAGAAAATCATATAAATTAATAGAAAATCATATAAATTAATAGAAAATCATATAAATTAATAGAAAATCATATAAATTAATAGAAAATCATATAAATTAATAGAAAATCATATAAATTAATAGAAAATCATATAAATTAATAGAAAATCATATAAATTAATAGAAAATCATATAAATTAATAGAAAATCATATAAATTAATAGAAAATCATATAAATTAATAGAAAATCATATAAATTAATAGAAAATCATATAAATTAATAGAAAATCATATAAATTAATAGAAAATCATATAAATTAATAGAAAATCATATAAATTAATAGAAAATCATATAAATTAATAGAAAATCATATAAATTAATAGAAAATCATATAAATTAATAGAAAATCATATAAATTAATAGAAAATCATATAAATTAATAGAAAATCATATAAATTAATAGAAAATCATATAAATTAATAGAAAATCATATAAATTAATAGAAAATCATATAAATTAATAGAAAATCATATAAATTAATAGAAAATCATATAAATTAATAGAAAATCATATAAATTAATAGAAAATCATATAAATTAATAGAAAATCATATAAATTAATAGAAAATCATATAAATTAATAGAAAATCATATAAATTAATAGAAAATCATATAAATTAATAGAAAATCATATAAATTAATAGAAAATCATATAAATTAATAGAAAATCATATAAATTAATAGAAAATCATATAAATTAATAGAAAATCATATAAATTAATAGAAAATCATATAAATTAATAGAAAATCATATAAATTAATAGAAAATCATATAAATTAATAGAAAATCATATAAATTAATAGAAAATCATATAAATTAATAGAAAATCATATAAATTAATAGAAAATCATATAAATTAATAGAAAATCATATAAATTAATAGAAAATCATATAAATTAATAGAAAATCATATAAATTAATAGAAAATCATATAAATTAATAGAAAATCATATAAATTAATAGAAAATCATATAAATTAATAGAAAATCATATAAATTAATAGAAAATCATATAAATTAATAGAAAATCATATAAATTAATAGAAAATCATATAAATTAATAGAAAATCATATAAATTAATAGAAAATCATATAAATTAATAGAAAATCATATAAATTAATAGAAAATCATATAAATTAATAGAAAATCATATAAATTAATAGAAAATCATATAAATTAATAGAAAATCATATAAATTAATAGAAAATCATATAAATTAATAGAAAATCATATAAATTAATAGAAAATCATATAAATTAATAGAAAATCATATAAATTAATAGAAAATCATATAAATTAATAGAAAATCATATAAATTAATAGAAAATCATATAAATTAATAGAAAATCATATAAATTAATAGAAAATCATATAAATTAATAGAAAATCATATAAATTAATAGAAAATCATATAAATTAATAGAAAATCATATAAATTAATAGAAAATCATATAAATTAATAGAAAATCATATAAATTAATAGAAAATCATATAAATTAATAGAAAATCATATAAATTAATAGAAAATCATATAAATTAATAGAAAATCATATAAATTAATAGAAAATCATATAAATTAATAGAAAATCATATAAATTAATAGAAAATCATATAAATTAATAGAAAATCATATAAATTAATAGAAAATCATATAAATTAATAGAAAATCATATAAATTAATAGAAAATCATATAAATTAATAGAAAATCATATAAATTAATAGAAAATCATATAAATTAATAGAAAATCATATAAATTAATAGAAAATCATATAAATTAATAGAAAATCATATAAATTAATAGAAAATCATATAAATTAATAGAAAATCATATAAATTAATAGAAAATCATATAAATTAATAGAAAATCATATAAATTAATAGAAAATCATATAAATTAATAGAAAATCATATAAATTAATAGAAAATCATATAAATTAATAGAAAATCATATAAATTAATAGAAAATCATATAAATTAATAGAAAATCATATAAATTAATAGAAAATCATATAAATTAATAGAAAATCATATAAATTAATAGAAAATCATATAAATTAATAGAAAATCATATAAATTAATAGAAAATCATATAAATTAATAGAAAATCATATAAATTAATAGAAAATCATATAAATTAATAGAAAATCATATAAATTAATAGAAAATCATATAAATTAATAGAAAATCATATAAATTAATAGAAAATCATATAAATTAATAGAAAATCATATAAATTAATAGAAAATCATATAAATTAATAGAAAATCATATAAATTAATAGAAAATCATATAAATTAATAGAAAATCATATAAATTAATAGAAAATCATATAAATTAATAGAAAATCATATAAATTAATAGAAAATCATATAAATTAATAGAAAATCATATAAATTAATAGAAAATCATATAAATTAATAGAAAATCATATAAATTAATAGAAAATCATATAAATTAATAGAAAATCATATAAATTAATAGAAAATCTTATAAGTTAAAAGAAAATCATATAAACTAATAGAAAATCTTATTGACATGTACAGTACAAATTTATGTTATCTATATACACACCTGACTAGACGAGGGCTCGTTACCGGCCCCTTCAATAGTGCTGCCCTGGACACGTTTGCCCTGGACATTGGCGGCCCCTTCAACATTTTCGGGCCTTGCAACATTGTCGCCCTGGATATTGTCGTCCCTTCCAATGATCCCCAACACTTCTTCCATGGACATTTGTTGGGTTACAATATCAAAAAGTTGATTCGTAAAGAACGTGTCGTTGTCCTCTTGCATGGCTAGGACAGGGTTGTTGTTGTCCTCTTGCATGGCTGGGACAGGGTTGTTGTTTTCCTCTTGCATGGGAAAACCATATTAAGAAAATCATATAAATTAATAGAAAATCATATAAATTAATAGAAAATCATATAAATTAATAGAAAATCATATAAATTAATAGAAAATCATATAAATTAATAGAAAATCATATAAATTAATAGAAAATCATATCCGGGGCCTCTCCGGTTTTGAGCCAATGCGAGTACAACATCTTCTTAAAATCCTGAAATAGAACTGCCATCTTCTTCATTGTCCAGTCCCTCAGTTCTGCTTCACGAGTGCTAGGCCAGTCGAATATTTCCTTTAATTCCGTCCATAGCATCTCTTTCTCTGTATCGGGGAGCACGTACTCCTCGGTGGGGTCCGTGGACTTCCATTTTCTGATGCGATATTATACATTATACAAACATATAACATTTCCAATATATATTTAAATGAAGCTATATATTTCTAATACACATATTCTTTCCAATATAAAATTTCCAATATACATTTAAATGTAAATATTTCAATACATACGAAGCATTTCCAATACATCGAATTTCCAATAAAATAAATATCTAATATTTTCTTCTAATATTTTCTAATATTTCAATACATATGAAGCATTTCAATATGAAGCATTTCCAATACACCTCATTTCCAATAAAATAAATTTCTAATATTTCCTAATATTTTCAAGTTCTAGCATTTTATATTGATTTTCTAGCATTTTATATTGATTTTCTAGCATTTTATATTGATTTTCTAGCATTTTATATTGATTTTCTAGCATTTTATATTGATTTTCTAGCATTTTATATTGATTTTCTAGCATTTTATATTGATTTTCTAGCATTTTATATTGATTTTCTAGCATTTTATATTGATTTTCTAGCATTTTATATTGATTTTCTAGCATTTTATATTGATTTTCTAGTAATTTATAAGATTTTCTAGCATTTTATATTGATTTTCTAGCATTTTATATTGATTTTCTAGCATTTTATATTGATTTTCTAGCATTTTATATTGATTTTCTAGCATTTTATATTGATTTTCTAGCATTTTATATTGATTTTCTAGCATTTTATATTGATTTTCTAGCATTTTATATTGATTTTCTAGCATTTTATATTGATTTTCTAGCATTTTATATTGATTTTCTAGCATTTTATATTGATTTTCTAGCATTTTATATTGATTTTCTAGCATTTTATATTGATTTTCTAGCATTTTATATTGATTTTCTAGCATTTTATATTGATTTTCTAGCATTTTATATTGATTTTCTAGCATTTTATATTGATTTTCTAGCATTTTATATTGATTTTCTAGCATTTTATATTGATTTTCTAGCATTTTATATTGATTTTCTAGCATTTTATATTGATTTTCTAGCATTTTATATTGATTTTCTAGCATTTTATATTGATTTTCTAGCATTTTATATTGATTTTCTAGCATTTTATATTGATTTTCTAGCATTTTATATTGATTTTCTAGCATTTTATATTGATTTTCTAGCATTTTATATTGATTTTCTAGCATTTTATATTGATTTTCTAGCATTTTATATTGATTTTCTAGCATTTTATATTGATTTTCTAGCATTTTATATTGATTTTCTAGCATTTTATATTGATTTTCTAGCATTTTATATTGATTTTCTAGCATTTTATATTGATTTTCTAGCATTTTATATTGATTTTCTAGCATTTTATATTGATTTTCTAGCATTTTATATTGATTTTCTAGCATTTTATATTGATTTTCTAGCATTTTATATTGATTTTCTAGCATTTTATATTGATTTTCTAGCATTTTATATTGATTTTCTAGCATTTTATATTGATTTTCTAGCATTTTATATTGATTTTCTAGCATTTTATATTGATTTTCTAGCATTTTATATTGATTTTCTAGTAATTTATAAGATTTTCTATTAATTTATAAGATTTTCTAGCATTTTATATTGATTTTCTAGTAATTTCTAAAACCACATTACTATAAGCCTTACAACTATTCACAAGTCATACAAAACAAAATACTAACTAGCTTGCCTTCTCTCTCCATTTAAAACACAACATGCATGAACACTCTCTCCACCATGAACTCAAGCTCTCTCCTCTCTCTCCTCCAAGAACACAATCTCTCTCTAGCTAGCTTTACTTTGATTCACAAATCCCTCTATTTCTAAATCATAGAAGGATTACAAGCTAAATATTGTTGCAAAACTGTGAGGTGCGCTTTACGAAATGTCTCAGCGTCCTTGATCACCATCGATCTTCTCCCTAGTGTGCCCTTTCCACCAAGTCTCCCGTCGTGATGTGATTCGAGCACACCAATCGGCATAAGATCGTCGACAAAGTCAACACAGAATTCAATGACCTCTTCTGATACTAGAAAATCTTATAAATTACTAGAAAATCTTATAAATTACTAGAAAATCTTATAAATTACTAGAAAATCTTATAAATTACTAGAAAATCTTATAAATTACTAGAAAATCTTATAAATTACTAGAAAATCTTATAAATTACTAGAAAATCTTATAAATTACTAGAAAATCTTATAAATTACTAGAAAATCTTATAAATTACTAGAAAATCTTATAAATTACTAGAAAATCTTATAAATTACTAGAAAATCTTATAAATTACTAGAAAATCTTATAAATTACTAGAAAATCTTATAAATTACTAGAAAATCTTATAAATTACTAGAAAATCTTATAAATTACTAGAAAATCTTATAAATTACTAGAAAATCTTATAAATTACTAGAAAATCTTATAAATTACTAGAAAATCTTATAAATTACTAGAAAATCTTATAAATTACTAGAAAATCTTATAAATTACTAGAAAATCTTATAAATTACTAGAAAATCTTATAAATTACTAGAAAATCTTATAAATTACTAGAAAATCTTATAAATTACTAGAAAATCTTATAAATTACTAGAAAATCTTATAAATTACTAGAAAATCTTATAAATTACTAGAAAATCTTATAAATTACTAGAAAATCTTATAAATTACTAGAAAATCTTATAAATTACTAGAAAATCTTATAAATTACTAGAAAATCTTATAAATTACTAGAAAATCTTATAAATTACTAGAAAATCTTATAAATTACTAGAAAATCTTATAAATTACTAGAAAATCTTATAAATTACTAGAAAATCTTATAAATTACTAGAAAATCTTATAAATTACTAGAAAATCTTATAAATTACTAGAAAATCTTATAAATTACTAGAAAATCTTATAAATTACTAGAAAATCTTATAAATTACTAGAAAATCTTATAAATTACTAGAAAATCTTATAAATTACTAGAAAATCTTATAAATTACTAGAAAATCTTATAAATTACTAGAAAATCTTATAAATTACTAGAAAATCTTATAAATTACTAGAAAATCTTATAAATTACTAGAAAATCTTATAAATTACTAGAAAATCTTATAAATTACTAGAAAATCTTATAAATTACTAGAAAATCTTATAAATTACTAGAAAATCTTATAAATTACTAGAAAATCTTATAAATTACTAGAAAATCTTATAAATTACTAGAAAATCTTATAAATTACTAGAAAATCTTATAAATTACTAGAAAATCTTATAAATTACTAGAAAATCTTATAAATTACTAGAAAATCTTATAAATTACTAGAAAATCTTATAAATTACTAGAAAATCTTATAAATTACTAGAAAATCTTATAAATTACTAGAAAATCTTATAAATTACTAGAAAATCTTATAAATTACTAGAAAATCTTATAAATTACTAGAAAATCTTATAAATTACTAGAAAATCTTATAAATTACTAGAAAATCTTATAAATTACTAGAAAATCTTATAAATTACTAGAAAATCTTATAAATTACTAGAAAATCTTATAAATTACTAGAAAATCTTATAAATTACTAGAAAATCTTATAAATTACTAGAAAATCTTATAAATTACTAGAAAATCTTATAAATTACTAGAAAATCTTATAAATTACTAGAAAATCTTATAAATTACTAGAAAATCTTATAAATTACTAGAAAATCTTATAAATTACTAGAAAATCTTATAAATTACTAGAAAATCTTATAAATTACTAGAAAATCTTATAAATTACTAGAAAATCTTATAAATTACTAGAAAATCTTATAAATTACTAGAAAATCTTATAAATTACTAGAAAATCTTATAAATTACTAGAAAATCTTATAAATTACTAGAAAATCTTATAAATTACTAGAAAATCTTATAAATTACTAGAAAATCTTATAAATTACTAGAAAATCTTATAAATTACTAGAAAATCTTATAAATTACTAGAAAATCTTATAAATTACTAGAAAATCTTATAAATTACTAGAAAATCTTATAAATTACTAGAAAATCTTATAACTTACTAGAAAATCTTATAAATTACTAGAAAATCTTATAAATTACTAGAAAATCTTATAAATTACTAGAAAATCTTATAAATTACTAGAAAATCTTATAAATTACTAGAAAATCTTATAAATTACTAGAAAATCTTATAAATTACTAGAAAATCTTATAAATTACTAGAAAATCTTATAAATTACTAGAAAATCTTATAAATTACTAGAAAATCTTATAAATTACTAGAAAATCTTATAAATTACTAGAAAATCTTATAAATTACTAGAAAATCTTATAAATTACTAGAAAATCTTATAAATTACTAGAAAATCTTATAAATTACTAGAAAATCTTATAAATTACTAGAAAATCTTATAAATTACTAGAAAATCTTATAAATTACTAGAAAATCTTATAAATTACTAGAAAATCTTATAAATTACTAGAAAATCTTATAAATTACTAGAAAATCTTATAAATTACTAGAAAATCTTATAAATTACTAGAAAATCTTATAAATTACTAGAAAATCTTATAAATTACTAGAAAATCTTATAAATTACTAGAAAATCTTATAAATTACTAGAAAATCTTATAAATTACTAGAAAATCTTATAAATTACTAGAAAATCTTATAAATTACTAGAAAATCTTATAAATTACTAGAAAATCTTATAAATTACTAGAAAATCTTATAAATTACTAGAAAATCTTATAAATTACTAGAAAATCTTATAAATTACTAGAAAATCTTATAAATTACTAGAAAATCTTATAAATTACTAGAAAATCTTATAAATTACTAGAAAATCTTATAAATTACTAGAAAATCTTATAAATTACTAGAAAATCTTATAAATTACTAGAAAATCTTATAAATTACTAGAAAATCTTATAAATTACTAGAAAATCTTATAAATTACTAGAAAATCTTATAAATTACTAGAAAATCTTATAAATTACTAGAAAATCTTATAAATTACTAGAAAATCTTATAAATTACTAGAAAATCTTATAAATTACTAGAAAATCTTATAAATTACTAGAAAATCTTATAAATTACTAGAAAATCTTATAAATTACTAGAAAATCTTATAAATTACTAGAAAATCTTATAAATTACTAGAAAATCTTATAAATTACTAGAAAATCTTATAAATTACTAGAAAATCTTATAAATTACTAGAAAATCTTATAAATTACTAGAAAATCTTATAAATTACTAGAAAATCTTATAAATTACTAGAAAATCTTATAAATTACTAGAAAATCTTATAAATTACTAGAAAATCTTATAAATTACTAGAAAATCTTATAAATTACTAGAAAATCTTATAAATTACTAGAAAATCTTATAAATTACTAGAAAATCTTATAAATTACTAGAAAATCTTATAAATTACTAGAAAATCTTATAAATTACTAGAAAATCTTATAAATTACTAGAAAATCTTATAAATTACTAGAAAATCTTATAAATTACTAGAAAATCTTATAAATTACTAGAAAATCTTATAAATTACTAGAAAATCTTATAAATTACTAGAAAATCTTATAAATTACTAGAAAATCTTATAAATTACTAGAAAATCTTATAAATTACTAGAAAATCTTATAAATTACTAGAAAATCTTATAAATTACTAGAAAATCTTATAAATTACTAGAAAATCTTATAAATTACTAGAAAATCTTATAAATTACTAGAAAATCTTATAAATTACTAGAAAATCTTATAAATTACTAGAAAATCTTATAAATTACTAGAAAATCTTATAAATTACTAGAAAATCTTATAAATTACTAGAAAATCTTATAAATTACTAGAAAATCTTATAAATTACTAGAAAATCTTATAAATTACTAGAAAATCTTATAAATTACTAGAAAATCTTATAAATTACTAGAAAATCTTATAAATTACTAGAAAATCTTATAAATTACTAGAAAATCTTATAAATTACTAGAAAATCTTATAAATTACTAGAAAATCTTATAAATTACTAGAAAATCTTATAAATTACTAGAAAATCTTATAAATTACTAGAAAATCTTATAAATTACTAGAAAATCTTATAAATTACTAGAAAATCTTATAAATTACTAGAAAATCTTATAAATTACTAGAAAATCTTATAAATTACTAGAAAATCTTATAAATTACTAGAAAATCTTATAAATTACTAGAAAATCTTATAAATTACTAGAAAATCTTATAAATTACTAGAAAATCAATATAAAATGCTAGAAAATCTTATAAATTACTAGAAAATCAATATAAAATGCTAGAAAATCTTATAAATTACTAGAAAATCAATATAAAATGCTAGAAAATCTTATAAATTACTAGAAAATCAATATAAAATGCTAGAAAATCTTATAAATTACTAGAAAATCAATATAAAATGCTAGAAAATCTTATAAATTACTAGAAAATCAATATAAAATGCTAGAAAATCTTATAAATTACTAGAAAATCAATATAAAATGCTAGAAAATCAATATAAAATGCTAGAAAATCAATATAAAATGCTAGAAAATCAATATAAAATGCTAGAAAATCAATATAAAATGCTAGAAAATCAATATAAAATGCTAGAAAATCAATATAAAATGCTAGAAAATCAATATAAAATGCTAGAAAATCAATATAAAATGCTAGAAAATCAATATAAAATGCTAGAAAATCAATATAAAATGCTAGAAAATCTTATAAATTACTAGAAAATCAATATAAAATGCTAGAAAATCAATATAAAATGCTAGAAAATCAATATAAAATGCTAGAAAATCAATATAAAATGCTAGAAAATCAATATAAAATGCTAGAAAATCAATATAAAATGCTAGAAAATCAATATAAAATGCTAGAAAATCAATATAAAATGCTAGAAAATCAATATAAAATGCTAGAAAATCAATATAAAATGCTAGAAAATCAATATAAAATGCTAGAAAATCAATATAAAATGCTAGAAAATCAATATAAAATGCTAGAAAATCAATATAAAATGCTAGAAAATCTTATAAATTACTAGAAAATCAATATAAAATGCTAGAAAATCAATATAAAATGCTAGAAAATCAATATAAAATGCTAGAAAATCAATATAAAATGCTAGAAAATCAATATAAAATGCTAGAAAATCAATATAAAATGCTAGAAAATCAATATAAAATGCTAGAAAATCAATATAAAATGCTAGAAAATCAATATAAAATGCTAGAAAATCAATATAAAATGCTAGAAAATCAATATAAAATGCTAGAAAATCAATATAAAATGCTAGAAAATCAATATAAAATGCTAGAAAATCAATATAAAATGCTAGAAAATCTTATAAATTACTAGAAAATCAATATAAAATGCTAGAAAATCAATATAAAATGCTAGAAAATCAATATAAAATGCTAGAAAATCAATATAAAATGCTAGAAAATCAATATAAAATGCTAGAAAATCAATATAAAATGCTAGAAAATCAATATAAAATGCTAGAAAATCAATATAAAATGCTAGAAAATCAATATAAAATGCTAGAAAATCAATATAAAATGCTAGAAAATCAATATAAAATGCTAGAAAATCAATATAAAATGCTAGAAAATCAATATAAAATGCTAGAAAATCAATATAAAATGCTAGAAAATCTTATAAATTACTAGAAAATCAATATAAAATGCTAGAAAATCAATATAAAATGCTAGAAAATCAATATAAAATGCTAGAAAATCAATATAAAATGCTAGAAAATCAATATAAAATGCTAGAAAATCAATATAAAATGCTAGAAAATCAATATAAAATGCTAGAAAATCAATATAAAATGCTAGAAAATCAATATAAAATGCTAGAAAATCAATATAAAATGCTAGAAAATCAATATAAAATGCTAGAAAATCAATATAAAATGCTAGAAAATCAATATAAAATGCTAGAAAATCAATATAAAATGCTAGAAAATCTTATAAATTACTAGAAAATCAATATAAAATGCTAGAAAATCAATATAAAATGCTAGAAAATCAATATAAAATGCTAGAAAATCAATATAAAATGCTAGAAAATCAATATAAAATGCTAGAAAATCAATATAAAATGCTAGAAAATCAATATAAAATGCTAGAAAATCAATATAAAATGCTAGAAAATCAATATAAAATGCTAGAAAATCAATATAAAATGCTAGAAAATCAATATAAAATGCTAGAAAATCAATATAAAATGCTAGAAAATCAATATAAAATGCTAGAAAATCAATATAAAATGCTAGAAAATCTTATAAATTACTAGAAAATCAATATAAAATGCTAGAAAATCAATATAAAATGCTAGAAAATCAATATAAAATGCTAGAAAATCAATATAAAATGCTAGAAAATCAATATAAAATGCTAGAAAATCAATATAAAATGCTAGAAAATCAATATAAAATGCTAGAAAATCAATATAAAATGCTAGAAAATCAATATAAAATGCTAGAAAATCAATATAAAATGCTAGAAAATCAATATAAAATGCTAGAAAATCAATATAAAATGCTAGAAAATCAATATAAAATGCTAGAAAATCAATATAAAATGCTAGAAAATCTTATAAATTACTAGAAAATCAATATAAAATGTTAGAAAATCCTATAAATCAATAGAAATTACATGGCATCATCGTTTACTCGGACACTAATAAACTTCCTCTTTACAAATGTTCCTTGATTGTGATCACGCCGTAGATACGGTGTCTCCTCCGCCGCTAACAGGATGCTTGGGTCATCAGCCACTGAGAATGGAGGCCGGCCATCGAGCATATCATAATCTTCATCCGTCTTGTCCTCAACTCCTACGATTTTTCTCTTTCCAGGAAGAACTATATGACGCTTTGGCTCGTCTTGTGATGGGTCCAATTGCTTACCCCCACCTTTCTTATCCGCCCCTTTCTTCGGTCTGCTAGCCATGTCCTTCACATAAAAAACTTGTGTGACAGCTTTGCCCAGGACGAACGGTTCGTCTAGAAAGCCAATCTTGTTTAGGTCCACTAACGTCATTCCATAGTCCGCTTCAACTTTAACACCTCCTCCAGTCAGCTTCACCCATTGGCACTTGAACAGTGGGATCTTCAAAGGTCCGTACTCTAGTTCCCATATCTCCTCTATGATTCCATAGTATGAGTTTGTATTGCCATTGGTGTCTGTCGCGTCGATCCGGACACCACTGTTTTGGTTGGTGCTTTTCTTGTCCTGGGCTCTTGTGTAAAATGTATACCCATTGATGTCGTATCCTTGGAATGTCAAGATCGTGCTCGATGGACCTCTAGCTACAAAAGCTAGCTGCGCATCAATGCCCTCGACACCCATAAGACGTCTTCGCAACCAATCGGCGAAAGTACTATTGTGCAGACGCTGAATGAAGGCCGCAGACTTTGTTGAGTTTTCGTCCCTGAGAATCTGCATGTGCTCCTCGATGTACGGAGCAACTAAGGTTGATTGTTGCAAAACTGTGAGGTGCGCTTTACGAAATGTCTCAACGTCCTTGATCACCATCGATCTTCTCCCTAGTGTGCCCTTTCCACCAAGTCTCCCCTCGTGATGGGATTCGGGCACACCAATCGGCATAAGATCGTCGACAAAGTCAACACAGAATTCAATGACCTCCTCCGTTTCGTATCCCTTAGCAATGCATCCTTCTGGACGAGAACGATTACGGACATACTTCTTTAGGACAGCGAAGAACCTCTCAAATGGGAACATGTTGTGTAGAAATACTGGGCCCAATATACGAATCTCTTTGACGAGGTGAACCAATAGATGTGTCATGATATTGAAGAAGGATGGTGGAAATATCATCTCAAAGCTGACAAGACATTGCACCACGTCGTTCTGTAGCTGATCTAAGTGGTCTGGATTGATCACCTTCTGAGAAATTGCATTGAGGAATGCACATAGCTTCACAATGGCTTTCCGCACGTTAACTGGTAGCACACCCCTGAGTATGACGGGAAGCAGCTGTGTCATCAACACATGGCAGTCGTGAGACTTCAGGTTTGTGAACTTCTTCTCTTTCATATTTATTATTCCCTTAATATTGGAGGAGTAGCCAGACGGAACCTTGATACTGTTCAAGCATTCAAACATGCTTGCCTTCTCTTCTTTGCTGAGAGTGAAGCTGGCAGGATGCAAGTACTGGCGTCCTTTGTCTCTCTTTTCTGGATGTAGATCAGTCCGTTGTTTCAATCGTTTCAGCTCTTGTCGTGCTTCCAGTGTATCTTTTGGCTTCCCATAAGTACCCAGGAAGCTTATCAAGTTCACGCAAAGATTCTTCGTCAGATGCATCACATCAATCGCGTTACGGACCTCTAAACGTTGCCAATAAGGTAGCTCCCAAAAGATAGACTTCTTCTTCCACATCGCGGCACGACCATCCTCGCCCGTCGGAGCAGCCTGGCTTCCGTCTCCCTTGCCAAACACCACGTGTAGGTCCTTCACCATATCAAATAGCTCTTCTCCACTCCGGTGTCTCGGCTTTGTACGGCGGTCAGCATTCCCGCCAAAATGCGCACATTTCTTTCGTAGCTCATGCTTCGCCGGAAGGAATCGACGGTGACCCATGTACACAACTTTACGACAATGTTTCAAATACATGCTTTCGGTTTCCTCTAAACAGTGAGTGCATGCTTTATATCCTTTGTTTGATTGTCCTGATAGGTTACTTAGTGCAGGCCAGTCGTTGATGCTTATGAAAAGCAGTGCTCGAAGGTCAAACTGCTCCTGCTTGTCCTCATCCCACACGCTAACACCTTCATTCTTCCACAGCTGCAAAAGTTCGTCAACCAATGGTCTTAGGTACACATCAATGTCGTTGCCAGGTTGCTTTGGGCCTTCGATGAGCACTGGCATCATAATGAACTTCCGCTTCATGCAGAGCCAGGGGGGTAGGTTGTAGATACAAACAGTCACGGGCCAAGTGCTATGACTACTGCTCATTTCACCAAAAGGGTTCATGCCATCGGTACTTAAACCAAGCCTAACATTCCTCGCATCAGCATCAAACTCTGGGAATGCTCTGTCGATGTTCCTCCACTGGGATCCATCGGCGGGGTGTCTCAACATGCCATCCTGCTTACGTTCTTCTTTGTGCCAGCGCATCAGTTTGGCATGGTCTTTGTTCCTGAACAAACGCTTCAGACGGGGTATCAGAGGGAAATACCACATCACCTTCGCAGGGATTTTTTTCTTAGAACGCTCTCCCCCAACATCACCAGGGTCGTCCCGCCTGATCTTGTATCGCGCGCAGGTGCAAACCGGACAACGATCCAAGTGTTCGTACTGTCCGCGATAGAGGATACAGTCATTAGGACACGCATGTATCTTCTGCACCTCCAAACCGAGAGGGCAAACAACACGTTTTGCTTGATACGTTGTCGATGGCAATGTGTTACCCTCTGGAAGAATCTTCTTTACGAGTTTCAGTAGCTCCTCGAAACCCTTAATAAAAACAATCTTATAAATCAATAGAAAATCTTAGAACATAGGTGGAACATAAATGCAAATATAGTCATTACAAATTGGGTGGAACATAGTGCAATTAAATTACATGGCATCATCGTTTACTCGGACACTAATAAACTTCCTCTTTACAAATGTTCCTTGATTGTGATCACGCCGTAGATACGGTGTCTCCTCCGCCGCTAACAGGATGCTTGGGTCATCAGCCACTGAGAATGGAGGCCGGCCATCGAGCATATCATAATCTTCATCCGTCTTGTCCTCAACTCCTACGATTTTTCTCTTTCCAGGAAGAACTATATGACGCTTTGGCTCGTCTTGTGATGGGTCCAATTGCTTACCCCCACCTTTCTTATCCGCCCCTTTCTTCGGTCTGTTAGTCATGTCCTTCACATAAAAAACTTGTGTGACAGCTTTGCCCAGGACGAACGGTTCGTCTAGAAAGCCAATCTTGTTTAGGTCCACTAACGTCATTCCATAGTCCGCTTCAACTTTAACACCTCCTCCAGTCAGCTTCACCCATTGGCACTTGAACAGTGGGATCTTCAAAGGTCCGTACTCTAGTTCCCATATCTCCTCTATGATTCCATAGTATGAGTTTGTATTGCCATTGGTGTCTGTCGCGTCGATCCGGACACCACTGTTTTGGTTGGTGCTTTTCTTGTCCTGGGCTCTTGTGTAAAATGTATACCCATTGATGTCGTATCCTTGGAATGTCAAGATCGTGCTCGATGGACCTCTAGCTACAAAAGCTAGCTGCGCATCAATGCCCTCGACACCCATAAGACGTCTTCGCAACCAATCGGCGAAAGTACTATTGTGCAGACGCTGAATGAAGGCCGCAGACTTTGTTGAGTTTTCGTCCCTGAGAATCTGCATGTGCTCCTCGATGTACGGAGCAACTAAGGTTGATTGTTGCAAAACTGTGAGGTGCGCTTTACGAAATGTCTCAACGTCCTTGATCACCATCGATCTTCTCCCTAGTGTGCCCTTTCCACCAAGTCTCCCCTCGTGATGTGATTCGGGCACACCAATCGGCATAAGATCGTCGACAAAGTCAACACAGAATTCAATGACCTCTTCTGTTTCGTATCCCTTTGCAATGCATCCTTCTGGACGAGAACGATTACGGACATACTTCTCTAGGACAGCGAAGAACCTCTCAAATGGGAACATGTTGTGTAGAAATACTGGGCCCAATATACGAATCTCTTTGACGAGGTGAACCAATAGATGTGTCATGATATTGAAGAAGGATGGTGGAAATATCATCTCAAAGCTGACAAGACATTGCACCACGTCGTTCTGTAGCTGATCTAAGTGGTCTGGATTGATCACCTTCTGAGAAATTGCATTGAGGAATGCACATAGCTTCACAATGGCTTTCCGCACGTTAACTGGTAGCACACCCCTGAGTATGACGGGAAGTAGCTGTGTCATCCAACACATGGCAGTCGTGAGACGTTAGGTTTGTGAACTTCTTCTCTTTCATATTTATTATTCCCTTAATATTGGAGGAGTAGCCAGACGGAACCTTGATACTGTTCAAGCATTCAAACATGCTTGCCTTCTCTTCTTTGCTGAGAGTGAAGCTGGCAGGATGCAAGTACTGGCGTCCTTTGTCTCTCTTTTCTGGATGTAGATCAGTCCGTTGTTTCAATCGTTTCAGCTCTTGTCGTGCTTCCAGTGTATCTTTTGGCTTCCCATAAGTACCCAGGAAGCTTATCAAGTTCACGCAAAGATTCTTCGTCAGATGCATCACATCAATCGCGTTACGGACCTCTAAACGTTGCCAATAAGGTAGCTCCCAAAAGATAGACTTCTTCTTCCACATCGCGGCACGACCATCCTCGCCCGTCGGAGCAGCCTGGCTTCCGTCTCCCTTGCCAAACACCACGTGTAGGTCCTTCACCATATCAAATAGCTCTTCTCCACTCCGGTGTCTCGGCTTTGTACGGCGGTCAGCATTCCCGCCAAAATGCGCACATTTCTTTCGTAGCTCATGCTTCGCCGGAAGGAATCGACGGTGACCCATGTACACAACTTTACGACAATGTTTCAAATACATGCTTTCGGTTTCCTCTAAACAGTGAGTGCATGCTTTATATCCTTTGTTTGATTGTCCTGATAGGTTACTTAGTGCAGGCCAGTCGTTGATGCTTATGAAAAGCAGTGCTCGAAGGTCAAACTGCTCCTGCTTGTCCTCATCCCACATGCTAACACTTTCATTCTTCCACAGCTGTAAAAGTTTGTCAACCAATGGTCTTAGGTACACATCAATATCGTTGCCAGGTTGCTTTGGGCCTTTGATGAGCACTGGCATCATAATGAACTTCCGCTTCATGCAGAGCCAGGGGGGGAGGTTGTAGATACAAACAGTCACGGGCGAAGTGCTATGACTACTGCTCATTTCACCAAAAGGGTTCATGCCATCGGTACTTAAACCAAGCCTAACATTCCTCTATCACACCCGGCCCAGTTTGTATGGCACAGTAGTGGCCTATGAGTGCGGGATGCACGTATTTAGTGCCACATTGCTAGTTTAGCAAGGGTGGAGGCAACTTATAAGCCTTTGTCTTCTAGCCATAGCACCTTCGGGTTAACCCTTTTACACGAAGCGAGGACGAAAGTGTAAGCAGGGTGTTATGTGTACGCGTGCACGCCCCTCGAGAGGGCTGTGCGAGGCGGCTTTGGAGGGCAGGGTGTTACAAATGGTATCAGAGCTGACCCTCGCGGTTGCGCGTACGGGTCAGTGTGCGGGCATAGGGCGCATGGCGCGTGTGGCCCGGGTAGGGCATACGACATGGACTATGGCGCCGGCACTGGACGTACGGGCGTGCGCCAAGGGGGAACGTTCCTGGACATTTGCCCGGGTGGGTGAGTTGCGCCGACGAGGACGTCGGGTTCTTTGAGGGGGGGTGTATGTCACACCCGGCCCAGTTTGTATGGCCCAGTAGTGGCCCATGAGTGCGGATGCATGTATTTAGTGCCACATTGCTAGTTTAGCAAGGGTGGAGGCAACTTATAAGCCTTTGTCTTCCAGCCATAGCACCTTCGGGTTAACCCTTTTACACGAAGCGAGGACGAAAGTGTAAGCAGGGTGTTATGTGTACGCGTGCACGACCCTCGGGAGGGCTATGCGAGGCGGCTTTGGAGGGCAGGGTGTTACATCCTCGCATCAGCATCAAACTTTGGGAATGCTCTGTCGATGTTCCTCCACTGGGATCCATCGGCGGGGTGTCTGAACATGCCATCCTGGTTACGTTCTTCTTTGTGCCAGCGCATCAGTTTGGCATGGTCTTTGTTCCTGAACAAACGCTTCAGACGGGGTATCAGAGGGAAATACCACATCACCTTTGCAGGGATTTTTTTCTTACAACGCTCTCCCCCAACATCACCAGGGTCGTCCCGCCTGATCTTGTATCGTGCGCAGGTGCAAACCGGACAACGATCCAAGTGTTCGTGCTGTCCGCGATAGAGGATACAATCATTAAGACACGCATGTATCTTCTGCACCTCCAAACTGAGAGGGCAAACAACACGTTTTGCTGGATACGTTGTCGATGGCAATGTGTTACCCTCTGGAAGAATCTTCTTTACGAGTTTCAGTAGCTCCTCGAAACCCTTATCAGTAACACCATTTGCTGCCTTCCACTGCAGAAGTTCAAGTGTGCTACCCAACTTCTTTAGCCCCTCTTTGCAATCTGGGTACAGGTCAGTCTTGTGGTCCTGCAACATGCGCTGTATCTTTTTCAGTTCCTTATCATTGCCGCAGTCTTTCTCGGCATCACGCAACATTTGCCCGAGCCCATCAGTAGGTTCATCTTCCTGAGCAACATCTTCCTGAGCAACATCTTCCTGAGCAACATCTTCCTGAGCAACATCTTCCTGAGCAACATCTTCCTGAGCAACATCTTCCTGAGCAACATCTTCCTGAGCAACATCTTCCTGAGCAACATCTTCCTGAGCAACATCTTCCTGAGCAACATCTTCCTGAGCAACATCTTCCTGAGCAACATCTTCCTGAGCAACATCTTCAGTAGGGTCATTTTCCTGAGCAACATCTTCCTGAGCAACATCTTCCTCATCGGCATCACCCATATCAGCATCTACAAAGGAACCGTAGGATTGAGCCAATACCGGAATGTCGTCATCGGCCTCGTCTTCTTCATCTTCATCCGTGCTCGTTGCATCAACCGAGACGACACGATGCACGATTTGGGCTAACCGGACCAAAATCTTCCCTTTTGTGAGGAGCAGGTCCATCTGGACTACCTTGAAGCCAGCGCGAACATCATAACCTCGGCGTCCTACACCGCCTCGGCACGAGTGAAATATATATTCCATTATATAAACAAATTTCTAAAACTACATTACTATATTCATTAAATAAATAAATATACCTTCCATTAAATAAATAAATAACTATTATACCTTTTAATAAATAACTCGATCATTATTGTTTCCCTGTTGACGATTGAAACACAAAACTATTGCGTCAATTAAATCATTATTGAGACTTATAGGTTACTGCACAAAGGAAAACACAGAAGCTTTTCTGGTATCACTCTGCATAACTCTGCGTAATTAGTTGCAGGGTTCCTTTTGGTGCTATTGGGTAGTACTATTGAGCTAGTATGGCTCAGGTTTGCTGCTAATGTACTGTGAACCCTGTGGGTTTTCTGCCTGTTACTGGTTGTTTAGATTTTGAGCCTTGTTTAGTGTCTAACCTGGGAATGTGAAAGTTGATACTTTTGTACTGTAGAGATAATGTAGCATTTCGTTTGTATTTGTGAAAATTTGTTCAAACATTTGTGAATTTGGCTTAAAATGTTTATCTCGCAAAGTACAATAAAATTGTGCAATTAGTTTTTTATTTTATCTACATTTAGTACTCCATATATGTGTCGACATTTTGCTGTGATGAAAATCTTTTTTATAGTGAAATTTGAAAACTAAACAAGGGCTCGGTTGTCAAATTACGTTCGGCTGCTATATACGGAGTACTATACCACGTGGATCAGTGGTCCTTGTAGAAGATCATAGAAAGCTAGCCTCACGCAGAAGCACCTGTTGGGGGGCACGCGTTAGCAAAAATTTTGGCATCTCAGGACACGGACGGTTGGTTGGGTGGACTACAGGCCTCACTCAAGATAGCAAGGGGGAATTCCCCTCGGGGAATGCCTCCTCATCTCCGTCCCCGCGGGGAGAAGAATTCCCCGTCCCCGTCAATGCTCACGGGGAGATTTTTCTTCCCATCCCCGTCCCCGCGCGGGGATAAATTCCCCGTGGAGTCCCCGTCCCCGTGAGCTAGGCAATTACTCGGAAGCAATCTTTCCTCAACAGCAAAGACTTCTCACGTACATATGGATTGACAAGAAATATGACAACTCTCATCTCAGAAATACAAAGAAAATACCTACAAGATACTACACAGAAAAAGAAAGAACCGAAGAGACACTAGAGGTCAAGAATTGGAATTAATCTACAGCACTTAGCATCTTGAACACGTCCGTCCTTCGAGCACTGACCAGCTTCTTTAGCTTTTTTCTATTCCTGTTCGTGATATGTTGGTGTGCCGGGTGTGGGTTTGCTGCCTCACATCGGTGGAGCTGCTTGCGTTTGTGGAAATAACGGTCTTAGTTATTTTTTTTCCACCTATGTGGCCTGCGAGGCCACTGGTTCCATGAGCTTGCTCTAAGATATGGTCACATAGTGCATCATATTTTAAACATGTATGACCGACGTGCATCCAGAGGGACATATGCCTCCTTGTTTCTCAATCCTTATATTGTTTCAAAAACTTTATATCTAAATTTTATCTAAAGCTTTTTAATTAACATAGATTGAATACTTCTAATTATCATCTTCGTTTCTAATGTGACAGGCATTAAATTTTAGTCACTGAAACCGAACATGACCTAATAAACTTTTATTTTTACCTCACCTTCCTCCCTAGTATACATGATTGTCAGCACCGTGCCTGGCTAGCTTCGCCCCGGGTTATAGCTATGCTATTTGGATTTTGCGTATGCAAATGCACACAAGCAGATCAAGGACACACACGTGTCAAAGTCCCAATAACTGAATTCCTCCGGATTTAATAAAATGAAGCCGAATATGAGTCCCTCACTGTTTATTTCGTACCCGTCGACCGGCAGCAAAGCCGAAACGTTTCCATTACGCATCTCCTTGTTAATTCTGCAGCAGCGACAGTTGATTTCAGCAGCCCCTGCCTAGCTGGTAGAAACTTAAGCTGCAACATACACCAACGTGTACGTACAAACCGAGCTTGCCCAGGACAGGGATGCTGTGTGCAGCACGGGTCAGGACACAGGGATGCCGGATTGACGGCCGGAGACGCGTGCGATTCAGAAAACGTACAGTACGTACATTTTATTAATCTATCAGGAGGTTAGCTAACCCTGTCGGCAGGGCTGCTGTACTGGATATCCGTAACCCATCCCTGAATGAATGCAGATTAAGGGGATTGATAATGGGGTGAAGCAAAGTAAGTAAGCATGAACCGATGCGTGCAAATACTACATTGCTTGGTGTGGCTCTCATTTTGCTTTGCTTCTGCGCGATCACAGGAATGTCTGCGGTGCACTAGTCGTAGTAGCAGCCGGCGTTACTCTGACCTGACGTTACAAGTAAATGGCTTGATAATGAGCTAGACGATAGATGGCCGGGGCATGGCTGTGTTTGTTTTCTCGTGTGTTGAACGTATCTGATGTCGGGCTCGATGAGGTGGTTCAGTCGAAGTAATGTAATCTCCTGAAGTCCTGCGCGGTTTGCCTTCGCCCTGCACTCTGCGAATCAGAGCAAGCTCCTGCTCCTCTATTCTATTATACTACTATCTTCTTTATCCTATAAATCCTAAACTATACTCGATTCCAGCTGGATTATCGACTAAGAGTCATCCGATTTTTGGTTGGTTTCTCCAAAATCGAACATTCAAAAGCAGACGGAAGCTGAAACAAAGAGGCCCTATCACTGTCATAAACAATAGTTACCTTTGGATTTCATCGTGAATGAAACTTCCTCTTGATGCGTTCATCTTCGCTTCTTCAATTAAAATATATTCCATTATAATCTATTACTTATTTTGTAGCAGAATTATTATTATTATTATTATTATTATTATTATTATTTTATTCAAATTTAAAGATTTGGCGCCATGCGAAACAGAGCAACCTCCTGCCTGGCACCTGCTACTGTTTCCCAGAAACAGAGCATCAGTTGCATTGCCACTACTCTGCTTTCCCTGTTTCAAAGCAGAGCGCGTTCAGGCTAGCTACTCTGTTTCCGGGAAATCTGAGCAAAGATTTGGCGCCTAAATGTCACATTTCCCGCCTTCGCAAGTGGCCCACCAAGAATGGAGCCAAGTCGTACATGGGCCTCAACAGTTGACGGGCCCATCGAAGCCACGTTACCAAATGGGCCCAATGGGCATGTACGTTTTGGCAAACCGAAAACACACCGCTGTTCCGTGGCCGTCTCATGTGGGAAAATCTTCCCCCATGACTTTTAATGTTTTGTTGCAGATTTGTGCAACAGACGAGATTGGGGATTTGTTTAATTTAGACCCTTGGATGATCATTTAAATCAACCGTGTATATTTTTTATTTTTTAATTATTATTGTTGTAATTTCTATCCTATTTGACGAACGTGATATCTTCTTTCAATACTTTCTTATTATAAAATAATAGCTTGTAAAATGAACCGAATGGAATCGATGAATCGATAAATATCCCCAATGTATACTTTCATGCCTTGTTTGTTGGGTCTTCATTTTTAGGACTTCTAAAGGTCTAGTTGGTTGTGTATTCTTTTGTAGAAACAACGGCTGCTACCGCCTAATTGTAGCATCGAGAAGGGATTCAGTTGGGGTGTTTAGGCCAGTGAGCCAGTCACAATGCATAGTTACCAAGACTATAAACTAGGTAACTAAACTATAAGAATTTCATGAGATGACATGCCATAAAATTCTCAATAAATTTATTTTGGAACGGATATTTTATTGGCAGAGTGAACTTGAAAACCAAAACATACCTTACAAACATGTACTCAGATAATATGATATTTTGCCACCAATAAGTACACCTAATCTAAGACACTTCACCCTGCCAAACGCACGTCCTCCTCCATAACTCTTGACGACCAAATTATTGAACACAATTGTACATATTTTACGAATAAGTACAAATTCATAAATCTCACCAACTATATAGGGGGAAAGTCCTATTTTCACCCTTCAAATACCGTAAAAGTCTGATTTTCAACCTTCAACTATAAAATCGGGTACCTAGGGTCATGCAACTATCAAAACCGGGCATATTTGGACCTTTGCATGGTTTCAAATGTGGTATTCTATTTTCTACATTTTAAATTTAGTGTGTTTAATCTAAAAAATAATAACGAATTCATTTTACTTAGAAAAATATGAAATTGGTAAAAACATTTCTAAACTTATAAACTATAACTTTGTGCCTTACTTGGAGTCATTTGAATCTGATTTATTATGATTTTCTCATCATATTTAATAAATATAAAGCACAAATTCAATTAATAAAACGCTAGGAATATAAATAAATAAGATCAAAATAACTCCAACTAAGTGAAAGGGCCTTATACGCAAAAAAAAGTGAAAGGGCCTCTAGTCTAGTAGCACCCAACAGACCTAGGTTCGACTCCCTATGGATTTGGAATAAAAAGATAGAGAAAATAGGTAGGGGCTTCCCCTCCCGACTTCGGTCAAAAAATAACTCCAACTAAGGCACCAATTGGCAATCTTTGTTTTTCATTTTTTTTTGGTACTAGTTTCATTTTTTTTGTGTTAAAATGAATCGGTTGTGATTTTTTTAGGTTAAACCAAAAAAATTAAAATGTAGAAAATGGGAAACCACCTAAAGGTCCAAATGTGCTCGGTTTCGATAGTTTGATGACCCTTGCTACCCGGTTTTAAAGTTAGAGGTTGAAAACCAAATATGACTTTTCCCATTATATAATACTACCAGTTTACAACACACATATATGACTTGGATTTTGTCAAGCTAAATTTTTGTTAAAGCATGATATTGATAAATCAAAGCGTACCTTACAAAGGTGGACAAAGGGAGTATGATATTTAGCTGCCAAGAAATCCACATAATTTGAGAAGCGTCATATATTAGCAGCCAATAAATTCGTACTTAATTTGAACATGAAGATAATAACATAGAAACAAACTTAATGGCAGGAATCGATTGGGCCAAAAAAAAGACGGAAAGAGTTGATTGCTCAAGATTTTTTTTCCTGATCCTTTTACCTGTCGCTCGATCTGGTCTATATAAGCAAAGCACCCTCCATGCGAAATGATCATCAACAAGAAACCATATAATTTTCACGCATAAAAAAGCTTAGTAGCTTAATACCATGGCACTATCACTCACAGGATGCTCAAAGAAGGCTCACATTTTCGTCGCCGTTGTGCTGCTGGTGACTCTCCTTGCTGCGGCTGTGTCAGCAGGCAGGGGCGGCGTCGTGCCGGAAGCGAAGAAGAGTCGATGCTCCAGAGTTGGAGCATGTTCGGATAGTTTGTGCACGGAGAAGTGCGATAAACATGATGTGGGTTCATGCAAGTTCGTCGGCCAATTCGTCTACTGCTGCTGTGCCCCTGCAGCACTGTCAAACTCCACCGATCTCCACCGGCTTGGTCATTGACCCAACTTTTGTGTGATGCATGATTAGACGTGATATCGTTAGATGTATGCACTGTATGGATGTATTGGTCCTAAGTAATACTCAAGACTGCAATATATGGTCATATGGATATGGCACTACAAAAATAATAAGCATGACTTTTTTGCGAATACTCCTGTTATCTTTTAGAAGTCCTATTTCCAAAACTAAAATGTTTTGATCTTTTGATATTCCTACTTGAGTGTTGTTTTGGATCTCACACAGATGACTGTTTCGACTCCCATGCATTGTAATTCCTCTAGATAAAAAATTGGCGTGTGTATATGAATATATAAGGATCTAGTAGAATTGAAATTTTAGTTATCTGAAAAAAACTCTCCCACCCCTCACAGAGGCCTCGTGGACCCGAAAAAAGCAGAAAAAAAAATTATACTGAGAAGGGGTGAGTCCACCTCCTTCTAAATTTATTTTGTTACCATGGCTGAGGTTACCCACCCGTATACCCACCGGGCCCACAAACCAAGTTGCATCTCCTATCCCGTTTTTTAATTTCCTTGTCATCCGTAATCATCCTTGTCAAGAAAAAAATAGCCCTCGGTTCGTTTGGATTATCAGCCACCAGCCAGCAGTGTTTTTCTCTCAGCAAAAATCAGCACCAGCCACCAACCAGCCAACGGTGTTTTCTCTTAGCAAAAATCAGCACCAGCCACCAGCCGGCCCCCGGTAATCATCATTGCCAAAATAAAATAGCCATCGATAATCATCCTTACCAAAAATAAAAACCCCGGTATTTTCCAATCCTCCATGCTCCTACGCGTTTGTGCTTCTCGTCTGCCGCCGTTGTTGTGTACCTTCTTGTTGGCCGCATGTGCCGCTGATAGTTACATTGTTGGTCGCGGCCAAGCAACGGCCGCACCATGCGGACACGGGCAGCCAGGCCAGTGGCCCCTGCAGGCAGGCTCCTTGCGCTCGCGGCCAGGCGGCCGCGGCCGCGGCCAGCGTACCCCCTTTCAACGGCCGTACAACAATGTAAAGTCAGCTATGGAACCACGTCCACTATGTTGCGCCCTCACTCGTCGGGATCTTATGTTCAGTCTGATTTTCTTTTCCTTGTTAGCTAGGGAACCACGTCCACTGGACGTGACTAACACCGTTGGACGTGGAGGGTCCGGTGTTCGGAAGAGGACACGGCAAGATGACAAGGAGAACAATGGTTGCGATGAACATGTGGAGATCATGCGCCCCGGTGCAGATGAACAGAACCTCCAGCGCAGAAGGCATAGATATGTGACTTTGCCTGCAGATGACAAGGAGAATAGGTGTGTCAAATCTCGTGAAAATTATCATCGCCGTAAAGAGTTGGCCACTGCATCTACCGAAGACGAAGGTTAGTATGATTTGTTGTCGCCATGTATCGTATATCATAATTATTGACAGCCCATAAACATGCAGGTGATATTACTCAGCAGCCCATACGACAAACTAAGCCTAGAACCAAATATGCCGATAAGTGAAGAGGCCAAGAAAAAGATACGTGAACAATCCAGAAATCGTTATCGCCCCAAGAAAGCTGAACATACTATCTTGGGGGCCCTAAAGGTTTTCAACGAGCATTGTTCGATTTTGTTGCACACTGGAGCTGCTTTAACACCGTGGCACCACAGTATCCAAGGTCTCAAGTGTCACAATATCCAAAGTACTCTATTTTGAAAAGATAAAATTCTTGTTCACTATGTTTTTCTAATACACGCGCGTGTCGCGCGTACACTCTACTAGTATGAATATATGATGATGTCAATTCCTATGCGCCATGGTGGGGGAGGATCACAAGGACCATGCGGAGCTAGTGGAGCCTAAGGCCCGTTTGGCAGAGTCCTAGAATTGATTCTCTTGTGAATTTAGGAGCAGTTTTGCCAAACAGTTTTCTAGAGAGAAGTGATTCTCTACTGATTCTGTGAAGTGATGCTCTGAAATGAACTAAGAGGCCGAGAGCTGAAAAAAGTAGTTCTCCTAATTCTATGAAGTGATTCTCCATCATGATTTTGAGAGTATATGATAGAAAATAAAAAAGAATCACTTCTCCTAGAAAATCAGCTCCCACAAGGAATCAGAATCAGATGGAACCAAACTAAACAAACCCTAAGGCTGATTGGATCCCTATGCACTAGTGTTGCTCATTGTTGTTTCACTCATTCCTTATGTACATCAGCCTACCCGCATGGTAGCAGGTACCAATGGATATGCCGTCAGAGAATGACACTGGTGCATGGAGACGGGTAAACGCAGTCAGGCAAAGGAGGATTAAAAGAGGATGATGTGCATAAGGTTGACATGTAGGTCCTACTTTGTCCGAAGGAAGAAGGGATGGCAATATGGGTCTTTGTTGGAATTGGGCCGAAAAACAGGCCCAAAATGTAGGAAGAACCCCTACAAGTGAAGTAGGAGGCTACTGGTAGAATTGCTTATGAGAGCATTTATCCCAATCTACTACTGTATTGGGTCGGGGGAGTTGATTAAAAAATAGTGCTCCAGTAGAACCCAATACTTTCCTTTTTCTTAATAATTGTTGGGACAAACCTTTAATCCAGCACAACTCTCCTCAAATAAAGGGTGAGTTGGAGCTCTCTCAATAATTTAGTTGGATTGAGATAAGATTATTAGGGAACTGCAGAAGCAGCTCTCCTAATAATCGTAAAACAAATATTAAGACATACCCGTTAACCTATTTTTTTTGGGAAAGATGTATTGATAGACTGTTGGAGATACACTTATCCCCCTAACTATATAGTTTATAATCATATGACAATGATACATGTCAACAAACTGTACTAATCGAAAATTGTCATGAATTGGACCAGAAATTGACATAGAGAAACAAATATTGGGACATTCCCGTTGACCTAATTTTTGGGAAAGATATATTGATAGACTGCTGGATAAACACTAGATCATATCATTTTATCCACAGCAAGCACCAAAGTTATGCTGAATGGCTGCTCGGGTAGATGTTTCTGTCATGCGTGGGGTCTCCACCCAGGTGACCCTTTGTCACCTTTGCTATTTGTTCTTGTCATGGAGGCACTAAATGCTCTGATCTCAACTGCTGAACGTGAAGGTCTTTTTATAGGCCTATGTCCCAGATAAGGAACTATGCATTCCTATATGCAGATGATGTGGTCGTCTTTGTTTCCCCTGCTTAGAACACTACTACAGAAAGCGACATCACAAACGGCAGCATCACAAACGGTTTTGAAAAAACTTTTGTGATACCCCCATCACAAACGGTTTTACCAAAATCGTTTGTGATGAGGGGCATCACAAACGGTTCTAATACGAACCGTTTGTGATGTCCCAACATCACAAACGGTTCGTAATACGAACTCTCTCACCTTGGAAATGATGAATAGTTGCTCTGTAATTGTTTTACTAACGAAAAGTAAGTTTGTATTCAAAATTTGAAATTTGAGTTTTTCCAAACGACCTCGGATGAAAAAACAGTCAACATGAAAGATGTAGATCTCGACAAGTCATGAAACTTTGTAGTTGACAACTTTGTCATTTGAAGTCATCTAATTGCTAAATCTAAGTTTGAATATTCTCAAATTTGAAATTCAAATTTCGTAAACGGCCTCGGATGAAAAAATGGTCAACATGAAAGTTGTAGGTTTCGAAAAGTTAGGAAACTTTGTAGTTCAACATTTTTTGCTTTGAAGTCGTTTATGGCCTCAAATAAGCAATTTAAACTCGGTCTGGTATAATATGATAGGAATCGGAACGCTATCTAGTCACAGGTGACGGATAGGTGGAGTGATAGAGGAGGCTACGCGCGAGGAAGAGGTGTGGGTTCGAACCCGGCCGGCCGCGGAGCGCGCGAACTATGCGCGAAAAAATAACGCGACTTGCGGCTTGGATGGCCGGTGGCCTCCTCAAATGAAAATAAATTTTTTTCTATTGTTTTCGTATTTTTTTGGGTTTATTTCGGACACATGAAATCACAAACGGTTGGGAAAAGGAACCGTTTGTGATAACCGTTTCTGATGCCCCGTTTTGAACTGTTTGTGATGGGGGTGTGTGGAGTAGTGGAAAGATCTGTTACAATCCGCGCTGTTCTGGAAGTCTTTGCTGCTGCTTCGGGTCTTCACTCAAATTTACACAAGTGCCAGGCAAGCCCAATACAATGTAGTTTGGAGGATACATGGAGTACTACGGTTCTTCCCAGCAAAGCTTTCTCCTTTCCCATGCAAGTATTTGGGGATTCCTTTGTCAATCTTCATGTTCACAAAAGCGGACATGGTCGATTCGATTCGGTGAGCAATGACTCCCTACCTGGAAAGCAAGCATGATGTCAAAGGTAGGTCATAAGGTCCAAACTTGTGTTACTCTCTCTGCAATGACAATTCACGTTGCTATTGCTTTCGAAATATGTCCCTGGGTGATCAAGTGCAGTGGCAAGCGTCGTAGAGCGTTCCTGTGGAAGGGTAGTGAGTCCTGTTTGTTGGAAAAATAGACAAATTACTGATTAAATTCCGAACAGTAATAATCATGGCACGAATTAATACTAGCATGCAAAACTCTAACATACTAGTGAACATCAACATCATCATAAAGAACTTAGAAAACATGATGAAATAATAGATCTGAACACGGCGTACATACAACGAACTTGCAGGAGTAGCCGTGGCGACGATGCAGACGGGGCGCAACAATCGACGCTGAAAACGACGAGCTCGTACAGCGCCGGATCTTGACCGAAGACGAGCCGTGGCGAAGACTTGGAGCAGTCGCGCGAAGGGCTTCCCAAAAACCTTATTTGCCCTCTCCCAGTGTAGCGATCGGGGTGGAGTAGACTACAGCAGCGGCGAGCAGCGAGAAGAGGCAAAAACCCTAGGTCGAATAGATGTATTTTGGCAGAGGCCGATGGGTCGGATATATAGGGAGGCTCACGGTCTCACGTCGCGATCGTGATCTAAACTGATAAGGACTCCGCTAATCTCGCCGACTTATTAGCCAAGAAACCTAAAAATAAGAACGCCCCCGCGCCCTTCGCCCGGCAAGGCAAGCGCGTGTGGAGCTTCCCTTCTCTCCCCACACATATAGCTTAGAGGACTGAAGACAACTTCCATATTTAAGTTGGTCATTCCTCCTCTCAACTAGCAATGTGGGACTAAAGGTTGCAACATTGCACCACTTCCTCATGCACACATGGGCCTTTAAGATTTATTTAGGAATTTAGGAATTTCTTCATGGGCTCTAATGAGCCACTACACTAAATTCCATCACTGTTCTGGTGACAATTGCATGGTGGCGTGGCCTAAGGTCTATCGGCCACTTGATTTGGGGGGTCCTTGGGGTCCCAACCTCACAATTATAGGGTTTGCCTTGCGACTGCGTTGGGAGTGCTTATGGTGGACTGACGAATTGAGAACATGGACAACACTACTAGCCCCCTCCGAGTGTCATATTGAGGCAATGTTTGCTGCTTCAGTTTCAGTGGAAGTGGGGAATGGCTGTAGGACTCTCTTCTAGACTGACAAATGGTTAACGGGTCCTCCATCGAGCTGTTGTTACAATGTTTGATTATTCAAAATGTAAAATGCAAAATCGTGAAAAGGACGGTTGCCGAGGCCCTAACCAACCATCTCTGGACAAGAGACATTTCGGGAGCCCTGACAGTGCAAGTGGATTGTCCAATTTCTCTACATTTGGGAACTTCTATATTCAAGGGTACTCAACCTGGAGGAAGACAAATTCATCTGGAAATAGACACCAGACCACCAGTACTCCACATCCTTGGCATGCACAGCATACATTTTTGATCAGACTAATGTTCCAGTACCAAAATTATCAGAAAGGCGAGAGCACCGGCCAAATGCAAATTTAAATTCTTTGGATGGCTTGTTCTGCATGACCGTTGCTGGGGACTGCATCCCGTCGGTGCCGGCACAACCGTACCTACAGGACAATGATGAATGTGCACTTTGTGATCAAGAAGTGGAGATAATGAATTATCCGCTGCTTGGGTCTTGGATTTTCGTCAGGCTAGGTCGTGGTCTCAGTATTTTGTAATAGCACCTTAGCTCCTTGTCTCGCTCTGTTTCTTGCTCTTTTCATCAATGACCATTTATCTTTGATCCGTAATTAGGATGTATATCTCTCTTCTTTTTAATGAAATACGTGGTTAGACACGTTCTAAAAAAACATGTCAACAAAGAAATTGATGCTAATATTTAACTATTTAGGGCCTGTTTGGAACAAAGGATTGCAAAACAGAGGAATTATAGGAAACACAGGAATAGGAAAGGAATGCACGCGCAAAACAGAGGATTGAAAAATATAGGAAGTAGATAGTAAGAGATGTTTGGAACATAGGGACAGACAACATAGGAACAGACAACATAGGAATCAGAAAAGTACTCTCTTAATATGAAATTGTTAGTATAAAATGATAGAGTAATTAGGAGTAACATACGTTCTCTTTGGATCTGGGACCCGCACTACAGTCGTTTCGTGCTTATCTTCTTTGGAGGATTTGGAGTTCGATTTGGTTTCTAAATAGATTTGGAGTTCGTTCTGTTCATTTGTTTCTTCTCCAGTGACAGTCATAAGAACGTCAGCTCAAGCTTGGTTAGTGAGCATGTGTGCGCGCTGCGCCGCAGGAAAGTTTTCCATGAGCTCTGACCTCATTTTTTCATTCCTGCAAAAGTACAGGCTCCCTTCCCTTTCCCCTGGAATGTTTTACTCCAAATCCTACGTTCCAAACGCCCATGTACCATTCCTTTCCTCTGGAACCTGATTCCTCTATTTTTCCTGCATTTCTCCTCCATTCCAAACGAGGCTTTAAGGGTGGTTGCCGTATTGAAACAATGCCTCCATTAAAAAAATAGGGGTCCTCCGGGGGGGCATTAATACACTCTATACAAGTACTCCCTTCCTCATGGAATATAAGCCATCTTGACTTTTTAGATATATAGCAGAAGCTCTGCACCTAGAAACGTCAGAATGCCTTATATTACAGGTCAGAGGGAGTACTCTAGTTTTTAGTAGGGGCTTCCTCTATTTTTAGGGCATTTTATTTTTCTCTCAATTCTAACAATATCCTTTCAACAATCCTCTACTTTTCGTTGACCCACTAGTCAGTGTCTCCTTTTGGGATATATGGCTTCTTGGAGACCCCATAAACTTAGGATGTGGGGTAATTTGGAGGGCTCCCCATTTTAGGGGTATACACTAGTTGCTCTAATAGAAGCAAAGTAGTCTAAAATAACCCTTTTGTAATAACAGAGATGGTAATCCTTTTACGAAACATGATAAGATGTACCGAATTGCTGGTCAGATGTGTCTGATTGCTGTGAGAGTTTGTAAAAAATGGTTTTAGCACATTTTGTGACCATCAACATGGAGCATCCAAACGAGTCTCCGCATGCATAGTGATAATAAGATGATGTCTCTACAACTAATAAAACCAAAGAGGGGAATTACGTCGCTCGAATTTCCGTCCACCCTCTCTTCCCCCGTCCCACCGATAAAAAAACGCCACACCCGCCGCCGTCTCCACCTTGCCCGCGGCAGATCCACCCTGCCCGCCCTCGGCGACCTCAGCCGCCGCCGCTGCGCCGGCCCGCGGCCGCCCCGAGGCTCAGCTCCGCCTCCACCGGCGGGGACGAGGGCTCCCGGCCGCCGCGTCGAAGCCGCCCTCCGCCGCCGCGTCCCCTGCCAGGTGGGTCTCCTAACCGAGTCAAACACAACGCCCTGCCTGAATCGAATCCAGCGATGCATAGCCATCTCCGATGCGATCCCATTGCTCTCGCTTTCCAGGTTTAGCAATGGCGATCGGATTTGGATTCGGGGAACGTTTGATCTCCGATGCTTGCCTTTCCGTTTCACCAGACACCTCCGGCCGCCCTCCTCTCATACCTCGCGTGGTGACCTCCGTCGCCGACGCCTCACCCGCCCGCGGCGCCGCTTCGCCGGACGCAGAGGAGGGAGAGAGGAGAGACAACGGGCGCCCCGATCTCCTCCCCATCCTATCCCTCTTCCTCCTCATCCCAACCCCCTCCCCCCTCCACTGCCTCGATGACCTCGCCGACCTCGACGACCTCTTGTGACCACCTCTACCGACGGCAGTCATCCAGGTGCGCCTTCTTCCTCATCCCCTTCCCCCTTTCTTGCTAGGGTGCAAAATAGCAGATCAAGAGAAGATTTATTTCGTGGATCTCGCATATTTTCGAATTCACCTGTCAAACGTTGGATTTATTTGCGAGACGAGAAGGTGAGATTTGCTCGCCATTTTAATGGTTATGCTTGCCAAGAAAGTTTTCCATTCATTTTTTAGTCTCTGTGTGTTAGCTTGTATTATTCATAATTAAGCTTGTTTTATTTGCCATGTGTTTGTTTTGACGAGTCACACCACATATGAGATCATAAAATGTTTGTGTTCCACGCTTATTCATTAGCTTCCTGTTTATTGGAGGCAACGGAGGAGAAATATTTTATTCATTAGCTTCCTGTTTATTGCTTAGTTATGAGCTATATATTCATTTATCTCTTGGTATTCATGCTATTCCTTACTCTATTTTGCATACAATTGGGAATTATAATAACCTGGACTAGACTGGCAGCAGTGCCTTTTCTTTTGGTGTTCAGTCTTGATTTATAATCTTTGATTGAGGTAGGGAACAATTGTATTTCATTTTGTCCTGAGATTGTTTCAAATAGCAACATTGTTTGCATAGTTGATTACGTCCTCACTGTGCCTGAATTTCCCCCAATTGCGTTGGAGTTTTTTTTATACTTTGACATATCTCTATTTCATATTTGTGACAGTTGTGGGGAGATTTAACTTTGATTTATTCTTTGAGACATAATGTGAAATGATTTCCGTGTACTTTGACATAGAAATAATACCCCAGTCCAGTGGTGCTTTTGTTGCTCTATAATACTCCATATATAATAAGTGTTGTTTGATAGATAACCATGGGTAGGAAAAGTGTAGGATCTTAATATAAATTTTAGAATTACCCGATTTGATTATCCTAACTGAGTGCCGATAATTCAATGTCCCTAAAAAATGGACCTGAGTTCTGTATAGTTTAGGCCACTGAAGTGTCAAATGTCCCTCAACTAAAGCAGTATGGTCTCTCTGCATATTAATGTTTCTAGCCTACTTATTTACCTTCTCTTATGGCTACGCATCTGCACAAACACAGGGGGCCATGGGTATTGTCCTCTGCAAAAATCTTCTTGTCTGTTTGCATTTGTATATTGTGGAATTCATTTCTACCCTCTATGTTTCCTGTGATCTCTCTATGCTTATTTTCCCTCAAGGGGTGTGTCAAGTGTTAGTACATTAATAACCTAAGGATTAACCTACTTGGTCTTCTTTAGACTACAAATGGCTGTTTGATCATTATAATGTTAGTTTCTAACACTAAATTAACAAAAATTTGTATTTCTTAAACTCTAGATCCGAAGTACTCGAAGTGTATTTAATGATCCCCACTGCCTCCCGGAATGTTAGTTAACTTGTTGACATGTTATAGTATTTTACCGTTGTGTGCCCTACTCTGCAGTCAGCACATGTTTGGCTGGGGAACTGCTCTAGGAACTTTTGAGGAATTGTTTTGAAGTCAAACTAAACTCAGTAAACCCTAGATATTAGAATCATAATCTCTCGTCCCTAGAGAGCTCAGAGTATTTAGAAAACGTTAGAAAAATTATTGAAATCTCAACTTCGTCTTCTTTGCATTTGTGTGCATTGATTTATCATCTACATGCACAATGATCTGGAGAAATCGCTCAAAAAAAATGATCTGGAGAAAAATCTTGAGCAATCAATTCTGCCCTTTTAATTTCTGGTGCAAAAATCTATTCCTATATTATCGTCAGTTGTATGGATCTTCATCGATCTCCATGCAGAAATTTAGGCAAGTACGAATTTACTGGCTGCTAAATATATCACGTGTCTCTTTGTCCACCTTTGTGTGTATGTTTTGATTTATCAATATTAAAAATTAGCTGGAACAAATCCTAGTTACTCCCTCCGTATCAAAATAGTTGTCGCCGTTGATTTTTTCTTACAACTTTAACCATTCATCCTATTCAAAAATTATCACAAATATGCAAAAGGGTAATTCAAGCTTAAAATACGTATAATAGCAAAGCATGTGACAAACAAAATAGATGGCACTTGCATAATATTTTGAATAAGACAAATGGTCAAAGTTGTAGAAAAAAGTCAACGGCGACAAATATTTCGATACGGATGTAGTATTATATATATATGTATATCTGTGTGCTTCAAGGTTGGTATAATTAGATATATAAGCTAACGATTATGATTTTGCACCTATTTATAAAATGTACTAGGATCGTACCCGTGCGTTGCTACGGGCAATAAAATATTTATATTATGATACGCATCGAAATAAACATGACAATAATAATGTGAAAATAAATAGGAGAGAAGATGCAATGGATTAAAACAACACAAATAGCAGAAGAAAATGCCCTGGCAGGATAGGCATAGCCAAAGGCCAACCTACAGGAAGTCATATCAAACACCAGAAGATAAATGAGAATAATAGTGCCATATTTCTTCTGAACATAATACATAATGCAAGTTGTATCTTCTCTCGTACTTTTATATTTCAGTAAAAATACCGGCAATATGTAGTGGAATCGAATGCAGAGAGGGACCAGAAGAGAGGTGAGCACGTCCGCCGTCAGCTCAAACTCTAACCAACCCGCTGCCTCTTTCTCCCCTCTCTGGCTCCCTTATTCAAATCAACCATGGGTGTACCACTGAACATTTCTTTAACCTAACCCTCTTTCCATACAAAATTTTCCTGGCTTCTTCACGAATCTGCAACACAAACTGAGCATGGCATAAACAATAATCCACCTCACACATGAATATAGCATGGCATGGTACAGAAAGAGGTAAGAGAGATAGAGATATGGAAGCAGGCATCAAGAGAGATAAATCAATGCACACAAATGCAAGTGATCTTTCTATGCTTATTTTTCCTCAAGGGGTGTGTCAAGTGTTAAGTACATTAATAAATGGTATATTTCATGTGTATTTTAGCTGTCCTATGTATAACTTAAGGATTAACCTACTTGGTCTTCTTTAGACTACAAATGGCTGTTTGATCATTATAATGTTAGTTTCTAACACTAAATTAACAAAAAATTGTATTTCTTAAGCTCTAGATCCGAAGTACTCCCAAGTGTATTTAATGATCCCCACTGCCTCCCGGAATGTTAGTTAACTTGTTGACATGTTATAGTATTTTACCGTTGTGTGCCCTACTCAGCACATGTTTGGCTGGGGAACTGCTCTAGGAACTTTTGAGGAATTGTTTTGAAGTCAAACTAAACTCAGTAAACCCTAGATATTAGAATCATAATCTCTCGTCCCTAGAGAGCTCAGAGTATTTAGAAAACGTTAGAAAAATTATTGAAATCTCAACTTCGTCTTCTTTGCATTTGTGTGCATTGATTTATCTCTCTTGATGCCTGCTTCCATATCTCTATCTCTCTTACCTCTTTCTGTACCATGCCATGCTATATTCATGTGTGAGGTGGATTATTGTTTATGCCATGCTCAGTTTGTGTTGCAGATTCGTGAAGAAGCCAGGAAAATTTTGTATGGAAAGAGGGTTAGGTTAAAGAAATGTTCAGTGGTACACCCATGGTTGATTTGAATAAGGGAGCCAGAGAGGGGAGAAAGAGGCAGCGGGTTGGTTAGAGTTTGAGCTGACGGCGGACGTGCTCACCTCTCTTCTGGTCCCTCTCTGCATTCGATTCCACTACATATTGCCGGTATTTTTACTGAAATATAAAAGTACGAGAGAAGATACAACTTGCATTATGTATTATGTTCAGAAGAAATATGGCACTATTATTCTCATTTATCTTCTGGTGTTTGATATGACTTCCTGTAGGTTGGCCTTTGGCTATGCCTATCCTGCCAGGGCATTTTCTTCTGCTATTTGTGTTGTTTTAATCCATTGCATCTTCTCTCCTATTTATTTTCACATTATTATTGTCATGTTTATTTCGATGCGTATCATAATATAAATATTTTATTGCCCGTAGCAACGCACGGGTACGATCCTAGTACATTTTATAAATAGGTGCAAAATCATAATCGTTAGCTTATATATCTAATTATACCAACCTTGAAGCACACAGATATACATATATATATAATACTACATCCGTATCGAAATATTTGTCGCCGTTGACTTTTTTCTACAACTTTGACCATTTGTCTTATTCAAAATATTATGCAAGTGCCATCTATTTTGTTTGTCACATGCTTTGCTATTATACGTATTTTAAGCTTGAATTACCCTTTTGCATATTTGTGATAATTTTTGAATAGGATGAATGGTTAAAGTTGTAAGAAAAAATCAACGGCGACAACTATTTTGATACGGAGGGAGTAACTAGGATTTGTTCCAGCTAATTTTTAATATTGATAAATCAAAACATACACACAAAGGTGGACAAAGAGACACGTGATATATTTAGCAGCCAGTAAATTCGTACTTGCCTAAATTTCTGCATGGAGATCGATGAAGATCCATACAACTGACGATAATATAGGAATAGATTTTTGCACCAGAAATTAAAAGGGCAGAATTGATTGCTCAAGATTTTTCTCCAGATCATTTTTTTTGAGCGATTTCTCCAGATCATTGTGCATGTGTGATCTTTCTATGCTTATTTTTCCTCAAGGGGTGTGTCAAGTGTTAAGTACATTAATAAATGGTATATTTCATGTGTATTTTAGCTGTCCTATGTATAACTTAAGGATTAACCTACTTGGTCTTCTTTAGACTACAAATGGCTGTTTGATCATTATAATGTTAGTTTCTAACACTAAATTAACAAAAAATTGTATTTCTTAAGCTCTAGATCCGAAGTACTCCCAAGTGTATTTAATGATCCCCACTGCCTCCCGGAATGTTAGTTAACTTGTTGACATGTTATAGTATTTTACCGTTGTGTGCCCTACTCAGCACATGTTTGGCTGGGGAACTGCTCTAGGAACTTTTGAGGAATTGTTTTGAAGTCAAACTAAACTCAGTAAACCCTAGATATTAGAATCATAATCTCTCGTCCCTAGAGAGCTCAGAGTATTTAGAAAACGTTAGAAAAATTATTGAAATCTCAACTTCGTCTTCTTTGCATTTGTGTGCATTGATTTATCATCTTTGATGCCTGCTTCCATATCTCTATCTCTCTTACCTCTTTCTGTACCATGCCATGCTATATTCATGTGTGAGGTGGATTATTGTTTATGCCATGCTCAGTTTGTGTTGCAGATTCGTGAAGAAGCCAGGAAAATTTTGTATGGAAAGAGGGTTAGGTTTAAAGAAATGTTCAGTGGTACACCATGGTTGATTGAATAAGGGAGCCAGAGAGGGGAGAAAGAGGCAGGCGGGTTGGTTAGAGTTTGAGCTGACGGCGGACGTGCTCACCTCTCTTCTGGTCCCTCTCTGCATTCGATTCCACTACATATTGCCGGTATTTTTACTGAAATATAAAAGTACGAGAGAAGATACAACTTGCATTATGTATTATGTTCAGAAGAAATATGGCACTATTATTCTCATTTATCTTCTGGTGTTTGATATGACTTCCTGTAGGTTGGCCTTTGGCTATGCCTATCCTGCCAGGGCATTTTCTTCTGCTATTTGTGTTGTTTTAATCCATTGCATCTTCTCTCCTATTTATTTTCACATTATTATTGTCATGTTTATTTCGATGCGTATCATAATATAAATATTTTATTGCCCGTAGCAACGCACGGGTACGATCCTAGTACATTTTATAAATAGGTGCAAAATCATAATCGTTAGCTTATATATCTAATTATACCAACCTTGAAGCACACAGATATACATATATATATAATACTACATCCGTATCGAAATATTTGTCGCCGTTGACTTTTTTCTACAACTTTGACCATTTGTCTTATTCAAAATATTATGCAAGTGCCATCTATTTTGTTTGTCACATGCTTTGCTATTATACGTATTTTAAGCTTGAATTACCCTTTTGCATATTTGTGATAATTTTTGAATAGGATGAATGGTTAAAGTTGTAAGAAAAAATCAACGGCGACAACTATTTTGATACGGAGGGAGTAACTAGGATTTGTTCCAGCTAATTTTTAATATTGATAAATCAAAACATACACACAAAGGTGGACAAAGAGACACGTGATATATTTAGCAGCCAGTAAATTCGTACTTGCCTAAATTTCTGCATGGAGATCGATGAAGATCCATACAACTGACGATAATATAGGAATAGATTTTTGCACCAGAAATTAAAAGGGCAGAATTGATTGCTCAAGATTTTTCTCCAGATCATTTTTTTTTGAGCGATTTTCTCCAGATCATTGTGCATGTTGCTCTGGTCTATATAAGCTAAGCACCCTCAAAACGATCGAGCATCAAGAAACCATTAGTCTCTAGGACGTCTCCACAAAAAAAATCTTGACCTGATGGCACTACAAGTCGGAGGGCGCTCAAACAAGGCTCGCGTTTTCGTCGCCGTCGCGCTGCTGATGGCTCTCCTCGCCGCGGTTGCGTCAGCAGCCGGCAGGGGCGGCTTCCCGCCGGAAGAGAAGAAGAATCAGTGCTCCAGAGTTGGAGCCTGTTCGGACAGCTTGTGCACGGAGCAGTACTGCGGCATCCATGACGTCGGGTCATGCAAGTTCGTCGGCCAGTTCGTCTACTGCTGCTGTAACCCAGCAGCACCGTCAAACTCCACCGATGTCCACCACCCGCTTGGCCATTGATCCATCTCTTGTTTGATGCATGATTAGACGTGGTATGGTTAGATTTTGCGCATCTCGGATCTATGTAATACTCAATACAACAATATGGCACTACATACCAAAATAATACTCAAGACTACAAATTACAGGGATACGATTTGCGTGAGTCATAAGGATGAGTGTACATGCGTGGGAGGGTCAGCTTTTGTACTGCATGATTCACAAAATAATATACGCCTGCTTAGTTAGCATATGTCTCTCTTCTCATCTTCCATTGCTTTCAGTTGCAAACATTGTATTCCCATCGCTAGCTTCTGCGCACAGTTCTATCGAGAGCGGAGGCCTCCGGTGTTAGAATTCATGTATGACTCGTACTCTATGGAGTTCGATCCACGTATATCTTGAGTCCATGTATATCTTGATTGATAGAGAGTCTGATTGGTTATAGATTAGCTTAGAGATAGTCTTGTTTTCCAAGTTGTACTCAATCACAACTAACTCAGATTCTCTACAATCATAGGATGTAATCTGTTGGCCTATGGCCTATATAAACATGCAAACTTCTTGTGCTGAGTTGCTCGGGATAACCGGTTGATAATTAAGATTTTTGGGAGCGTACCAATACACAACTCCTTGCTGTGAATGACTACTTCTGGTTGGTCGTGTTGTATGACTATGACTACGTCCAGCGTCCTACTACTCTTAGAAAACCGTTCGAGGGACTGTACGGCTTCAACTCATTACTGCATCAACTAGATGGACTATATCAAACAAGGCTGATCGTATATAATTAACCCCAATACTACAGTTGATGATGGTGCAATCATTGTCCACGGCATGGGTCCCGCCCCTAGGTACATGATGTAAGTTCAAAGTTAAAATTAAAATGTGTTAGAATGTGCCTATATTTCTAACATATCGTAGTCACAGCTAGGCCTATGCGAGAAATGTAGACAGATATGAAAGAAGAAGCGCTCTAAGATAAACAAAAGGCTGGGCCGGCTGGCTTATTCCAGTCAACTTCTCCTACCTCTAAACAAATCCTGCCATTGCTTTCTCTCTCACTTCTTTTTCAGCTTCTGTTGCCGTGGTTTCCGTGGTGTGCAAACAGAACTTTCCTCGTCTCCTTTCCACGAAACCGCACTAACCAGCTCTCTCTCTCTCTCTCTCTCTCTCCACCGGAGTTTGCTGTGACTTCTACAAGGCTCGATCTGCAGAGCGTGCTTGTTCTCTAGCACTCCATATCCAGGTAATCCTCTGTCAAATTTCATCACTTCAAAGTTTAGATTGTTCATCATCTGCAAGCTAGATCGAGAGGTAATTTGTGAAATTTGGGGTTCAGATTGTTTGCGTACACTTGTGAGACAATTGGGTTCTAGGGAAAAGGCACACGAACGACCATGCGGAGGCTGTCGTGGGTTTGCTGATTGGCAAGCTTGGAGAAGCCTTGGTGAATGAGGCAGCAACCTATGGCGCCAGCCTTCTTTGCAAGGAGGCTTCTGCTCTCATGGAGCTTTTTGGCGAGATCCGCACAGCTGAGGCAGAGCTGGAGACCATGCAGGCCTACCTTCATGACTCAGACAAGTTCAAGGATACCAATGAGACCACTGACCTCTTTGTCAAGAAGATCAGGGGTCTGGCTTTCCGGATCGAGGATGTTGTTGACGAGTTCACCTACAAACTTCAAGACAAGCATGGAGGACTTGTAGCCAAGATGAAGAAGAGGGTTAAGCATGTTAAGACTTGGCGTCGTCTAGCTCTCAAGCTTCATGATATCAATTCGGAGCTTGAAGACACTATAAAAAGAAGAGACCGTTACGCCATGACAGGAATTGAGGGATATGCTGGAATCAGTGGTCATCATGCCACATCTATTCCTCAAATTGTGTGGTTTGCAAGGGAAGAAGATTTGGTGGGTATTGAGGATAATGCAGACAAGCTGACACGGTGGCTTATAGGTGATCTGGATGAACGGAGAAACAAAATTGCAACAGTTTGGGGGATGGGTGGAGTAGGTAAAACTACTTTGGTTGACCATGTCTATAAAACTGTCAAAGTTGATTTCAATTCTGCTGCATGGATAACTGTATCAAGCAGTTACACCGTTGAGGACTTGCTAAAGAAGATTGCTAGAGAGTTTGGCATCTTAGATAATGCTGGATATATGGAAATAAGAAGCTTAGTTGAGCTTATCCGTAACTTTCTCGAAGGTAAAAGATATATACTGGTTCTGGATGATGTTTGGCAAAAGGATGTGTGGATTCAGATCATGGATGTATTTCCAACTAACTGTACCAGCCGAATTGTTCTCACAACAAGGAAATATGAAGTCGCGTCGTTGGCAGATAGTAACTGTTCAATTAAGCTGGAACCGCTAGAAGAAAATCACTCTTGGAAGTTATTTTGCAATGTAGCTTTCCGAAATGATGATGACAAAAAGTGCCCTTTGGAGCTACAGGACTTGGCAGCAAAGTTCCTACAAAAGTGTGAAGGCTTGCCTCTTGCTATCTCATGCATAGGCCGCCTACTATCTTGCAAATACCCAGTTTACTCTGCATGGAAAATTTTGTATGACGAGTTAGCACTGCAGTTGACTAAAAATGTTGTTCCTGGTGTTGACATCATTTTCAAAGTAAGCTTGGAGGACCTTCCATATGAATTGAAGAATTGCTTCTTACATTGTGCGATATTTCCTGAGGATTATGAAATGCACAGAAGGAGGTTAATTAAGCACTGGATTACTGCTGGATTCATCAAGGAAAAAGAGCACAAGACACTGGAACAAGTGGCAGAGGGCTACTTGAATGAGCTTGTAAATCGAAGCCTACTACAAGTTGTAGAGAAGAATGAGACTGGAAGAGTCAGATGTTTCCGAATGCACGATATCATACGCCGTCTTGCACTTGACAAAGCAGGAAAAGAATGCTTCGGTAAAGTTTACGAGGGCTCTGAGGCTTTTTCAGCAGACGGTGCACGTCGACTCACTATAAACAGTGCCAACATTACACCGTTGAGCCAATCTGGTGCGACACATCTCCGTGCAATCCATGCTTTTACAAGTTATCTTGACATTGATTTGCTGAAGCCTATCATTGCATCTTCAAATTTGCTGTCAACATTGGATGTTCAAGGAACTCAAATCAAGTATTTGCCTAATGAGATCTTCAGCTTGTTTAATTTGAGACTTTTGGGTCTTAGATATACTGGTATTGAGGTACTACCGGCGGCAGTAGGAAGATTACACAAGTTAGAAGTACTGGATGCACATGGTACGTGTCTGAGATCTTTACCGAAAGATGTAGCAAAACTAAAGAAGCTTAGGTTCCTGTATGCATCTGGATTACCTGCAGATGAAACTTTTGTAAAATATGATGGAATTAAGGTGCCTAGCGGCATAAAGAACTTGACCGGATTGCATGCTCTTCAAATGGTTAAAGCAAGCGTAGAGACTCTACATGATGTTGCAGCTCTGACGGAGTTAAGAACATTGTCATTTTGCGATGTGACAAGTGAATACTCCTTAATCTTGTGCAATGTTATCATGGACATGAGGCATCTTGTCCATCTCTCGATTCATGCATCAAGCAGCAACGAGGTATTACCATGGGAAGCACTTACTTTACCAGAAACTCTTTGTAAGCTTCGAGTGAGAGGGCAGCTGGAAAAGAAACAGTTGCCTCAGATTCTTTCATCATGGTCACACCTTAACAACCTCACCCGGTTGTCTCTGCTATTTTCCAAACTTGATGAAGACTCTTTTTCTAGCCTTGTGATGTTACGGGGTTTATGTTTAATTCGCCTTACTAAAGCTTATGATGGGAAGAAAATGTGCTTCTCTCCACTGTCATTTCCTAGACTGCGACAACTAGAAATACGGGGTGCTCCAAAGCTGAACCAAGTTGAAATAGAAGATAGTGCTCTCGAAAGCCTTGTTAAGCTAGAGTTTTTGGACTGCCCTGAGTTGAAGTGCCTCCCTCACGGTATTGAGTACCTCTCAGCTCTTGAGGAGTTACATATGGACGACACTGCAGAAGAGCTCATAGAGAAGCTTAGGCAGGAAAGTGAAGCAAATGATTGCAGTGGAGAACTTATGAGGATTAGCCACATTAAAAAGGTTCTTGTCAAATTAACAAAGCAAAACATATGGGAACGAATTCGCTGATGGAAGGCATGGATATTTCTTGAGGTATGAATTTGTTTCTATTGGCTAATACCATCGTGTAACTCAACTTTTTGTCAATAGGTATTTCAGTATTCCAGTTTGTTTTATGTAATTCAATTGCGTGTAAATTCAGGGGGTGGATCCACGATTGGGTTAAAACATCCTACAACTCATTTTGGCAATTTGGCGTCAATGTTTTTGCAGTTTCTCAAGTTAGTCCTACAACCAGGGTGAAGCCGCGAAGCCTGGGTATACTAAATCAATTAATCTGAATGGTGAAACTAAGTTGGTTATGTATATGCGAAGTCCATGCTTAAGTGCATGTTTTCAAGATAATATGCCACCTGATCTTGATGCTTTTCTGTTTTTCCCTTGATTTCTCACTGGATTGACGCTTTATTCAAAACATAAGGAGCTGTGCTGGGGAGCGAAGCTACTAGGGAAAGTGTGAGGGAAGTTTTTGCTGTTGGAAGAGGTCGCTTCTGGTGATGACAAGATTGAAATCAGATTAGCAGAATGAACTTGAAAGTGCACAGTTCACTGTTATGTTTTGTTCACGGTGTGCGTGGAACCAGCAGGAGAGATTGGTAGGAATGATTTGTTCAAGTTCTGTTTAATAGTCACTGGTCACTGTATGAACGGTTTTTGGTTTATGCCCTCCATGGTCGATGTATATCCTACGTCTGTAAAAGAGGCACAGCGAGTTTTTTTTTTAATAGAGAATGGCTGACCTGCAGGTTGCACAACTGTCTCCCTACCACTGCTATCAAAAAAAAAAAAACTGTCTCCCTACCACTGCGCTACGCGCACGTTCTCACATTGGTTTCATATAAGCTTGGCATGAGATTTTGAACATCGAGATTTAATTGATCTCAGTCAGGTATATGAGTACATCGGGATGATTTACATAGCTCCCTGCTTCGCTGATAATCTTGCAAGATAGAGATAAACCCATCGGAAATCAACTTGGACAGTTCTAAAAATGCAAGGCTGAATTTCTCAAAACAGAGCAAGAGCAAGTTCCGTCGTGCTACTCTGTTTCCTCGTAGCAGAGCAAGTTCTGGTGTGTAGTTGGCGCGTGGGTCGTGCAATTCGGGAGGGCCCCCTTGGGATCCAGTTCGTAGGGCAGGTACATTGGTATCGTCTAATAGCCAGTCTCATGCAGTGACACGCAATCTTAAGACGACTTATCAGACAACATATACAATAAGTTGTTGTTTTGGTTGTCCTATAATAATACATTATCCCTTAATTTGTGGGAAATATAAAGATATTATTGGTTGCATGGCAATCAAACTCGTACAATGGTAGGGGAGTTGTCTCATACTCCTATAATTTAGCTCATGAGGCAGTTGTTTAGCGAAACAACGACCCCATTCTCTCACCTCGCTCTCTCTCCTCCACATCAGCAAAAATTCTATGTGGCACTGCATGATACGACCTATGAGACCGCCGACGTGTAGCAATGTACGTGCCTTTACAAGGACCGCTAGCTCGCTGTGACGATTTGTTTGTTCGAGGAAAAAGTCCTAATTACCTCCCTGAATACAAGACCGAGTTCGCGAAACCACCCTAGACACGAAAACCGGGTGAACTACCTCCCTCATCTTTCAAAACCGTTCACCTTGCCTCTTGCCGTGGTTTTAAGCGGTTTTCAAGGTGGTTTTACCTTTTTAATTGAAAATAAATCTCGTAAATATTTATTAAACTACAAAAAATATCTCTAAGCTTCTAAAAACTATGAGAAAAATCCTAGAGATGGATTGAGATGTAAAAACATCTAAATAAAATATTTGAAACTAGTGAAAGTTGGCGGAGGTCGCGTACCCGGTATTGGAAATGAGGGAGAAAAACTAAACATCGGTTACAGATGAGTGACCTTTTCCTTTATTTTTCTTCTTGGTGCAAGTCTGCAACTGAACAATGGCGTGCACTTGTTTACTCAAGGCGAACGTGGTACAGTACCAACTTGGTCGATCACTGTAATAAGAAATGCAGCAAACAAGGAGTTCACCTGGTACCAATGTGATGATCACGGTTCAGTGACTTGGGGCTCGCAAAGTCAGCAACCTTAAGCCCAGTCCAGTCCAGCCCAGCCTCATCTGTTCTCACGACAAGTCCACCAGACCCCTTTGCGCGCGGCCCAGCAGCCCACCGCTCTTGCATGCCCGTATCTCAGCTTGGCAAATTTCCCCGTGGGGACGGAGCCCCGCGGGGAACAGTCCCGACGGGGACGGGGACGGGGTGCAATTTGGCCCCGTGGGGCAGACGGGGCGGGGCCCCGGTTCAATGTCGGGGCGGGGACGGGGGCAACAATTTCCCCGCGGGGGTCCACGATGCCCCGAACTAGCAAGTTGATTTTTGGCCCATTACCTCGTGTTCACGGCCCATACTTCATCCTTTCAGCCCTAGCAGGCCTAGAACGCCCATACGCGGTGCCTCAAGCCCTCAACCGTCGACTTCGCATGCCTCACGGTGAGTCGGCGAGGCGGAGATGACGGCGGCGGTGCGCCGGTGTCCCAAGCCGCCTCCTAAATCCTATCCGCGTGATTCCTTCCGCAAGACGGCCGCAGTGCCTCGAGCCTCTGCTCCTCTGCGTGATTCCTGCGGTTAGTCAAAAGGTCCATGTCTCTCTCGTGCTCCTAGTAGCCATGGGGCTGTTCGTTCGCAGGTGAATATCTCCATTGAAATTGGATGGACTAGCTGGAGCGGTAGTGCCTACTGCTTGCATGAAGGGATTCTCGATTTGTGTATCAATGGATTTCTTCGTGTGCTGAGAAATTTCTCAAGCCGTATGGCTGTGTGCCTGTGTGGCCCGCGCTGCTCTGCTCTGGCTCTAGCGGCTGGCATGCTGCATCTGCGAGCGTCCAGCGACGAAGGCAAGCAGGCACCGCGTGGGGCCCCGATGGGGATCGGGGATCCGTCGGGGCCGGGGGGAAATTTTGCCCCGATCTACGTTTCGGGGACGGGGCGGGGCTGCCAGTTCGGGGGTCGGGGCGGGGGCGGTTTGGCTTCCCCCGCCCCGTTGCCACCCTGACCCGTATCCCCGTTTGCTCATCTCCCAGCTCCGTTCTGTTGATCTGTTGTACGTTGCCGCCGATACGCCACCGCCACATCTCCTTCCTTTCCGCCACAGCGGCGCGTGAGCATCGAGCTGACCCCACCGTAATTTAACCGTCTGTCGCATTGGATGCGCTTCCCCTCGCTAAGCTTCTCACGGAAGCCAACCAATCGTCGCGTCGGCCGTCCAAGCTAGTCTCTCCTTTAATAAACCCCAGTGCGCTGCTCCCTTCCCTATAGACTACTCCAAGCTAGCGCCGCGGGGCTGCGACGACCTCGACGACTGCGAGTCACTGCGTCTAAAATCTTCATTGGTAACGGGCACAGATGGCCATTGGTGTGCCCGTTACCCTTACTCCGTTACTAATAATCGATCCCGTTACCAATAACCGAGTACAGTAACGGACATAGATCTATGCCCGTTACCAATGACCCAGTAAGTAACAGGCTATGCTCGTTACCCATGGAGATCATTGGTAACGGGCATAGATCTATGCCCGTTACCAATGTAAAACTGAAAAATAAAAAAAAATATAAAATTACAAATGATGTTGTCACACCCGGTTTTCCAAACGAAACCAAGTGCATCTCATATGTGCGCCAGGATCTGTTTACATACATATGATAGACCGAAGAGTGTATTATCAACAAAACAGTATTCAGCTACAAGAGATTTATTACAATATTCTTAT